>OX451735.1:1204173890-1204343890 GCA_948472305.1 Vicia faba
TGTTGTTGTTATTGTTTATTTGACGTTGTTGTTGTTGTTTATTTGACGTAGTTGTTGTTGTTGACGTTGTTGTTGTTGTTATTTATTTGACGTTTTTGTTGTTGTTGTTTTTGTTGTTGTTTATTTGACGTTGTTGTTGTTATTGTTTATTTGACGTTGTTGTTGTTGTTGTTGTTGTTTATTTGACGTTGTTGTTGTTGTTGTTGTTGTTATTGTTGTTGTTGTTGTTGTTATTGTTGTTGTTGTTGTTGTTTATTTGACGTTGTTGTTGTTGTTTATTTGACGTTGTTGTTGTTGTTGTTTATTTGACGTCGTTGTTGTTGTTGTTTATTTGACGTTGTTGTTGTTGTTGACGTTGTTGTTGTTGTTTATTTGACGTTGTTGTTGTTGTTTATTTGACATTGTTGTTATTTTTGACGATGTTGTTGTTGTTGTTGTTTATTTGACATTGTTGTTGTTATTGTTGTTGTTGTTGTTGTTGTTGTTTATTTGACGTTGTTGTTGTTGTTGTTGTTTATTTGACGCTGTTGTTGTTGTTGTTGTTGTTTATTTGACGTTGTTGTTGTTGTTGTTGTTTACTTGACGTTGTTGTTGTTGTTGTTGACGTTGTTGTTGTTGTTGTTTATTTGACGTTGTTGTTGTTGTTCTTGACGTTGTTGTTGTTGTTTATTTGACGCTGTTGTTGTTGTTGACGTTGTTCTTGTTGTTGTTTATTTGATGTTATTGTTGTTGTTTATTTGACGTTGTTGTTGTTGTTGTTTATTTGACGTTGTTGTTGTTGTTGTTGTTGTTGTTGTTTACTTGACGTTGTTGTTATTATTGACGTTGTTGTTGTTGTTGTTTATTTGACGTTGTTGTTGTTGTTGTTGACATAATTGTTGTTGTTGTTTATTTGACGTTGTTGTTTATTAGACATTGTTGTTGTTGTTGACGGTGTTGTTGTTGTTGTTGTTGTTGTTTATTTGACATTGTTGTTGTTATTGTTTACGTTGTTGTTGTTGTTGGCGGTGATGTTGTTGTTGTTTATTTGACATTGTTGTTGTTGTTGTTGACGTTGTTGTTGTTGTTTATTTGACGTTGTTGTTATTTACTTGACGTTGTTGTTGTTGTTGTTTATTTGACGTTGTTGTTGTTGACGGTGTTGTTGTTGTTGTTTATTTGACATTGTTTATGTTGTTGTTGACGTTGTTATTGTTTATTTGACGTTGTTGTTGTTGTTGTTGTTCTTTATTTGACGTTGTTGTTGTTTATTTGACATTGTTGTTGTTTATTTGACGTTGTTGTTGTTTATTTGACGTTATTGTTGTTGACGTTGTTGTTGTTGTTATTGTTTATTTGACGTTGTTGTTGTTTATTTGACGTAGTTGTTGTTGTTGACGTTGTTGTTGTTGTTGTTGTTGTTGTTTATTTGACGTTTTTGTTGTTGTTGATGTTGTTGTTGTTGTTGTTTATTTGACGTTGTTGTTGTTTATTTGACGGTGTTGTTGTTGTTTATTTGACGTTGTTATTGTTGTTGTTGTTGTTGTTGTTGTTGACGTTGTTGTTGTTGTTGTTTATTTGATGTTGTTGTTGTTGACATGGTTGTTGTGGTTTATTTTACGTTGTTGTTGTTTTTGACGTTGTTGTTTATTTGACGTTGTTGTTGTTGTTCTTTATTTGACGTTGTTGTTGTTTATTTGACATTGTTGTTGTTTATTTGACGTTGTTGTTGTTTATTTGACGTTATTGTTGTTGACGTTGTTGTTGTTGTTATTGTTTATTTGACGTTGTTGTTGTTTATTTGACGTAGTTGTTGTTGTTGACGTTGTTGTTGTTGTTGTTGTTGTTGTTGTTTATTTGACGTTTTTGTTGTTGTTGATGTTGTTGTTGTTGTTGTTTATTTGACGTTGTTGTTGTTTATTTGACGGTGTTGTTGTTGTTTATTTGACGTTGTTATTGTTGTTGTTGTTGTTGTTGTTGTTGTTGTTGTTGACGTTGTTGTTGTTGTTGTTTATTTGATGTTGTTGTTGTTGACATGGTTGTTGTGGTTTATTTTACGTTGTTGTTGTTTTTGACGTTGTTGTTTATTTGACGTTGTTGTTGTTGTTGTTGTTGACGTTGTTGTTGTTGTTGTTTATTTGACGTTGTTGTTGTTGTTTATTTGTTTATTTGACATTGTTGTTGTTGTTGACGGTGTTGTTGTTGTTGTTGTTTATTTGATGTTGTTGTTGTTTATTTGACGGTATTGTTGTTGTTGTTATTTATTTGACGTTGTTGTTGTTGTTGTTTATTTGACGTTGTTGTTATTGTTGACGTTGTTGTTGTTGTTGTTGACATAGTTGTTGTTGTTGTTGTTTATTTGACGTTGTTGTTGTTGTTGTTGTTTATTTGACGTTGTTGTTGTTGTTGTTGTTTATTTGACGTTGTTGTTGTTGTTGTTGTTTATTTGACGTTGTTGTTGTTGTTATTGTTGTTTATTTGACGTTGTTGTTGTTGTTGTTTATTTGACGGCGTTGTTGTTGTTGTTGTTGTTGTTGTTGTTGTTTATTTGACATTGTTATTGTTGTTGTTGTTTATTTGACGTTGTTGTTATTGTTGTTGACGTTGTTGTAGTTGTTTATTTGATGTTGTTGTTGTTGACATATTTGTTGTTGTTTATTTCACGTTGTTGTTGTTGTTGACATTGTTGTTTATTTGACGTTGTTGTTGTTGTTTATTTGACGTTGTTGTTGTTGTTGTTGACGTTGTTGTTGTTGTTGTTGTTGTTGTTTATTTGACGTTGTTGTTGTTGTTTATTTGACATTGTTGTTGTATTTGACGGTGTTGTTGTTGTTGTTGTTTATTTGACATTGTTGTTGTTGTTGTTGATGTTGTTGTTGTTTATTTGACGTTGTTGTTGTTGTTCTTTATTTGACGTTGTTGTTGTTTATTTGACGTTGTTGTTGTTGACGTTGTTGTTGTTGTTGTTGTTGTTTATTTGACGTTGTTGTTGTTGTTGTTTATTTGGTGTAGTTGTTGTTGTTGACGTTGTTGTTGTTGTTGTTGTTTATTTGACGTTTTTGTTGTTGTTGTTTTTGTTGTTGTTTATTTGACGTTGTTGTTGTTATTGTTTATTTGACGTTGTTGTTGTTGTTGTTTATTTGACGTTGTTGTTGTTGTTATTGTTGTTGTTGTTGTTGTTGTTATTTATTTGACGTTGTTGTTGTTGTTTATTTGACATTGTTGTTGTTGCTGACGTTGTTGTTGTTGTTGTTGTTTATTTGACATTATTGTTGTTATTGTTGTTGTTGTTGTTGTTTATTTGACGTTGTTGTTGTTGTTTATTTGACGTTGTTGTTGTTGTTGTTTATTTGACGTTGTTGTTGTTGTTGTTGTTTACTTGACGTTGTTGTTGTTGTTGTTGTTGACGTTGTTGTTGTTGTTGTTTATTTGACGTTGTTGTTGTTTATTTGACATTGTTGTTGTTGTTATTGTTTATTTGACGTTGTTGTTGTTGTTGTTTATTTGACGTTGTTGTTGTTGTTCTTGACGTTGTTGTTGTTGTTGTTTATTTGACATTGTTGTTGTTAATGACGTTGTTCTTGTTGTTGTTTATTTGACGTTGTTGTTGTTGTTTATTTGACGTTGTTGTTGTTGTTGTTTATTTGACGTGGTTGTTGTTGTTGTTGTTTACTTGACGTTGTTGTTATTATTGACGTTGTAGTTGTTGTTGTTTATTTGACATTGTTGTTGTTATTGGTGACATAATTGTTGTTGTTGTTTATTTGACGTTGTTGTTTATTTGACATTGTTGTTGTTGTTGACGGTGTTGTTGTTGTTGTTGTTTATTTGACATTGTTGTTGTTATTGTTGACGTTGTTGTTGTTGTTGACGGTGTTGTTGTTGTTGTTGTTTATTTGACATTGTTGTTGTTGTTGTTGACGTTGTTGTTGTTGTTTATTTGATGTTGTTGTTGTTTACTTGACGTTGTTGTTGTTGTTGTTTATTTGACGTTGTTGTTGATGTTGACGTTGTTGTTGTTTATTTGACGTTGTTGTTGTTTATTTGACGTTGTTGTTGTTTATTTGACGTTGTTGTTGTTGTTGTTTATTTGACGTTGTTGTTGTTGTTTATTTGACGTTGTTGTTGTTGTTATTATTGTTTATTTGACGTTGTTGTTGTTGTTTATTTGACGTAGTTGTTGTTGTTGACGTTGTTGTTATTGTTGTTGTTTATTTGATGTTTTTGTTGTTGTTGATGTTGTTGTTGTTTTTGTTGTTGTTTATTTGTCGTTGTTGTTGTTGTTTAATTGACGTTGTTGTTGTTTATTTGACGGCGTTGTTGTTGTTGTTGTTGTTTATTTGACGTTGTTATTGTTGTTGTTGTTTATTTGACGTTGTTGTTATTGTTGTTGACGTTGTTGTAGTTATTTATTTGATGTTGTTGTTGTTGACATAGTTTTTGTTGTTTATTTCACGTTGTTGGTGTTGTTGACATTGTTGTTTATTTGACGTTGTTGTTGTTGTTTATTTGACATTGTTGTTGTTGTTGACGGTGTTGTTGTTGTTGTTGTTTATTTGACATTGTTGTTGTTGTTGTTGACGTTGTTGTTGTTTATTTGACGTTGTTATTGTTGTTGTTCTTCTTTATTTGACGTTGTTGTTGTTTATTTGACGTTGTTGTTGTTGACGTTGTTGTTGTTGTTATTGTTTATTTGACATTGTTGTTGTTGTTATTTATTTGGTGTAGTTGTTGTTGTTGACGTTGTTGTTGTTGTTGTTGTTGTTTATTTGACGTTTTTGTTGTTGTTGTTTTTGTTGTTGTTTATTTGACGTTGTTGTTGTTATTGTTTATTTGACGTTGTTGTTGTTGTTGTTTATTTGACGTTGTTGTTGTTGTTATTGCTGTTGTTGTTGTTGTTGTTATTTATTTGACGTTGTTGTTGTTGTTTATTTGACATTGTTGTTGTTGCTGCTGACATTGTTATTGTTGTTGTTGTTTATTTGACATTGTTGTTGTTATTGTTGTTGTTGTTGTTGTTTATTTGACGTTGTTGTTTTTGTTGTTTATTTGACGTTGTTGTTGTTGTTGTTTATTTGACGTTGTTGTTGTTGTTGTTGTTGTTTACTTGACGTTGTTGTTGTTGTTGTTGACGTTGTTGTTGTTGTTGTTGTTTATTTGACGTTGTTGTTGTTTATTTGACATTGTTGTTGTTGTTATTGTTTATTTGACGTTGTTGTTGTTGTTGTTTATTTGACGTTGTTGTTGTTGTTCTTGACGTTGTTGTTATTGTTGTTTATTTGACGCTGTTGTTGTTAATGACGTTGTTCTTGTTGTTGTTTATTTGACGTTGTTGTTGTTGTTTATTTGACGTTGTTGCTGTTGTTGTTTATTTTACGTTGTTGTTGTTGTTGTTGTTTACTTGACGTTGTAGTTGTTGTTGTTTATTTGACATTGTTGTTGTTATTGGTGACATAATTGTTGTTGTTGTTTATTTGACGTTGTTGTTTATTTGACATTGTTGTTGTTGTTGACGGTGTTGTTGTTGTTGTTGTTTATTTGACATTGTTGTTGTTATTGTTGACGTTGTTGTTGTTGTTGACGGTGTTGTTGTTGTTGTTGTTTATTTGACATTGTTGTTGTTGTTGTTGACGTTGTTGTTGTTGTTTATTTCATGTTGTTGTTGTTTACTTGACGTTGTTGTTGTTGTTGTTTATTTGACGTTGTTGTTGATGTTGACGTTGTTGTTGTTTATTTGACGTTGTTGTTGTTTATTTGACGTTGTTGTTGTTTATTTGACGTTGTTGTTGTTGTTGTTTATTTGACGTTGTTGTTGTTGTTTATTTGACGTTGTTGTTGTTGTTATTATTGTTTATTTGACGTTGTTGTTGTTGTTTATTTGACGTAGTTGTTGTTGTTGACGTTGTTGTTATTGTTGTTGTTTATTTGATGTTTTTGTTGTTGTTGATGTTGTTGTTGTTTTTGTTGTTGTTTATTTGTCGTTTTTGTTGTTGTTTAATTGACGTTGTTGTTGTTTATTTGACGGCGTTGTTGTTGTTGTTGTTGTTTATTTGACGTTGTTATTGTTGTTGTTGTTTATTTGACGTTGTTGTTATTGTTGTTGACGTTGTTGTAGTTATTTATTTGATGTTGTTGTTGTTGACATAGTTTTTGTTGTTTATTTCACGTTGTTGGTGTTGTTGACATTGTTGTTTATTTGACGTTGTTGTTGTTGTTTATTTGACATTGTTGTTGTTGTTGACGGTGTTGTTGTTGTTGTTGTTTATTTGACATTGTTGTTGTTGTTGTTGACGTTGTTGTTGTTTATTTGACGTTGTTATTGTTGTTGTTCTTCTTTATTTGACGTTGTTGTTGTTTATTTGACGTTGTTGTTGTTGACGTTGTTGTTGTTGTTATTGTTTATTTGACATTGTTGTTGTTGTTATTTATTTGGTGTAGTTGTTGTTGTTGACGTTGTTGTTGTTGTTGTTGTTGTTTATTTGACGTTTTTGTTGTTGTTGTTTTTGTTGTTGTTTATTTGACGTTGTTGTTGTTATTGTTTATTTGACGTTGTTGTTGTTGTTGTTTATTTGACGTTGTTGTTGTTGTTATTGCTGTTGTTGTTGTTGTTGTTATTTATTTGACGTTGTTGTTGTTGTTTATTTGACATTGTTGTTGTTGCTGCTGACATTGTTATTGTTGTTGTTGTTTATTTGACATTGTTGTTGTTATTGTTGTTGTTGTTGTTGTTTATTTGACGTTGTTGTTTTTGTTGTTTATTTGACGTTGTTGTTGTTGTTGTTTATTTGACGTTGTTGTTGTTGTTGTTGTTTACTTGACGTTGTTGTTGTTGTTGACGTTGTTGTTGTTGTTGTTGTTTATTTGACGTTGTTGTTGTTTATTTGACATTGTTGTTGTTGTTATTGTTTATTTGACGTTGTTGTTGTTGTTGTTTATTTGACGTTGTTGTTGTTGTTCTTGACGTTGTTGTTGTTGTTGTTTATTTGACGCTGTTGTTGTTAATGACGTTGTTCTTGTTGTTGTTTATTTGACGTTGTTGTTGTTGTTTATTTGACGTTGTTGTTGTTGTTGTTTATTTTACGTTGTTGTTGTTGTTGTTGTTTACTTGACGTTGTTGTTGTTGTTGTTTATTTGACATTGTTGTTGTTATTGGTGACATAATTGTTGTTGTTGTTTATTTGATGTTGTTGTTTATTTGACATTGTTGTTGTTGTTGACGGTGTTGTTGTTGTTGTTGTTGTTGTTTATTTGACATTGTTGTTGTTATTGTTGACGTTGTTGTTGTTGTTGACGGTGTTGTTGTTGTTGTTGTTTATTTGACATTGTTGTTGTTGTTGTTGACGTTGTTGTTGTTGTTTATTTGATGTTGTTGTTGTTTAGTTGACGTTGTTGTTGTTGTTGTTTATTTGACGTTGTTGTTGATGTTGACCTTGTTGTTGTTTATTTGACGTTGTTGTTGTTTATTTGACGTTGTTGTTGTTTATTTGACGTTGTTGTTGTTGTTTATTTGACGTTGTTGTTTATTTGACGTTGTTGTTGTTGTTATTATTGTTTATTTGACGTTGTTGTTGTTGTTTATTTGACGTAGTTGTTGTTGTTATTGTTGTTGTTTATTTGATGTTTTTGTTGTTGTTGATGTTGTTGTTGTTTTTGTTGTTGTTTATTTGTCGTTGTTGTTGTTGTTTAATTGACGTTGCTGTTGTTTATTTGACGGCGTTGTTGTTGTTGTTGTTGTTTATTTGACGTTGTTATTGTTGTTGTTGTTTATTTGACGTTGTTGTTATTGTTGTTGACGTTGTTGTAGTTGTTTATTTGATGTTGTTGTTGTTTACTTGACGTTGTTGTTGTTGTTTATTTGACGTTGTTGTTGATGTTGACGTTGTTGTTGTTTATTTGACGTTGTTGTTGTTTATTTGACGTTGTTGTTGTTTATTTGACGTTGTTGTTGTTGTTTATTTGACGTTGTTGTTGTTGTTTATTTGACGTAGTTGTTGTTGTTGACGTTGTTGTTATTGTTGTTGTTTATTTGATGTTTTTGTTGTTGTTGATGTTGTTGTTGTTTTTGTTGTTGTTTATTTGTCGTTGTTGTTGTTGCTGACGTTGTTGTTGTTGTTTATTTGACATTGTTGTTGTTATTGTTGTTGTTGTTGTTGTTTATTTGACGTTGTTGTTGTTGTTTATTTGACGTTGTTGTTGTTGTTGATTAGTTGATGTTGTTGTTGTTGTTGTTTACTTGATGTTGTTATTGTTGTTGTTGACATTGTTGTTGTTGTTGTTTATTTGACCTTGTTGTTGTTGTTTATTTGACATTGTTGTTGTTGTTATTGTTTATTTGACGTTGTTGTTGTTGTTGTTTATTTGACGTTGTTGTTGTTGTTCTTGACAATTTTGTTGTTGTTGTTTATTTGACGTTGTTGTTGTTGTGGACGTTGTTCTTGTTGTTGTTTATTTGACGTTGTTGTTGTTGTTGTTTATTTGACGTTGTTGTTGTTGTTGTTTATTTGACATTGTTGTTGTTGTTGACGTTGTTGTTGTTGTTGTTTATTTGACGTTGTTGTTGTTGTTTATTTGACATTGTTGTTGTTGCTAACGTTGTTGTTGTTGTTGTTGTTTATTTGACATTGTTGTTGTTGTTGTTGTTGTTTATTTGACGTTGTTGTTGTTGTTGTTTATTTGACGTTCTTGTTGTTGTTGTTGTTGTTGTTTATTTGACGTTGTTGTTGTTGTTGTTGTTTACTTGACGTTGTTGTTGTTGTTGTTGTTGACGTTGTTGTTGTTGTTGTTTATTTGACGTTGTTGTTGTTGTTTATTTGACATTGTTGTTGTTGTTATTGTTTATTTGACGTTGTTGTTGTTGTTATTGTTGTTGTTTATTTGACGTTGTTGTTGTTGTTCTTGACGTTGTTGTTGTTGTTGTTGTTGTTTATTTGACCCTGTTGTTGTTGTTGACGTTGTTGTTGTTGTTGTTTATTTGACGTTGTTGTTGTTGTTGTTGTTATTATTGACATTGTTGTTGTTGTTGTTTATTTGACGTTGTTGTTGTTGACATAATTGTTGTTGTTGTTTATTTGACATTGTTGTTGTTGTTGACGGTGTTGTTGTTGTTGTTGTTTTTTATTTGACATTGTTGTTGTTATTATTGACGTTGTTGTTGTTGTTGACATTGTTGTTGTTGTTGTTGTTGTTTGTTTGACATTGTTGTTGTTGTTGTTGACGTTGTTGTTGTTGTTTATTTGACGTTGTTGTTGTTTACTTGACGTTGTTGTTGTTGTTGTTTACTTGACGTTGTTGTTGTTGTTGTTTATTTGACGTTGTTGTTGTTGTTGACGTTGTTGTTATTTATTTGATGTTGTTGTTATTGTTGACGTTGTTGTTGTTGTTATTATTTATTTGACGTTGTTGTTGTTGTTTATTTGACGTAGTTGTTGTTGTTGACGTTGTTGTTGTTGTTGTTGTTGTTTATTTGATGTTTTTGTTGTTGTTGATGTTGTTGTTGTTTTTGTTGTTGTTTATTTGTCGTTGTTGTTGTTGTTTAATTGACGTTGTTGTTGTTTATTTGACGTTGTTGTTGTTGTAATTGTTGTTGTTTAATTGATGCTGTTGTTGTGGTTTATTTTACGTTGTTGTTGTTTTTGACGTTGTTGTTTATTTGACGTTGTTGTTGTTGTTTATTTGACGTTGTTGTTGTTGTCGACGTTGTTGTTGTTGTTGTTTATTTGACGTTGTTGTTGTTGTTGTTGTTGTTTATTTGACGTTGTTGTTGTTGACGGTGTTGTTGTTGTTTATTTGACATTGTTGTTGTTGTTGACGTTTGTGTTGTTTATTTGACGTTGTTGTTGTTGTTGTTGTTCTTTATTTGACGTTGTTGTTGTTTATTTGATGGTGTTGTTGTTTATTTGATGTTGTTGTTGTTTATTTGACGTTATTGTTGTTGACGTTGTTGTTGTTGTTATTGTTTATTTGATGTTGTTGGTGTTTATTTGACGTAGTTGTTGTTGTTGACGTTGTTGTTGTTGTTGTTGTTGTTTATTTGACGTTTTTTTTGTTGTTGATGTTGTTGTTGTTGTTGTTGTTAATTTGACGTTGTTGTTGTTTATTTGACGGTGTTGTTGTTGTTTATTTGACGTTGTTATTGTTGTTGTTGTTGTTATTGACGTTGTTGTTGTTGTTGTTTATTTGATGTTGTTGTTGTTGACATGGTTGTTGTGGTTTATTTTACGTTGTTGTTGTTTTTGACGTTGTTGTTTATTTGACGTTGTTGTTGTTGTTTATTTGACGTTGTTGTTGTTGTTGTTGACGTTATTGTTGTTGTTATTTATTTGACGTTGTTGTTGTTGTTTATTTGACATTGTTGTTGTTGTTGACGGTGTTGTTGTTGTTGTTGTTGTTTATTTGACGTTGTTGTTGTTTATTTGACGGTATTGTTGTTGTTGTTGTTTATTTGACGTTGTTGTTGTTGTTTATTTGACGTTGTTGTTATTGTTGACGTTGTTGTTGTAGTTTATTTGACATTTTTGTTGTTGTTGACATAGTTGTTGTTGTTGTTGTTTATTTGACGTTGTTGTTGTTGTTGAGGTTGTTGTTGTTGTTGTTTATTTGACGTTGTTGTTGTTGTTGTTTATTTGACGTTGTGGTTGTTGTTGTTTATTTGACCGTGTTGTTGTTGTTGTTGTTTATTTGACGTTGTTATTGTTGTTGTTGTTTATTTAACATTGTTGTTATTGTTTTTGACGTTGTTGTAGTTGTTTATTTGATGTTGTTGTTGTTGACATAGTTGTTGTTGTTTATTTCACGTTGTTGTTGTTGTTGACGTTGTTGTTTATTTGACGTTGTTGTTGTTGTTGACGTTGTTGTTGTTGTTGTTGTTTATTTGATGTTGTTGTTGTTGTTTATTTGACATAGTTGTTGTTGTTGACGGTGTTGTTGTTGTTGTTGTTTATTTGACATTGTTGTTGTTGTTGTTGACATTGTTGTTGTTTATTTGACGTTGTTGTTGTTGTTGTTGTTCTTTATTTGACGTTGTTGTTTATTTGACGTTGTTGTTGTTGACGTTGTTGTTGTTGTTGTTGTTTATTTGACGTAGTTGTTGTTGTTGACGTTGTTGTTGTTGTTGTTTATTTGACGTTTTTGTTGTTGTTTATTTGACGTTGTTGTTGTTATTGTTTATTTAAGGTTGTTGTTGTTGTTGTTTATTTGACGTTGTTGTTGTTGTTATTGTTGTTGTTGTTGTTGTTTATTTGACATTGTTGTTGTTGTTGACGTTTGTGTTGTTTATTTGACGTTGTTGTTGTTGTTGTTGTTCTTTATTTGACGTTGTTGTTGTTTATTTGATGGTGTTGTTGTTTATTTGATGTTGTTGTTGTTTATTTGACGTTATTGTTGTTGACGTTGTTGTTGTTGTTATTGTTTATTTGATGTTGTTGGTGTTTATTTGACGTAGTTGTTGTTGTTGACGTTGTTGTTGTTGTTGTTGTTTATTTGACGTTTTTTTTGTTGTTGATGTTGTTGTTGTTGTTGTTGTTAATTTGACGTTGTTGTTGTTTATTTGACGGTGTTGTTGTTGTTTATTTGACGTTGTTATTGTTGTTGTTGTTGTTATTGACGTTGTTGTTGTTGTTGTTGTTTATTTGATGTTGTTGTTGTTGACATGGTTGTTGTGGTTTATTTTACGTTGTTGTTGTTTTTGACGTTGTTGTTTATTTGACGTTGTTGTTGTTGTTTATTTGACGTTGTTGTTGTTGTTGTTGACGTTATTGTTGTTGTTATTTATTTGACGTTGTTGTTGTTGTTTATTTGACATTGTTGTTGTTGTTGACGGTGTTGTTGTTGTTGTTGTTGTTTATTTGACGTTGTTGTTGTTTATTTGACGGTATTGTTGTTGTTGTTGTTTATTTGACGTTGTTGTTGTTGTTTATTTGACGTTGTTGTTATTGTTGACGTTGTTGTTGTAGTTTATTTGACATTTTTGTTGTTGTTGACATAGTTGTTGTTGTTGTTGTTTATTTGACGTTGTTGTTGTTGTTGAGGTTGTTGTTGTTGTTGTTTATTTGACGTTGTTGTTGTTGTTGTTTATTTGACGTTGTGGTTGTTGTTGTTTATTTGACCGTGTTGTTGTTGTTGTTGTTTATTTGACGTTGTTATTGTTGTTGTTGTTTATTTGACATTGTTGTTATTGTTTTTGACGTTGTTGTAGTTGTTTATTTGATGTTGTTGTTGTTGACATAGTTGTTGTTGTTTATTTCACGTTGTTGTTGTTGTTGACGTTGTTGTTTATTTGACGTTGTTGTTGTTGTTGTTGACGTTGTTGTTGTTGTTGTTGTTTATTTGATGTTGTTGTTGTTGTTTATTTGACATTGTTGTTGTTGTTGACGGTGTTGTTGTTGTTGTTGTTTATTTGACATTGTTGTTGTTGTTGTTGACGTTGTTGTTGTTTATTTGACGTTGTTGTTGTTGTTGTTGTTCTTTATTTGACGTTGTTGTTTATTTGACGTTGTTGTTGTTGACGTTGTTGTTGTTGTTATTGTTTATTTGACGTTGTTGTTGTTGTTTATTTGACGTAGTTGTTGTTGTTGACGTTGTTGTTGTTGTTGTTTATTTGACGTTTTTGTTGTTGTTTATTTGACGTTGTTGTTGTTATTGTTTATTTAAGGTTGTTGTTGTTGTTGTTTATTTGACGTTGTTGTTGTTGTTATTGTTGTTGTTGTTGTTGTTTATTTGACGTTGTTGTTGTTGTTTATTTGACGTTGTTGTTGTTTACTTGACGTTGTTGTTGTTGTTGTTTATTTGACGTTGTTGTTGTTGACGTTGTTGTTGTTTATTTGACGTTGTTGTTGTTTATTTGACGTTGTTGTTGTTTATATGACGTTGTTGTTGTTGTTTATTTGACATTGTTGTCGTTGTTTATTTGACGTTGTTGTTGTTGACGTTGTTGTTGTTGTTATTGTTTATTTGACGTTGTTGTTGTTGTTTATTTGACGTAGTTGTTGTTGTTGACGTTGTTGTTGTTGTTGTTGTTTATTTGATGTTTTTGTTGTTGTTGATGTTGTTGTTGTTTTTGTTGTTGTTTATTTGTCGTTGTTGTTGTTGTTTAATTGACGTTGTTGTTGTTTATTTGACGTTGTTGTTGTTGTTGTTGTAATTGTTGTTGTTTAATTGATGCTGTTGTTGTGGTTTATTTTACGTTGTTGTTGTTTTTGACGTTGTTGTTTATTTGACGTTGTTGTTGTTGTTTATTTGACGTTGTTGTTGTTGTTGACGTTGTTGTTGTTGTTGTTTATTTGACATTGTTGTTGTTGTTGAGGTTGTTGTTGTTGTTGTTTATTTGATGTTGTTGTTGCTGTTGATGTTGTTGTTATTGTTGTTGTTTGTTTGACGTTGTTGTTGTTTATTTGACATTGTTGTTGTTTATTTGACGTTGTTGTTGTTTATTTGACGTTATTGTTGTTGACGTTGTTGTTGTTGTTGTTGTTGTTTATTTGACGTTTTTGTTGTTGTTGATGTTGTTGTTGCTGTTGTTGTTTATTTGACGTTGTTGTTGTTTATTTGACGGTGTTGTTGTTGTTGTTGTTGTTTATTTGACGTTGTTATTGTTGTTGTTGTTGTTGTTGACGTTGTTGTTGTTGTTATTTATTTGATGTTGTTGTTGTTGACATGGTTGTTGTGGTTTATTTTACGTTGTTGTTGTTTATTTGACGTTGTTGTTGTTTATTTGACGTTGTTGTTGTTGACGTTGTTGTTGTTGTTATTGTTTATTTGACGTTGTTGTTGTTGTTTATTTGGTGTAGTTGTTGTTGTTGATGTTGTTGTTGTTGTTGTTGTTGTTGTTTATTTGACGTTTTTGTTGTTGTTGTTTTTGTTGTTGTTTATTTGACGTTGTTGTTGTTATTGTTTATTTGACGTTATTGTTGTTGTTGTTTATTTGACGTTGTTGTTGTTGTTATTGCTGTTGTTGTTGTTGTTGTTGTTATTGCTGTTGTTGTTGTTGTTATTTATTTGACGTTGTTGTTGTTGTTTATTTGACATTGTTGTTGTTGCTGCTGACGTTGTTGTTGTTGTTGTTGTTTATTTGACATTGTTGTTGTTATTGTTGTTGTTGTTGTTGTTTATTTGACGTTGTTGTTGTTGTTTATTTGACGTTGTTGTTGTTGTTGTTATTTACTTGACGTTGTTGTTGTTGTTGTTGACGTTG
This sequence comes from Vicia faba, assembly GCA_948472305.1. NCBI lineage: Eukaryota > Viridiplantae > Streptophyta > Magnoliopsida > Fabales > Fabaceae > Vicia > Vicia faba. The sequence goes on from OX451735.1 coordinate 1,204,188,058, forward strand.
TTGTTGTTGTTGTTTATTTGACGTTGTTGTTGTTTATTTGACATTGTTGTTGTTGTTATTGTTTATTTGACGTTGTTGTTGTTGTTGTTTATTTGACGTTGTTGTTGTTAATGACGTTGTTCTTGTTGTTGTTTATTTGACGTTGTTGTTGTTGTTTATTTGACGTTGTTGTTGTTGTTGTTTATTTTACGTTGTTGTTGTTGTTGTTGTTTACTTGACGTTGTTGTTATTATTGACGTTGTTGTTGTTGTTGTTTATTTGACATTGTTGTTGTTATTGGTGACATAATTGTTGTTGTTGTTTATTTGACATTGTTGTTGTTGTTGACGGTGTTGTTGTTGTTGTTGTTGTTGTTTATTTGACATTGTTGTTGTTATTGTTGACGTTGTTGTTGTTGTTGACGGTGTTGTTGTTGTTGTTGTTTATTTGACATTGTTGTTGTTGTTGTTGACGTTGTTGTTGTTGTTTATTTGATGTTGTTGTTGTTTACTTGACGTTGTTGTTGTTGTTGTTGTTTATTTGACGTTGTTGTTGATGTTGACGTTGTTGTTGTTTATTTGACGTTGTTGTTGTTTATTTGACGTTGTTGTTGTTTATTTGACGTTGTTGTTGTTGTTTATTTGACGTTGTTGTTGTTGTTTATTTGACGTTGTTGTTGTTGTTATTATTGTTTATTTGACGTTGTTGTTGTTGTTTATTTGACGTAGTTGTTGTTGTTATTGTTGTTGTTTATTTGATGTTTTTGTTGTTGGTGATGTTGTTGTTGTTTTTGTTGTTGTTTATTTGTCGTTGTTGTTGTTGTTTAATTGACGTTGTTGTTGTTTATTTGACGGCGTTGTTGTTGTTGTTGTTGTTTATTTGACGTTGTTATTGTTGTTGTTGTTTATTTGACGTTGTTGTTATTGTTGTTGACGTTGTTGTAGTTGTTTATTTGATGTTGTTGTTGTTGACATAGTTGTTGTTGATTATTTCACGTTGTTGTTGTTGTTGACATTGTTGTTTATTTGACGTTGTTGTTGTTGTTTATTTGACGTTGTTGTTGTTGTTGTTGACGTTGTTGTTGTTGTTGTTGTTGTTGTTTATTTGACGTTGTTGTTGTTGTTTATTTGACATTGTTGTTGTTGTTGACGGTGTTGTTGTTGTTGTTTATTTGACATTGTTGTTGTTGTTGTTGACGTTGTTGTTGTTTATTTGACGTTGTTGTTGTTGTTCTTCTTCTTTATTTGACGTTGTTGTTGTTTATTTGACGTTGTTGTTGTTGACGTTGTTGTTGTTGTTATTGTTTATTTGACGTTGTTGTTGTTGTTGTTTATTTGGTGTAGTTGTTGTTGTTGACGTTGTTGTTGTTGTTGTTTATTTGACGTTTTTGTTGTTGTTGTTTTTGTTGTTGTTTATTTGACGTTGTTGTTGTTATTGTTTATTTGACGTTGTTGTTGTTGTTGTTGTTTATTTGACGTTGTTGTTGTTGTTATTGCTGTTGTTGTTGTTGTTATTTATTTGACGTTGTTGTTGTTGTTGTTTATTTGACGTTGTTGTTGTTGTTGTTGTTGTTTATTTGACGTTGTTGTTGTTGTTGACGTTGTTTTTGTTGTTGTTTATTTGACGTTGTTGTTGTTGTTGACGTTGTTGTTGTTGTTTATTTGACGTTGTTGTTGTTGTTTATTTGACATTGTTGTTGTTGTTGTTGTTGATGTTGTTGTTGTTGTTGTTGTTTATTTGACATTGTTGTTGTTGTTGTTTATTTGACGTTGTTGTTGTTGTTTATTTGACGTTGTTGTTGTTGTTGTTGTTGTTTATTTGACGTTGTTGTTGTTGTTGTTTATTTGACGTTGTTGTTGTTGTTGTTTATTTGACGTTGTTGTTGTTGTTGTTTACTTGACGTTGTTGTTATTATTGACGTTATTGTTGTTGTTGTTTATTTGACGTTGTTGTTATTATTGGTGACATAATTGTTGTTGTTGTTTATTTGACGTTGTTGTTTATTTGACATTGTTGTTGTTGTTGACGGTGTTGTTGTTGTTGTTGTTGTTTATTTGACATTGTTGTTGTTATTGTTGACGTTGTTGTTGTTGTTGACGGTGTTGTTGTTGTTGTTGTTTATTTGACATTGTTGTTGTTGTTGTTGACGTTGTTGTTGTTGTTTATTTGACGTTGTTGTTGTTTACTTGACGTTGTTGTTGTTGTTGTTTATTTGATTTTGTATTTGTTGTTGACGTTGTTGTTGTTTATTTGACGTTGTTGTTGTTTATCTGACGTTGTTGTTGTTTATTTGACGTTGTTGTTGTTGTTTATTTGACGTTGTTGTTGTTGTTTATTTGATGTTGTTGTTGTTGACGTTGTTGTTGTTATTATTGTTTATTTGACGTTGTTGTTGTTGTTTATTTGACGTAGTTGTTGTTGTTGACGTTGTTGTTATTGTTGTTGTTTATTTGATGTTTTTGTTGTTGTTGATGTTGTTGTTGTTTTTGTTGTTGTTTATTTGTCGTTGTTGTTGTTGTTTAATTGACGTTGTTGTTGTTTATTTGACGTTGTTGTTGTTGTTGTTATTGTTGTTCTTTAATTGATGCTGTTGTTGTGGTTTATTTTACGTTGTTGTTGTTTTTGACGTTGTTGTTTATTTGACGTTGTTGTTGTTTACTTGACGTTGTTGTTGTTGTTGTTGACGTTGTTGTTGTTGTTGTTTATTTGACGTTGTTGTTGTTGTTTATTTGACATTGTTGTTGTTGTTGACGGTGTTGTTGTTGTTGTTGTTGTTTATTTGACGTTGTTGTTGTTTATTTGACGGTATTGTTGTTGTTGTTGTTTATTTGACGTTGTTGTTGTTGTTGTTGTTTATTTGACGTTGTTGTTATTGTTGACGTTGTTGTTGTTGTTGTTTATTTGACATTTTTGTTGTTGTTGACATAGTTGTTGTTGTTGTTGTTTATTTGACGTTGTTGTTGTTGTTGAGGTTGTTGTTGTTGTTGTTTATTTGATGTTGTTGTTGTTGTTGACGTTGTTGTTGTTGTTGTTTATTTGACACTGTTGTTGTTGTTTATTTGACATTGTTGTTGTTGCTGACGTTGTTGTTGTTGTTTATTTGACATTGTTGTTGTTATTGTTGTTGTTGTTGTTGTTTATTTGACGTTGTTGTTGTTGTTGATTAGTTGATGTTGTTGTTGTTGTTGTTTACTTGATGTTGTTATTGTTGTTGTTGACATTGTTGTTGTTGTTGTTTATTTGACCTTGTTGTTGTTGTTTATTTGACATTGTTGTTGTTGTTATTGTTTATTTGACGTTGTTGTTGTTGTTGTTTATTTGACGTTGTTGTTGTTGTTCTTGACAATTTTGTTGTTGTTGTTTATTTGACGTTGTTGTTGTTGTTGACGTTGTTCTTGTTGTTGTTTATTTGACGTTGTTGTTGTTGTTTATTTGACGTTGTTGTTGTTGTTGTTTATTTGACATTGTTGTTGTTGTTGACGTTGTTGTTGTTGTTGTTTATTTGACGTTGTTGTTGTTGTTTATTTGACATTGTTGTTGTTGCTAACGTTGTTGTTGTTGTTGTTGTTTATTTGACATTGTTGTTGTTGTTGTTGTTGTTTATTTGACGTTGTTGTTGTTGTTGTTTATTTGACGTTCTTGTTGTTGTTGTTGTTGTTGTTTATTTGACGTTGTTGTTGTTGTTGTTGTTTACTTGACGTTGTTGTTGTTGTTGTTGTTGTTGACGTTGTTGTTGTTGTTGTTTATTTGACGTTGTTGTTGTTGTTTATTTGACATTGTTGTTGTTGTTATTGTTTATTTGACGTTGTTGTTGTTGTTATTGTTGTTGTTTATTTGACGTTGTTGTTGTTGTTCTTGACGTTGTTGTTGTTGTTGTTGTTTATTTGACCCTGTTGTTGTTGTTGACGTTGTTCTTGTTGTTGTTTATTTGACGTTGTTGTTGTTGTTGTTGTTGTTATTATTGACATTGTTGTTGTTGTTGTTTATTTGACGTTGTTGTTGTTGACATAATTGTTGTTGTTGTTTATTTGACATTGTTGTTGTTGTTGACGGTGTTGTTGTTGTTGTTGTTTTTTATTTGACATTGTTGTTGTTATTGTTGACGTTGTTGTTGTTGTTGACATTGTTGTTGTTGTTGTTGTTTGTTTGACATTGTTGTTGTTGTTGTTGACGTTGTTGTTGTTGTTTATTTGACGTTGTTGTTGTTTACTTGACGTTGTTGTTGTTGTTGTTTACTTGACGTTGTTGTTGTTGTTGTTTATTTGACGTTGTTGTTGTTGTTGACGTTATTGTTGTTTATTTGATGTTGTTGTTGTTGTTGACGTTGTTGTTGTTGTTATTATTTATTTGACGTTGTTGTTGTTGTTTATTTGACGTAGTTGTTGTTGTTGACGTTGTTGTTGTTGTTGTTGTTGTTTATTTGATGTTTTTGTTGTTGTTGATGTTGTTGTTGTTTTTGTTGTTGTTTATTTGTCGTTGTTGTTGTTGTTTAATTGACGTTGTTGTTGTTTATTTGACGTTGTTGTTGTTGTAATTGTTGTTGTTTAATTGATGCTGTTATTGTGGTTTATTTTACGTTGTTGTTGTTTTTGACGTTGTTGTTTATTTGACGTTGTTGTTGTTGTTTATTTGACGTTGTTGTTGTTGTCGACGTTGTTGTTGTTGTTGTTTATTTGACGTTGTTGTTGTTGTTGTTGTTGTTTATTTGACGTTGTTGTTGTTGACGGTGTTGTCGTTGTTGTTTATTTGACATTGTTGTTGTTGTTGTTGACGTTTGTGTTGTTTATTTGACATTGTTGTTGTTGTTGTTCTTTATTTGACGTTGTTGTTGTTTATTTGATGGTGTTGTTGTTTATTTGATGTTGTTGTTGTTTATTTGACGTTATTGTTGTTGACGTTGTTGTTGTTGTTATTGTTTATTTGATGTTGTTGGTGTTTATTTGACGTAGTTGTTGTTGTTGACGTTGTTGTTGTTGTTGTTGTTTATTTGACGTTTTTTTTGTTGTTGATGTTGTTGTTGTTGTTGTTGTTAATTTGACGTTGTTGTTGTTTATTTGACGGTGTTGTTGTTGTTGTTTATTTGACGTTGTTATTGTTGTTGTTGTTGTTATTGACGTTGTTGTTGTTGTTGTTTATTTGATGTTGTTGTTGTTGACATGGTTGTTGTGGTTTATTTTACGTTGTTGTTGTTTTTGACGTTGTTGTTTATTTGACGTTGTTGTTGTTGTTTATTTAACGTTGTTGTTGTTGTTGTTGACGTTATTGTTGTTGTTATTTATTTGACGTTGTTGTTGTTGTTTATTTGACATTGTTGTTGTTGTTGACGGTGTTGTTGTTGTTGTTGTTGTTTATTTGACGTTGTTGTTGTTTATTTGACGGTATTGTTGTTGTTGTTGTTTATTTGACGTTGTTGTTGTTGTTGTTCTTTATTTGACGTTGTTGTTGTTTATTTGACGGTGTTGTTGTTTATTTGATGTTGTTATTGTTTATTTGACGTTATTGTTGTTGACGTTGTTGTTGTTGTTATTGTTTATTTGACGTTGTTGTTGTTTATTTGACGTAGTTGTTGTTGTTGACGTTGTTGTTGTTGTTGTTTATTTGACGTTTTTGTTGTTGTTGATGTTGTTGTTGTTGTTGTTGTTTATTTGACGTTGTTGTTGTTTATTTGACGGTGTTGTTGTTGTTGTTGTTTATTTGACGTTGTTATTGTTGTTGTTGTTGTTGTTGACGTGGTTGTTGTTGTTGTTTATTTGACGTTGTTTTTGTTGTTGTTGTTGTTGTTTATTTGATGTTGTGGTTATTGACATGGTTGTTGTGGTTTATTTTACGTTGTTGTTGTTTTTGACGTTGTTGTTTATTTATCGTTGTTGTTGTTGTTTATTTGACGTTGTTGTTGTTGTTGTTGACGTTGTTGTTGTTATTTATTTGACATTGTTGTTGTTGTTTATTTGACATTGTTGTTGTTGTTGACGATGTTGTTGTTGTTGTTGTTGTTTATTTGACATTGTTGTTGTTTATTTGACGGTATTGTTGTTGTGTTATTTATTTGACATTGTTGTTGTTGTTGTTGTTGTTGTTTATTTGACGTTGTTGTTATTGTTGACGTTGTTGTTGTTGTTTATTTGACATTTTTGTTGTTGTTGACATAGTTGTTGTTGTTGTTGTTTATTTGACGTTGTTGTTGTTGTTGAGGTTGTTGTTGTTGTGGTTTATTTGACGTTGTTGTTGTTGTTGTTTATTTGACGTTGTTGTTGTTGTTGTTGTTTATTTGACGTTGTTGTTGTTGTTGTTTATTTGACGGTGTTGTTGTTGTTGTTGTTTATTTGACGTTGTTATTGTTGTTGTTGTTTATTTGACGTTGTTGTTATTGTTTTTGACGTTGTTGTAGTTGTTTATTTGATGTTGTTGTTGTTGACATAGTTGTTGTTGTTTATTTCACGTTGTTGTTGTTGTTGACGTTGTTGTTTATTTGACGTTGTTGTTGTTGTTTATTTGACGTTGTTGTTGTTGTTGTTGTTGTTGTTGACGTTGTTGTTGTTGTTGTTTATTTGATGTTGTTCTTGTTGTTTATTTGACATTGTTGTTGTTGTTGACGGTGTTGTTGTTGTTGTTTATTTAACATTGTTGTTGTTGTTGTTGACGTTGTTGTTGTTTATTTGATGTTGTTGTTGTTGTAGTTGTTGTTCTTTATTTGACGTTGTTGTTTATTTGACGTTGTTGTTGTTGACGTTGTTGTTGTTGTTATTGTTTATTTGACGTTGTTGTTGTTTATTTGACGTAGTTGTTGTTGTTGACGTTGTTGTTGTTGTTGTTTATTTGACGTTTTTGTTATTGTTTATTTGACGTTGTTGTTGTTATTGTTTATTTGACGTTGTTGTTGTTGTTGTTGTTGTTTATTTGACGTTGTTGTTGTTGTTATTATTGTTGTTGTTGTTGTTTATTTGACGTTGTTGTTGTTGTTTATTTGACGTTGTTGTTGTTGTTGTTTATTTGACGTTGTTGTTATTGTTATTGTTGACGTTGTTGTTGTTGTTGTTTATTTGACGTTGTTGTTGTTGTTGTTGACGTTGTTGTTGTTGTTTATTTGACGTTGTTGTTGTTGTTTATTTGACGTTGTTGTTGTTGTTTATTTGACATTGTTGTTGTTGCTGACGTTGTTGTTGTTGTTGTTGAGGTTGTTGTTGTTGTTTATTTGACGTTGTTGTTATTGTTTATTTGATATTGTTGTTGTTGCTGACGTTGTTGTTGTTGTTGTTGTTTATTTGACATTGTTGTTGTTATTGTTGTTGTTGTTGTTGTTGTTTATTTGACATTGTTGTTGTTGTTGTTTATTTGACGTTGTTGTTGTTGTTGTTGTTGTTGTTGTTTATTTGACGTTGTTGTTGTGGTTGTTGTTTACTTGACGTTGTTGTTGTTGTTGTTGACGTTGTTGTTGTTGTTGTTTATTTGACGTTGTTGTTGTTGTTTATTTCACATTGTTGTTGTTGTTATTGTTTATTTGACATTGTTGTTGTTGTTGTTATTGTTTATTTGACGTTTTTGTTGTTGTTGTTGTTTATTTGACGTTGTTGTTGTTTTGACGTTGTTGTTGTTGTTGTTTATTTGACGCTGTTGTTGTTGTTGACGTTGTTCTTGTTGTTATTTATTTGACGTTGTTGTTGTTGTTTATTTGACGTTGTTGTTGTTGTTGTTGTTTATTTGACGTTGTTGTTGTTGTTGTTTACTTGACGTTGTTGTTATTATTGACGTTGTTGTTGTTGTTGTTTATTTGACGTTGTTGTTGTTGTTGTTGACATAATTGTTGTTGTTGTTTATTTGACGTTGTTGTTTATTTGACATTGTTATTGTTGTTGACGGTGTTGTTGTTGTTGTTGTTTATTTGACATTGTTGTTGTTATTGTTGACGTTGTTGTTGTTGTTGACAGTGATGTTGTTGTTGTTGTTTATTTGACATTGTTGTTGTTGTTGACGTTGTTGTTGTTTATTTGATGTTATTGTTATTTACTTGACGTTGTTGTTGTTGTTGTTTATTTGACGTTGTTGTTGTTGACGGTGTTGTTGTTGTTATTTATTTGACATTGTTGTTGTAGTTGTTGACGTTGTTATTATTTATTTGACGTTGTTGTTGTTGTTGTTCTTTATTTGACGTTGTTGTTGTTTATTTGACATTGTTGTTGTTTATTTGACGTTGTTGTTGTTTATTTGACGTTGTTGTTGTTGTTATTGTTTATTTGACGTTGTTGTTGTTTATTTGACGTAGTTGTTGTTGTTGACGTTGTTGTTGTTGTTGTTGTTGTTGTTTATTTGACGTTTTTGTTGTTGTTGATGTTGTTGTTGTTGTTGCTTATTTGACGTTGTTGTTGTTTATTTGACGGTGTTGTTGTTGTTGTTTATTTGACAATGTTATTGTTGTTGTTGTTGTTGTTGACGTTGTTGTTGTTTATTTGATGTTGTTGTTGTTGACATGGTTGTTGTGGTTTATTTTACGTTGTTGTTGTTGTTGTTTATTTGACATTGTTGTTGTTGTTGACGGTGTTGTTGTTGTTGTTGTTTATTTGACATTGTTGTTGTTTATTTGACGGTATTGTTGTTGTTGTTGTTTATTTGACGTTGTTGTTGTTGTTGACGTTGTTGTTGTTGTTTATTTGACATTTTTGTTGTTGTTGACATAGTTGTTGTTGTTGACGTTGTTGTTTATTTGACGTTGTTGTTGTTTATTTGACGTTGTTGTTGTTGTTGTTGACGTTGTTGTTGTTGTTGTTTATTTGACGTTGTTGTTGTTGTTTATTTGACATTGTTGTTGTTGTTGACGATGTTGTTGTTGTTGTTGTTTATTTGACATTGTTGTTGTTGTTGTTGACGTTGTTGTTGTTTATTTGACGTTCTTGTTGTTGTTGTTGTTGTTGTTCTTTATTTGACGTTGTTGTTGTTTATTTGACGTTGTTGTTGTTGACGTTGTTGTTGTTGTTATTGTTTATTTGACGTTGTTGTTGTTGTTGTTTATTTGACGTAGTTGTTGTTGTTGACGTTGTTATTGTTGTTGTTTATTTGACGTTTTTGTTGTTGTTGTTTTTGTTGTTATTTATTTGACGTTGTTGTTGTTATTGTTTATTTGACGTTGTTGTTGTTGTTGTTGTTGTTTATTTGACGTTGTTGTTGTTGTTATTGTTGTTGTTGTTGTTTATTTGACGTTGTTGTTGTTGTTGTTTATTTGACGTTGTTGTTGTTGTTGTTTATTTGACGTTGTTGTTGTTGTTGACGTTGTTGTTGTTGTTGTTGTTGTTGTTTATTTGTCGTTGTTGTTGTTTATTTGACATTGTTGTTGTTGTTTATTTGACATTGTTGTTGTTGTTTATTTGACATTGTTGTTGTTGCTGACGTTGTTGTTGTTGTTGTTGTTTATTTGACATTGTTGTTGTTATTGTTGTTGTTGTTGTTGTTTATTTGACGTTGTTGTTGTTGTTGTTTATTTGATGTTGTTGTTGTTGTTGTTGTTGTTGTTTATTTGACGTTGTTGTTGTTGTTGTTGTTTACTTGACATTGTTGTTGTTGTTGTTAACGTTGTTGTTGTTGTTGTTGTTTATTTGACGTTATTGTTGTTGTTTATTTGACATTGTTGTTGTTGTTATTGTTTATTTGACGTTGTTGTTGTTGTTGTTTATTTGACGTTGTTGTTGTTGTTCTTGACGTTGTTGTTGTTGTTGTTGTTGTTTATTTGACGTTGTTGTTGTTGTTGACGTTGTTCTTGTTGTTGTTTATTTGACGTTGTTGTTGTTGTTTATTAGACGTTGTTGTTGTTGTTGTTTATTTGACGTTGTTGTTGTTGTTGTTGTTGTTTACTTGACGTTGTTGTTATTATTGACGTTGTTGTTGTTGTTGTTGTTTATTTGACATTGTTGTTGTTGTTGTTGACATAAATGTTGTTGTTGTTTATTTGACGTTGTTGTTTATTTGACATTGTTGTTGTTGTTGACGGTGTTGTTGTTGTTGTTGTTGTTGTTGTTTATTTGACATTGGTTTTGTTATTGTTGACGTTGTTGTTGTTGTTGACGGTGTTGTTGTTGTTGTTGTTTATTTGACATTGTTGTTGTTGTTGTTGACGTTGTTGTTGTTGTTTATTTGACGTTGTTGTTGTTTACTTGACGTTGTTGTTGTTGTTGTTTATTTGACGTTGTTGTTGTTGTTGACGTTGTTGTTGTTTATTTGACGTTGTTGTTGTTTATTTGACATTGTTGTTATTTATTTGACGTTGTTGTTGTTGTTGTTTATTTGACGTTGTTGTTGTTGTTTATTTGACGTTGTTGTTGTTGACGTTGTTGTTGTTGTTATTGTTTATTTGACGTTGTTGTTGTTTTTTATTTGACGTGGTTGTTGTTGTTGACGTTGTTGTTGTTGTTGTTGTTTATTTGATGTTTTTGTTGTTGTTGATGTTGTTGTTGTTTTTGTTGTTGTTTATTTGTCGTTGTTGTTGTTGTTTAATTGACGTTGTTGTTGTTTATTTGACGTTGTTGTTGTTGTTGTTATTGTTGTTGTTTAATTGATGTTGTTGTTGTGGTTTATTTTACATTGTTGTTGTTGTTTAATTGACGTTGTTGTTGTTTATTTGACGTTGTTGTTGTTGTTGTTATTGTTGTTGTTATTTAATTGATGCTGTTGTTGTGGTTTATTTTACGTTGTTGTTTTTTTTGATGTTGTTGTTTATTTGACGTTGTTGTTGTTGTTTATTTGACGTTGTTGTTGTTGTTGACGTTGTTGTTGTTGTTGTTGTTGTTGTTTATTTGACGGTGTTGTTGTTGTTTATTTGACATTGTTGTTATTGTTGACGGTGTTGTTGTTGTTGTTGTTATTGTTTATTTGACGTTATTGTTGTTTATTTGACGGTATTGTTGTTGTTGTTGTTGTTTATTTGACGTTGTTATTGTTGTTGTTTATTTGACGTTGTTGTTATTGTTGACGTTGTTGTTGTTGTTGTTTATTTGACATTTTTGTTGTTGTTGACATAGTTGTTGTTGTTGTTTATCTGACGTTGTTGTTGTTGTTAAGGTTGTTGTTGTTGTTGTTGTTTATTAGATGTTGTTGTTGTTGTTGTTGACGTTGTTGTTGTTGTTGTTTATTTGACGTTGTTGTTGTTGTTTATTTGACATTGTTGTTGTTGCGGATGTTGTTGTTGTTGTTGTTGTTGTTTATTTGACATTGTTGTTGTTATTGTTGTTGTTGTTGTTGTTGTTGTTGTTTATTTGACGTTGTTGTTGTTGTTTATTTGACGTTGTTGTTGTTGTTTAGTTGATGTTGTTGTTGTTGTTGTTGTTTACTTGACGTTGTTGTTGTTGTTGTTGACGTTGTTGTTGTTGTTGTTTACTTGACGTTGTTGTTGTTGTTGTTGTTTATTTGACGTTGTTGTTATTGTTTATTTGATATTGTTGTTGTTGCTGACGTTGTTGTTGTTGTTGTTTATTTGACATTGTTGTTGTTATTGTTGTTATTGTTGTTGTTGTTTATTTGACATTGTTGTTGTTGTTGTTTATTTGACGTTGTTGTTGTTGTTGTTGTTGTTGTTGTTTATTTGACGTTGTTGTTGTTGTTGTTTACTTGACGTTGTTGTTGTTGTTGTTGACGTTGTTGTTGTTGTTGTTTATTTGACGTTGTTGTTGTTGTTTATTTCACATTGTTGTTGTTGTTATTGTTTATTTGACATTGTTGTTGTTGTTATTGTTTATTTGACGTTTTTGTTGTTGTTGTTGTTTATTTGACGTTGTTGTTGTTTTGACGTTGTTGTTGTTGTTGTTTATTTGACGCTGTTGTTGTTGTTGACGTTGTTCTTGTTGTTATTTATTTGACGTTGTTGTTGTTGTTTATTTGACGTTGTTGTTGTTGTTGTTGTTGTTTATTTGACGTTGTTGTTGTTGTTGTTTACTTGACGTTGTTGTTATTATTGACGTTGTTGTTGTTGTTGTTGTTTATTTGACGTTGTTGTTGTTGTTGTTGACATAATTGTTGTTGTTGTTTATTTGACGTTGTTGTTTATTTGACATTGTTATTGTTGTTGACGGTGTTGTTGTTGTTGTTGTTTATTTGACATTGTTGTTGTTATTGTTGACGTTGTTGTTGTTGTTGACAGTGATGTTGTTGTTGTTGTTTATTTGACATTGTTGTTGTTGTTGACGTTGTTGTTGTTTATTTGATGTTATTGTTATTTACTTGACGTTGTTGTTGTTGTTGTTTATTTGACGTTGTTGTTGTTGTTGTTTATTTGACGTTGTTGTTGTTGTTGTTTATTTGACGTTGTTGTTGTTGTTGACGTTGTTGTTGTTGTTGTTGTTGTTGTTTATTTGTCGTTGTTGTTGTTTATTTGACATTGTTGTTGTTGTTTATTTGACATTGTTGTTGTTGTTTATTTGACATTGTTGTTGTTGCTGACGTTGTTGTTGTTGTTGTTGTTTATTTGACATTGTTGTTGTTATTGTTGTTGTTGTTGTTGTTTATTTGACGTTGTTGTTGTTGTTGTTTATTTGATGTTGTTGTTGTTGTTGTTGTTGTTGTTTATTTGACGTTGTTGTTGTTGTTGTTGTTTACTTGACATTGTTGTTGTTGTTGTTAACGTTGTTGTTGTTGTTGTTGTTTATTTGACGTTATTGTTGTTGTTTATTTGACATTGTTGTTGTTGTTATTGTTTATTTGACGTTGTTGTTGTTGTTGTTTATTTGACGTTGTTGTTGTTGTTCTTGACGTTGTTGTTGTTGTTGTTGTTGTTTATTTGACGTTGTTGTTGTTGTTGACGTTGTTCTTGTTGTTGTTTATTTGACGTTGTTGTTGTTGTTTATTAGACGTTGTTGTTGTTGTTGTTTATTTGACGTTGTTGTTGTTGTTGTTGTTGTTTACTTGACGTTGTTGTTATTATTGACGTTGTTGTTGTTGTTGTTGTTTATTTGACATTGTTGTTGTTGTTGTTGACATAATTGTTGTTGTTGTTTATTTGACGTTGTTGTTTATTTGACATTGTTGTTGTTGTTGACGGTGTTGTTGTTGTTGTTGTTGTTGTTGTTTATTTGACATTGGTTTTGTTATTGTTGACGTTGTTGTTGTTGTTGACGGTGTTGTTGTTGTTGTTGTTTATTTGACATTGTTGTTGTTGTTGTTGACGTTGTTGTTGTTGTTTATTTGACGTTGTTGTTGTTTACTTGACGTTGTTGTTGTTGTTGTTTATTTGACGTTGTTGTTGTTGTTGACGTTGTTGTTGTTTATTTGACGTTGTTGTTGTTTATTTGACATTGTTGTTATTTATTTGACGTTGTTGTTGTTGTTTATTTGACGTTGTTGTTGTTGTTTATTTGACGTTGTTGTTGTTGACGTTGTTGTTGTTGTTATTGTTTATTTGACGTTGTTGTTGTTTTTTATTTGACGTGGTTGTTGTTGTTGACGTTGTTGTTGTTGTTGTTGTTTATTTGATGTTTTTGTTGTTGTTGATGTTGTTGTTGTTTTTGTTGTTGTTTATTTGTCGTTGTTGTTGTTGTTTAATTGACGTTGTTGTTGTTTATTTGACGTTGTTGTTGTTGTTGTTATTGTTGTTGTTTAATTGATGTTGTTGTTGTGGTTTATTTTACATTGTTGTTGTTGTTTAATTGACGTTGTTGTTGTTTATTTGACGTTGTTGTTGTTGTTGTTATTGTTGTTGTTATTTAATTGATGCTGTTGTTGTGGTTTATTTTACGTTGTTGTTTTTTTTGATGTTGTTGTTTATTTGACGTTGTTGTTGTTGTTTATTTGACGTTGTTGTTGTTGTTGACGTTGTTGTTGTTGTTGTTGTTGTTGTTTATTTGACGGTGTTGTTGTTGTTTATTTGACATTGTTGTTATTGTTGACGGTGTTGTTGTTGTTGTTGTTATTGTTTATTTGACGTTATTGTTGTTTATTTGACGGTATTGTTGTTGTTGTTGTTGTTTATTTGACGTTGTTATTGTTGTTGTTTATTTGACGTTGTTGTTATTGTTGACGTTGTTGTTGTTGTTGTTTATTTGACATTTTTGTTGTTGTTGACATAGTTGTTGTTGTTGTTTATCTGACGTTGTTGTTGTTGTTAAGGTTGTTGTTGTTGTTGTTGTTTATTTGATGTTGTTGTTGTTGTTGTTGACGTTGTTGTTGTTGTTGTTTATTTGACGTTGTTGTTGTTGTTTATTTGACATTGTTGTTGTTGCGGATGTTGTTGTTGTTGTTGTTGTTGTTTATTTGACATTGTTGTTGTTATTGTTGTTGTTGTTGTTGTTGTTGTTGTTGTTGTTTATTTGACGTTGTTGTTGTTGTTGTTTATTTGACGTTGTTGTTGTTGTTTAGTTGATGTTGTTGTTGTTGTTGTTGTTTACTTGACGTTGTTGTTGTTGTTGTTGACGTTGTTGTTGTTGTTGTTTACTTGACGTTGTTGTTGTTGTTGTTGTTTATTTGACGTTGTTGTTATTGTTTATTTGATATTGTTGTTGTTGCTGACGTTGTTGTTGTTGTTGTTTATTTGACATTGTTGTTGTTATTGTTGTTATTGTTGTTGTTGTTTATTTGACATTGTTGTTGTTGTTGTTTATTTGACGTTGTTGTTGTTGTTGTTGTTGTTGTTTATTTGACGTTGTTGTTGTTGTTGTTTACTTGACGTTGTTGTTGTTGTTGTTGACGTTGTTGTTGTTGTTGTTTATTTGACGTTGTTGTTGTTGTTTATTTCACATTGTTGTTGTTGTTATTGTTTATTTGACATTGTTGTTGTTGTTATTGTTTATTTGACGTTTTTGTTGTTGTTGTTGTTTATTTGACGTTGTTGTTGTTTTGACGTTGTTGTTGTTGTTGTTTATTTGACGCTGTTGTTGTTGTTGACGTTGTTCTTGTTGTTATTTATTTGACGTTGTTGTTGTTGTTTATTTGACGTTGTTGTTGTTGTTGTTGTTGTTTATTTGACGTTGTTGTTGTTGTTGTTTACTTGACGTTGTTGTTATTATTGACGTTGTTGTTGTTGTTGTTGTTTATTTGACGTTGTTGTTGTTGTTGTTGACATAATTGTTGTTGTTGTTTATTTGACGTTGTTGTTTATTTGACATTGTTATTGTTGTTGACGGTGTTGTTGTTGTTGTTGTTTATTTGACATTGTTGTTGTTATTGTTGACGTTGTTGTTGTTGTTGACAGTGATGTTGTTGTTGTTGTTTATTTGACATTGTTGTTGTTGTTGACGTTGTTGTTGTTTATTTGATGTTATTGTTATTTACTTGACGTTGTTGTTGTTGTTGTTTATTTGACGTTGTTGTTGTTGACGGTGTTGTTGTTGTTATTTATTTGACATTGTTGTTGTAGTTGTTGACGTTGTTATTATTTATTTGATGTTGTTGTTGTTGTTGTTCTTTATTTGACGTTGTTGTTGTTTATTTGACATTGTTGTTGTTTATTTGACGTTGTTGTTTTTTATTGACGACGTTGTTGTTGTTGTTATTGTTTATTTGACGTTGTTGTTGTTTATTTGACGTAGTTGTTGTTGTTGACGTTGTTGTTGTTGTTGTTGTTGTTTATTTGACGTTTTTGTTGTTGTTGATGTTGTTGTTGTTGTTGTTTATTTGACGTTGTTGTTGTTTATTTGACGGTGTTGTTGTTGTTGTTTATTTGACAATGTTATTGTTGTTGTTGTTGTTGACGTTGTTGTTGTTTATTTGATGTTGTTGTTGTTGACATGGTTGTTGTGGTTTATTTTACGTTGTTGTTGTTGTTGTTTATTTGACATTGTTGTTGTTGTTGACGGTGTTGTTGTTGTTGTTGTTTATTTGACATTGTTGTTGTTTATTTGACGGTATTGTTGTTGTTGTGTTTATTTGACGTTGTTGTTGTTGTTGACGTTGTTGTTGTTGTTGTTTATTTGACATTTTTGTTGTTGTTGACATAATTGTTGTTGTTGACGTTGTTGTTTATTTGACGTTGTTGTTGTTGTTGTTTATTTGACGTTGTTGTTGTTGTTGACGTTGTTGTTGTTGTTGTTTATTTGACGTTGTTGTTGTTTATTTGACATTGTTGTTGTTGTTGACGGTGTTGTTGTTGTTGTTGTTTATTTGACATTGTTGTTGTTGTTGTTGACGTTGTTGTTGTTTATTTGACGTTCTTGTTGTTGTTGTTGTTGTTGTTCTTTATTTGACGTTGTTGTTGTTTATTTGACGTTGTTGTTGTTGACGTTGTTGTTGTTGTTATTGTTTATTTGACGTTGTTGTTGTTGTTGTTTATTTGACGTAGTTGTTGTTGTTGACGTTGTTATTGTTGTTGTTTATTTGACGTTTTTGTTGTTGTTGTTTTTGTTGTTATTTATTTGACGTTGTTGTTGTTATTGTTTATTTGACGTTGTTGTTGTTGTTGTTGTTGTTGTTTATTTGACGTTGTTGTTGTTGTTATTGTTGTTGTTGTTGTTTATTTGACGTTGTTGTTGTTGTTGTTTATTTGACGTTGTTGTTGTTGTTTATTTGACATTGTTGTTGTTGCGGATGTTGTTGTTGTTGTTGTTGTTGTTTATTTGACATTGTTGTTGTTATTGTTGTTGTTGTTGTTGTTGTTGTTGTTGTTGTTGTTGTTTATTTGACGTTGTTGTTGTTGTTTATTTGACGTTGTTGTTGTTGTTTAGTTGATGTTGTTGTTGTTGTTGTTGTTTACTTGACGTTGTTGTTGTTGTTGTTGACGTTGTTGTTGTTGTTGTTTACTTGACGTTGTTGTTGTTGTTGTTGTTTATTTGACGTTGTTGTTATTGTTTATTTGATATTGTTGTTGTTGCTGACGTTGTTGTTGTTGTTGTTTATTTGACATTGTTGTTGTTATTGTTGTTATTGTTGTTGTTGTTTATTTGACATTGTTGTTGTTGTTGTTTATTTGACGTTGTTGTTGTTGTTGTTGTTGTTTATTTGACGTTGTTGTTGTTGTTGTTTACTTGACGTTGTTGTTGTTGTTGTTGACGTTGTTGTTGTTGTTGTTTATTTGACGTTGTTGTTGTTGTTTATTTCACATTGTTGTTGTTGTTATTGTTTATTTGACATTGTTGTTGTTGTTATTGTTTATTTGACGTTTTTGTTGTTGTTGTTGTTTATTTGACGTTGTTGTTGTTTTGACGTTGTTGTTGTTGTTGTTTATTTGACGCTGTTGTTGTTGTTGACGTTGTTCTTGTTGTTATTTATTTGACGTTGTTGTTGTTGTTTATTTGACGTTGTTGTTGTTGTTGTTGTTGTTTATTTGACGTTGTTGTTGTTGTTGTTTACTTGACGTTGTTGTTATTATTGACGTTGTTGTTGTTGTTGTTGTTTATTTGACGTTGTTGTTGTTGTTGTTGACATAATTGTTGTTGTTGTTTATTTGACGTTGTTGTTTATTTGACATTGTTATTGTTGTTGACGGTGTTGTTGTTGTTGTTGTTTATTTGACATTGTTGTTGTTATTGTTGACGTTGTTGTTGTTGTTGACAGTGATGTTGTTGTTGTTGTTTATTTGACATTGTTGTTGTTGTTGACGTTGTTGTTGTTTATTTGATGTTATTGTTATTTACTTGACGTTGTTGTTGTTGTTGTTTATTTGACGTTGTTGTTGTTGACGGTGTTGTTGTTGTTATTTATTTGACATTGTTGTTGTAGTTGTTGACGTTGTTATTATTTATTTGATGTTGTTGTTGTTGTTGTTCTTTATTTGACGTTGTTGTTGTTTATTTGACATTGTTGTTGTTTATTTGACGTTGTTGTTTTTTATTGACGACGTTGTTGTTGTTGTTATTGTTTATTTGACGTTGTTGTTGTTTATTTGACGTAGTTGTTGTTGTTGACGTTGTTGTTGTTGTTGTTGTTTATTTGACGTTTTTGTTGTTGTTGATGTTGTTGTTGTTGTTGTTTATTTGACGTTGTTGTTGTTTATTTGACGGTGTTGTTGTTGTTGTTTATTTGACAATGTTATTGTTGTTGTTGTTGTTGACGTTGTTGTTGTTTATTTGATGTTGTTGTTGTTGACATGGTTGTTGTGGTTTATTTTACGTTGTTGTTGTTGTTGTTTATTTGACATTGTTGTTGTTGTTGACGGTGTTGTTGTTGTTGTTGTTTATTTGACATTGTTGTTGTTTATTTGACGGTATTGTTGTTGTTGTGTTTATTTGACGTTGTTGTTGTTGTTGACGTTGTTGTTGTTGTTGTTTATTTGACATTTTTGTTGTTGTTGACATAATTGTTGTTGTTGACGTTGTTGTTTATTTGACGTTGTTGTTGTTGTTGTTTATTTGACGTTGTTGTTGTTGTTGACGTTGTTGTTGTTGTTGTTTATTTGACGTTGTTGTTGTTTATTTGACATTGTTGTTGTTGTTGACGGTGTTGTTGTTGTTGTTGTTTATTTGACATTGTTGTTGTTGTTGTTGACGTTGTTGTTGTTTATTTGACGTTCTTGTTGTTGTTGTTGTTGTTCTTTATTTGACGTTGTTGTTGTTTATTTGACGTTGTTGTTGTTGACGTTGTTGTTGTTGTTATTGTTTATTTGACAATGTTGTTGTTGTTGTTTATTTGACGTAGTTGTTGTTGTTGACGTTGTTATTGTTGTTGTTTATTTGACGTTTTTGTTGTTGTTGTTTTTGTTGTTATTTATTTGACGTTGTTGTTGTTATTGTTTATTTGACGTTGTTGTTGTTGTTGTTGTTGTTGTTTATTTGACGTTGTTGTTGTTGTTATTGTTGTTGTTGTTGTTTATTTGACGTTGTTGTTGTTGTTGTTTATTTGACGTTGTTGTTGTTGTTGTTTATTTGACGTTGTTGTTGTTGTTGACGTTGTTGTTGTTGTTGTTGTTTATTTGTCGTTGTTGTTGTTTATTTGACATTGTTATTGTTGTTGTTTATTTGACATTGTTGTTGTTGTTTATTTGACATTGTTGTTGTTGCTGACGTTGTTGTTGTTGTTGTTGTTTATTTGACATTGTTGTTGTTATTGTTGTTGTTGTTGTTGTTGTTTATTTGACGTTGTTGTTGTTGTTGTTTATTTGATGTTGTTGTTGTTGTTGTTGTTGTTGTTTATTTGACGTTGTTGTTGTTGTTGTTGTTTACTTGACATTGTTGTTGTTGTTGTTTATTTGACGTTGTTGTTGTTGTTTATTTGACATTGTTGTTGTTGTTATTGTTTATTTGACGTTGTTGTTGTTGTTGTTTATTTGACGTTGTTGTTGTTGTTCTTGACGTTGTTGTTGTTGTTGTTGTTGTTTATTTGACGTTGTTGTTATTGTTGACGTTGTTCTTGTTGTTGTTTATTTGACGTTGTTGTTGTTGTTTATTAGACGTTGTTGTTGTTGTTGTTTATTTGACGTTGTTGTTGTTGTTGTTGTTGTTTACTTGACGTTGTTGTTATTATTGACGTTGTTGTTGTTGTTGTTGTTTATTTGACATTGTTGTTGTTGTTGTTGACATAATTGTTGTTGTTGTTTATTTGACGTTGTTGTTTATTTGACATTGTTGTTGTTGTTGACGGTGTTGTTGTTGTTGTTGTTGTTGTTGTTTATTTGACATTGGTTTTGTTATTGTTGACGTTGTTGTTGTTGTTGACGGTGTTGTTGTTGTTGTTGTTTATTTGACATTGTTGTTGTTGTTGTTGACGTTGTTGTTGTTGTTTATTTGACGTTGTTGTTGTTTACTTGACGTTGTTGTTGTTGTTGTTTATTTGACGTTGTTGTTGTTGTTGACGTTGTTGTTGTTTATTTGACGTTGTTGTTGTTTATTTGACATTGTTGTTATTTATTTGACGTTGTTGTTGTTGTTTATTTGACGTTGTTGTTGTTGTTTATTTGACGTTGTTGTTGTTGACGTTGTTGTTGTTGTTATTGTTTATTTGACGTTGTTGTTGTTGTTTATTTGACGTGGTTGTTGTTGTTGACGTTGTTGTTGTTGTTGTTGTTGTTTATTTGATGTTTTTGTTGTTGTTGATGTTGTTGTTGTTTTTGTTGTTGTTTATTTGTCGTTGTTGTTGTTGTTTAATTGACGTTGTTGTTGTTTATTTGACGTTGTTGTTGTTGTTGTTATTGTTGTTGTTTAATTGATGTTGTTGTTGTGGTTTATTTTACATTGTTGTTGTTGTTTAATTGACGTTGTTGTTGTTTATTTGACGTTGTTGTTGTTGTTGTTGTTATTGTTGTTGTTATTTAATTGATGCTGTTGTTGTGGTTTATTTTACGTTGTTGTTTTTTTTGACGTTGTTGTTTATTTGACGTTGTTGTTGTTGTTTATTTGACGTTGTTGTTGTTGTTGACGTTGTTGTTGTTGTTGTTGTTGTTTATTTGACGGTGTTGTTGTTGTTTATTTGACATTGTTGTTATTGTTGACGGTGTTGTTGTTGTTGTTGTTATTGTTTATTTGACGTTGTTGTTGTTTATTTGACGGTATTGTTGTTGTTGTTGTTGTTTATTTGACGTTGTTATTGTTGTTGTTTATTTGACGTTGTTGTTATTGTTGTTTATTTGATGTTGTTGTTGTTGTTGTTGTTGTTGTTGTTGTTTATTTGACGTTGTTGTTGTTGTTGTTGTTTACTTGACATTGTTGTTGTTGTTGTTTATTTGACGTTGTTGTTGTTGTTTATTTGACATTGTTGTTGTTGTTATTGTTTATTTGACGTTGTTGTTGTTGTTGTTTATTTGTCGTTGTTGTTGTTGTTCTTGACGTTGTTGTTGTTGTTGTTGTTGTTTATTTGACGTTGTTGTTGTTGTTGACGTTGTTCTTGTTGTTGTTTATTTGACGTTGTTGTTGTTGTTTATTAGACGTTGTTGTTGTTGTTGTTTATTTGACGTTGTTGTTGTTGTTGTTGTTGTTTACTTGACGTTGTTGTTATTATTGACGTTGTTGTTGTTGTTGTTGTTTATTTGACATTGTTGTTGTTGTTGTTGACATAATTGTTGTTGTTGTTTATTTGACGTTGTTGTTTATTTGACATTGTTGTTGTTGTTGACGGTGTTGTTGTTGTTGTTGTTGTTGTTTATTTGACATTGGTTTTGTTATTGTTGTTGTTGTTGTTGTTGACGGTGTTGTTGTTGTTGTTGTTTATTTGACATTGTTGTTGTTGTTGTTGACGTTGTTGTTGTTGTTTATTTGACGTTGTTGTTGTTTACTTGACGTTGTTGTTGTTGTTGTTTATTTGACGTTGTTGTTGTTGTTGACGTTGTTGTTGTTTATTTGACGTTGTTGTTGTTTATTTGACATTGTTGTTATTTATTTGACGTTGTTGTTGTTGTTTATTTGACGTTGTTGTTGTTGTTTATTTGACGTTGTTGTTGTTGACGTTGTTGTTGTTGTTATTGTTTATTTGACGTTGTTGTTGTTGTTTATTTGACGTGGTTGTTGTTGTTGACGTTGTTGTTGTTGTTGTTGTTTATTTGATGTTTTTGTTGTTGTTGATGTTGTTGTTTTTGTTGTTGTTTATTTGTCGTTGTTGTTGTTGTTTAATTGACGTTGTTGTTGTTTATTTGACGTTGTTGTTGTTGTTGTTGTTATTGTTGTTGTTTAATTGATGTTGTTGTTGTGGTTTATTTTACATTGTTGTTGTTGTTTAATTGACGTTGTTGTTGTTTATTTGACGTTGTTGTTGTTGTTGTTATTGTTGTTGTTATTTAATTGATGCTGTTGTTGTGGTTTATTTTACGTTGTTGTTTTTTTTGACGTTGTTGTTTATTTGACGTTGTTGTTGTTGTTTATTTGACGTTGTTGTTGTTGTTGACGTTGTTGTTGTTGTTGTTGTTGTTTATTTGACGGTGTTGTTGTTGTTTATTTGACATTGTTGTTATTGTTGACGGTGTTGTTGTTGTTGTTGTTATTGTTTATTTGACGTTGTTGTTGTTTATTTGACGGTATTGTTGTTGTTGTTGTTGTTTATTTGACGTTGTTATTGTTGTTGTTTATTTGACGTTGTTGTTATTGTTGACGTTGTTGTTGTTGTTGTTTATTTGACATTTTTGTTGTTGTTGACATAGTTGTTGTTGTTGTTTATCTGACGTTGTTGTTGTTGTTAAGGTTGTTGTTGTTGTTGTTGTTTATTTGATGTTGTTGTTGTTGTTGTTGACGTTGTTGTTGTTGTTGTTTATTTGACGTTGTTGTTGTTGTTTATTTGACATTGTTGTTGTTGCGGATGTTGTTGTTGTTGTTGTTGTTGTTGTTTATTTGACATTGTTGTTGTTATTGTTGTTGTTGTTGTTGTTGTTGTTGTTGTTGTTGTTGTTGTTGTTTATTTGACGTTGTTGTTGTTGTTTATTTGACGTTGTTGTTGTTGTTTAGTTGATGTTGTTGTTGTTGTTGTTGTTTACTTGACGTTGTTGTTGTTGTTGTTGACGTTGTTGTTGTTGTTGTTGTTTACTTGACGTTGTTGTTGTTGTTGTTGTTTACTTGACGTTGTTGTTATTATTGACGTTGTTGTTGTTGTTGTTGTTTATTTGACTTTGTTGTTGTTGTTGTTGACATAATTGTTGTTGTTGTTTATTTGACGTTGTTGTTTATTTGACATTGTTGTTGTTGTTGACGGTGTTGTTGTTGTTGTTGTTTATTTGACATTGGTTTTGTTATTGTTGACGTTGTTGTTGTTGTTGACGGTGTTGTTGTTGTTGTTGTTTATTTGACATTGTTGTTGTTGTTGTTGACGTTGTTGTTGTTGTTTATTTGACGTTGTTGTTGTTTACTTGACGTTGTTGTTGTTGTTCTTTATTTGACGTTGTTGTTGTTGTTGACGTTGTTGTTGTTTATTTGACGTTGTTGTTGTTGTTTATTTGACGTTGTTGTTATTTATTTGACGTAGTTGTTGTTGTTTATTTGACGTTGTTGTTGTTGACGTTGTTGTTGTTGTTATTGTTTATTTGACGTTGTTGTTGTTGTTTATTTGACGTGGTTGTTGTTGTTGACGTTGTTGTTGTTGTTGTTGTTGTTTATTTGATGTTTTTGTTGTTATTGATGTTGTTGTTGTTTTTGTTGTTGTTTATTTGTCGTTGTTGTTGTTTAATTGACGTTGTTGTTGTTTATTTGACGTTGTTGTTGTTGTTATTGTTGTTGTTTAGATGATGTTGTTGTTGTGGTTTATTTTACGTTGTTGTTGTTGTTTAATTGACGTTGTTGTTGTTTATTTGACGTTGTTGTTGTTGTTATTGTTGTTGTTGTTTAATTGATGTTGTTGTTGTGGTTTATTTTACGTTGTTGTTTTTTTTGACGTTGTTGTTTATTTGACGTTGTTGTTGTTTATTTGACGTTGTTGTTGTTGTTGTTGACGTTGTTGTTGTTGTTGTTTATTTGACGTTGTTGTTGTTGTTTATTTGACATTGTTGTTATTGTTGACGGTGTTGTTGTTGTTGTTGTTGTTGTTTATTTGACGTTGTTGTTGTTTATTTGACGGTATTGTTGTTGTTGTTGTTGTTTATTTGACGTTGTTGTTGTTGTTGTTGTTGTTGTTGTTTATTTGACGTTGTTGTTATTGTTGACGTTGTTGTTGTTGTTGTTTATTTGACATTTTTGTTGTTGTTGACATAGTTGTTGTTTTGTTTATTTGACGTTGTTGTTGTTGTTTATTTGACGTTGTTGTTGTTGTTGTTGTTTATTTGACGTTGTTGTTGTTGTTGTTGTTTATTTGACGTTGTTGTTGTTGTTGTTTACTTGACGTTGTTGTTATTATTGACGTTGTTGTTGTTGTTGTTTATTTGACGTTGTTGTTGTTGTTGTTGACATAATTGTTGTTGTTGTTTATTTGACATTGTTATTGTTGTTGACGGTGTTGTTGTTGTTGTTTATTTGACATTGTTGTTGTTATTGTTGACGTTGTTGTTGTTGTTGACAGTGATGTTGTTGTTGTTGTTTATTTGACATTGTTGTTGTTGTTGACGTTGTTGTTGTTTATTTGATGTTATTGTTATTTACTTGACGTTGTTGTTGTTGTTTTTTATTTGACGTTGTTGTTGTTGACGGTGTTGTTGTTGTTGTTATTTATTTGACATTGTTGTTGTAGTTGTTGACGTTGTTATTATTTATTTGACGTTGTTGTTGTTGTTGTTCTTTATTTGACGTTGTTGTTGTTTATTTGACATTGTTGTTGTTTATTTGACGTTGTTGTTGTTTATTTGACGTTGTTGTTGTTGTTATTGTTTATTTGACGTTGTTGTTGTTTATTTGACGTTGTTGTTGTTGTTTATTTGACGTTGTTGTTGTTGTTGTTGACGTTGTTGTTGTTGTTTATTTGACGTTGTTGTTGTTGTTGTTGACGTTGTTGTTGTTGTTGTTTATTTGACGTTGTTGTTGTTGTTGTTTATTTGACATTGTTGTTGTTGTTGACGGTGTTGTTGTTGTTGTTGTTGTTGTTGTTTATTTGACGTTGTTGTTGTTTATTTGACGGTATTGTTGTTGTTGTTGTTTATTTGACGTTGTTGTTGTTGTTGTTTATTTGACGTTGTTGTTATTGTTGACGTTGTTGTTGTTGTTTATTTGACATTTTTGTTACTGTTGATATAGTTGTTGTTGTTTATTTGACGTTGTTGTTGTTGTTGAGGTTGTTGTTCTTGTTGTTTATTTGATGTTGTTGTTGTTGTTGACGTTGTTGTTATTGTTGTTGTTTGTTTGACGTTGTTGTTGTTTATTTGACGTTGTTGTTGTTTATTTGACGTTATTGTTTTTGACGTTGTTGTTGTTGTTGTTGTTGTTTATTTGACGTTTTTATTGTTGTTGATGTTGTTGTTGTTGTTGTTGTTTATTTGACGTTGTTGTTGTTTATTTGACGGTGTTGTTGTTGTTGTTGTTGTTTATTTGACGTTGTTATTGTTGTTGTTGTTGTTGTTGACGTTGTTGTTGTTGTTGTTTATTTGATGTTGTTGTTGTTGACATGGTTGTTGTGGTTTATTTTACGTTGTTGTTGTTTTTGACATTGTTGTTTATTTGACGTTGTTGTTTATTTGACGTTGTTGTTGTTTATTTGACGTTGTTGTTGTTGTTGTTGACGTTGTTGTTGTTGTTGTTTATTTGACATTGTTGTTGTTGTTTATTTGACATTGTTGTTGTTGTTGACGGTGTTGTTGTTGTTGTTGTTTATTTGACATTGGTTTTGTTATTGTTGACGTTGTTGTTGTTGTTGACGGTGTTGTTGTTGTTGTTGTTTATTTGACATTGTTGTTGTTGTTGTTGACGTTGTTGTTGTTGTTTATTTGACGTTGTTGTTGTTTACTTGACGTTGTTGTTGTTGTTCTTTATTTGACGTTGTTGTTGTTGTTGACGTTGTTGTTGTTTATTTGACGTTGTTGTTGTTGTTTATTTGACGTTGTTGTTATTTATTTGACGTAGTTGTTGTTGTTTATTTGACGTTGTTGTTGTTGACGTTGTTGTTGTTGTTATTGTTTATTTGACGTTGTTGTTGTTGTTTATTTGACGTGGTTGTTGTTGTTGACGTTGTTGTTGTTGTTGTTGTTGTTTATTTGATGTTTTTGTTGTTATTGATGTTGTTGTTGTTTTTGTTGTTGTTTATTTGTCGTTGTTGTTGTTTAATTGACGTTGTTGTTGTTTATTTGACGTTGTTGTTGTTGTTATTGTTGTTGTTTAGATGATGTTGTTGTTGTGGTTTATTTTACGTTGTTGTTGTTGTTTAATTGACGTTGTTGTTGTTTATTTGACGTTGTTGTTGTTGTTATTGTTGTTGTTGTTTAATTGATGTTGTTGTTGTGGTTTATTTTACGTTGTTGTTTTTTTTGACGTTGTTGTTTATTTGACGTTGTTGTTGTTTATTTGACGTTGTTGTTGTTGTTGTTGACGTTGTTGTTGTTGTTGTTTATTTGACGTTGTTGTTGTTGTTTATTTGACATTGTTGTTATTGTTGACGGTGTTGTTGTTGTTGTTGTTGTTGTTTATTTGACGTTGTTGTTGTTTATTTGACGGTATTGTTGTTGTTGTTGTTGTTTATTTGACGTTGTTGTTGTTGTTGTTGTTGTTGTTTATTTGACGTTGTTGTTATTGTTGACGTTGTTGTTGTTGTTGTTTATTTGACATTTTTGTTGTTGTTGACATAGTTGTTGTTTTGTTTATTTGACGTTGTTGTTGTTGTTTATTTGACGTTGTTGTTGTTGTTGTTGTTTATTTGACGTTGTTGTTGTTGTTGTTGTTTATTTGACGTTGTTGTTGTTGTTGTTTACTTGACGTTGTTGTTATTATTGACGTTGTTGTTGTTGTTGTTTATTTGACGTTGTTGTTGTTGTTGTTGACATAATTGTTGTTGTTGTTTATTTGACATTGTTATTGTTGTTGACGGTGTTGTTGTTGTTGTTTATTTGACATTGTTGTTGTTATTGTTGACGTTGTTGTTGTTGTTGACAGTGATGTTGTTGTTGTTGTTTATTTGACATTGTTGTTGTTGTTGACGTTGTTGTTGTTTATTTGATGTTATTGTTATTTACTTGACGTTGTTGTTGTTGTTTTTTATTTGACGTTGTTGTTGTTGACGGTGTTGTTGTTGTTGTTATTTATTTGACATTGTTGTTGTAGTTGTTGACGTTGTTATTATTTATTTGACGTTGTTGTTGTTGTTGTTCTTTATTTGACGTTGTTGTTGTTTATTTGACATTGTTGTTGTTTATTTGACGTTGTTGTTGTTTATTTGACGTTGTTGTTGTTGTTATTGTTTATTTGACGTTGTTGTTGTTTATTTGACGGAGTTGTTGTTGTTGACGTTGTTGTTGTTGTTGTTGTTGTTGTTTATTTGACGTTTTTGTTGTTGTTGATGTTGTTGTTGTTGTTTATTTGACGTTGTTGTTGTTTATTTGACGGTGTTGTTGTTGTTGTTTATTTGACAATGTTATTGTTGTTGTTGTTGTTGACGTTGTTGTTGTTTATTTGATGTTGTTGTTGTTGACATGGTTGTTGTGGTTTATTTTACGTTGTTGTTGTTGTTGTTTATTTGACATTGTTGTTGTTGTTGACGATGTTGTTGTTTATGTTGTTTATTTGACATTGTTGTTGTTTATTTGACGGTATTGTTGTTGTTGTTGTTTATTTGACGTTGTTGTTGTTGTTGACGTTGTTGTTGTTGTTGTTTATTTGACATTTTTGTTGTTGTTAACATAGTTGTTGTTGTTGACGTTGTTGTTTATTTGACGTTGTTGTTGTTGTTTATTTGACGTTGTTGTTGTTGTTGTTGACGTTGTTGTTGTTGTTGTTTATTTGACGTTGTTGTTGTTGTTTATTTGACATTGTTGTTGTTGTTGACGGTGTTGTTGTTGTTGTTTATTTGACATTGTTGTTGTTGTTGTTGACGTTGTTGTTGTTTATTTGACGTTCTTGTTGTTGTTGTTGTTGTTGTTGTTGTTCTTTATTTGACGTTGTTGTTGTTTATTTGACATTGTTGTTGTTGACGTTGTTGTTGTTGTTATTGTTTATTTGACGTTGTTGTTGTTGTTGTTTATTTGACGTAGTTGTTGTTGTTGACGTTGTTATTGTTGTTGTTTATTTGACGTTTTTGTTGTTGTTGTTTTTGTTGTTATTTATTTGACGTTGTTGTTGTTATTGTTTATTTGACGTTGTTGTTGTTGTTGTTGTTGTTTATTTGACGTTGTTGTTGTTGTTATTGTTGTTGTTGTTGTTTATTTGACGTTGTTGTTGTTGTTGTTGTTTATTTGACGTTGTTGTTGTTGTTGTTTATTTGACGTTGTTGTTGTTGTTGACGTTGTTGTTGTTGTTGTTGT
The DNA here is from genome assembly GCA_948472305.1 of Vicia faba. Classification (NCBI taxonomy): domain Eukaryota; kingdom Viridiplantae; phylum Streptophyta; class Magnoliopsida; order Fabales; family Fabaceae; genus Vicia; species Vicia faba. Next base: position 1,204,215,719 of record OX451735.1, read on the forward strand.
TTATTTGTCGTTGTTGTTGTTTATTTGACATTGTTGTTATTGTTGTTTATTTGACATTGTTGTTGTTGTTTATTTGACATTGTTGTTGTTGCTGACGTTGTTGTTGTTGTTGTTTATCTGACATTGTTGTTGTTATTGATGTTGTTGTTGTTGTTTATTTGACGTTGTTGTTGTTGTTGTTTATTTGATGTTGTTGTTGTTGTTGTTGTTGTTGTTGTTTATTTGACGTTGTTGTTGTTGTTGTTGTTTACTTGACATTGTTGTTGTTGTTGTTAACGTTGTTGTTGTTGTTGTTTATTTGACGTTGTTGTTGTTGTTTATTTGACATTGTTGTTATTGTTATTGTTTATTTGACGTTGTTGTTGTTTTTGTTTATTTGACGTTGTTGTTGTTGTTCTTGACGTTGTTGTTGTTGTTGTTGTTTATTTGACGCTGTTGTTGTTGTTGACGTTGTTCTTGTTGTTGTTTATTTGACGTTGTTGTTGTTGTTTATTAGACGTTATTGTTGTTGTTGTTTATTTGACGTTGTTGTTGTTGTTGTTGTTCTTGTTGTTGTTTATTTGACGTTGTTGTTGTTGTTTATTAGACGTTATTGTTGTTGTTGTTTATTTGACGTTGTTGTTGTTGTTGTTGTTGTTGTTTACTTGACGTTGTTGTTATTATTGACGTTGTTGTTGTTGTTGTTGTTTATTTGACATTGTTGTTGTTGTTGTTGACATAATTGTTGTTGTTGTTTATTTGACGTTGTTGTTTATTTGACATTGTTGTTGTTGTTGACGGTGTTGTTGTTGTTGTTGTTGTTTATTTGACTTTGGTTTTGTTATTGTTGACGTTGTTGTTGTTGTTGACGGTGTTGTTGTTGTTGTTGTTTATTTGACATTGTTGTTGTTGTTGTTGACGTTGTTGTTGTTGTTTATTTGACGTTGTTGTTGTTTACTTGACGTTGTTGTTGTTGTTGTTTATTTGACGTTGTTGTTGTTGTTGACGTTGTTGTTGTTTATTTGACGTTGTTGTTGTTTATTTGACATTGTTTTTATTTATTTGACGTTGTTGTTGTTGTTTATTTGACGTTGTTGTTTTTGTTTATTTGACGTTGTTGTTGTTGACGTTGTTGTTGTTGTTATTGTTTATTTGACGTTGTTGTTGTTGTTTATTTGACGTGGTTGTTGTTGTTGACGTTGTTGTTGTTGTTGTTGTTTATTTGATGTTTTTGTTGTTGTTGATGTTGTTGTTGTTTTTGTTGTTGTTTATTTGTCGTTGTTGTTGTTTAATTGACGTTGTTGTTGTTTATTTGACGTTGTTGTTGTTGTTGTTATTGTTGTTGTTTAATTGATGTTGTTGTTGTGGTTTATTTTACATTGTTGTTGTTGTTTATTTGACGTTGTTGTTGTTGTTGTTATTGTTGTTGTTTAATTGATGCTGTTGTTGTGGTTTATTTTACGTTGTTGTTTTTTTTGACGTTGTTGTTGTTGTTTATTTGACGTTGTTGTTGTTGTTGACGTTGTTGTTGTTGTTGTTGTTTATTTGACGGTGTTGTTGTTGTTTATTTGACATTGTTGTTATTGTTGACGGTGTTGTTGTTGTTGTTGTTGTTGTTTATTTGACGTTGTTGTTGTTTATTTGACGGTATTGTTGTTGTTGTTGTTGTTTATTTGACGTTGTTGTTGTTGTTGTTTATTTGACGTTGTTGTTATTGTTGACGTTGTTGTTGTTGTTGTTTATTTGACATTTTTGTTGTTGTTGACATAATTGTTGTTGTTGTTTATCTGACGTTGTTGTTGTTGTTAAGGTTGTTGTTGTTGTTGTTGTTTATTTGATGTTGTTGTTGTTGTTGTTGACGTTGTTGTTGTTGTTGTTGTTTATTTGACGTTGTTGTTGTTGTTTATTTGACATTGTTGTTGTTGCGGATGTTGTTGTTGTTGTTGTTGTTGTTGTTTATTTGACATTGTTGTTGTTATTGTTGTTGTTGTTGTTGTTGTTGTTGTTGTTTATTTGACGTTGTTGTTGTTGTTTATTTGACGTTGTTGTTGTTGTTGTTTAGTTGATGTTGTTGTTGTTGTTGTTTACTTGACGTTGTTGTTGTTGTTGTTGACGTTGTTGTTGTTGTTGTTGTTTACTTGACGTTGTTGTTGTTGTTGTTGTTTACTTGACGTTGTTGTTATTATTGACGTTGTTGTTGTTGTTGTTGTTTATTTGACTTTGTTGTTGTTGTTGTTGACATAATTGTTGTTGTTGTTTATTTGACGTTTTTGTTTATTTGACATTGTTGTTGTTGTTGACGGTGTTGTTGTTGTTGTTGTTTATTTGACATTGGTTTTGTTATTGTTGACGTTGTTGTTGTTGTTGACGGTGTTGTTGTTGTTGTTGTTTATTTGACATTGTTGTTGTTGTTGTTGACGTTGTTGTTGTTGTTTATTTGACGTTGTTGTTGTTTACTTGACGTTGTTGTTGTTGTTGTTTATTTGACGTTGTTGTTGTTGTTGACGTTGTTGTTGTTTATTTGACGTTGTTGTTGTTGTTTATTTGACGTTGTTGTTATTAATTTGACGTAGTTGTTGTTGTTTATTTGACGTTGTTGTTGTTGACGTTGTTGTTGTTGTTATTGTTTATTTGACGTTGTTGTTGTTGTTTATTTGACGTGGTTGTTGTTGTTAACGTTGTTGTTGTTGTTGTTGTTGTTGTTTATTTGATGTTTTTGTTGTTATTGATGTTGTTGTTGTTTTTGTTGTTGTTTATTTGTCGTTGTTGTTGTTGTTTAATTGACGTTGTTGTTGTTTATTTGACGTTGTTGTTGTTGTTGTTGTTGTTTAATTGATGTTGTTGTTGTGGTTTTTTTTACGTTGTTGTTGTTGTTTAATTGACGTTGTTGTTGTTTATTTGACGTTGTTGTTGTTGTTATTGTTGTTGTTGTTTAATTGATGTTGTTGTTGTGGTTTATTTTACGTTGTTGTTTTTTTTGACGTTGTTGTTTATTTGACGTTGTTGTTGTTGTTTATTTGACGTTGTTGTTGTTGTTGTTGACGTTGTTGTTGTTGTTGTTTATTTGACGTTGTTGTTGTTGTTTATTTGACATTGTTGTTATTGTTGACGGTGTTGTTGTTGTTGTTGTTGTTGTTTATTTGACGTTGTTGTTGTTTATTTGACGGTATTGTTGTTGTTGTTGTTGTTTATTTGACGTTGTTGTTGTTGTTGTTGTTTATTTGACGTTGTTGTTATTGTTGACGTTGTTGTTGTTGTTGTTTATTTGACATTTTTGTTGTTGTTGACATAGTTGTTGTTTTGTTTATTTGACGTTGTTGTTGTTGTTTATTTGACGGTATTGTTGTTGTTGTTGTTGTTAATTTGACGTTGTTGTTGTTGTTTATTTGACGTTGTTGTTATTGTTGACGTTGTTGTTGTTGTTGTTTATTTGACATTTTTGTTGTTGTTGACATAGTTGTTGTTGTTGTTTATTTGACGTTGTTGTTGTTGTTGAGGTTGTTGAGGTTGTTGTTGTTGTTTATTTGATGTTGTTGTTGTTGTTGTTGACGTTGTTGTTGTTGTTTATTTGACGTTGTTGTTGTTGTTTATTTGACATTGTTGTTGTTGCGGATGTTGTTGTTGTTGTTGTTGTTGTTTATTTGACATTGTTGTTGTTATTGTTGTTGTTGTTGTTTATTTGACGTTGTTGCTGTTGTTTATTTGACGTTGTTGTTGTTGTTGTTTAGTTGATGTTGTTGTTGTTGTTGTTGTTGTTGTTTACTTGACGTTGTTGTTGTTGTTGTTGACGTTGTTGTTGTTGTTGTTTATTTGACGTTGTTGTTGTTGTTTATTTGACGCTGTTGTTGTTGTTGACGTTGTTCTTGTTGTTGTTTATTTGACGTTGTTGTTGTTGTTTATTTGACGTTGTTGTTGTTGTTGTTTATTTGACGTTGTTGTTGTTGTTGTTTACTTGGCGTTGTTGTTATTATTGACGTTGTTGTTGTTGTTGTTTATTTGACGTTGTTGTTGTTGTTGTTGACATAATTGTTGTTGTTGTTTATTTGACGTTGTTGTTTATTTGACATTGTTGTTGTTGTTGACGGTGTTGTTGTTGTTGTTGTTTATTTGACATTGTTGTTGTTATTGTTGACGTTGTTGTTGTTGTTGACAGTGTTGTTGTTGTTGTTGTTGTTTATTTGACATTGTTGTTGTTGTTGTTGTTTATTTGACGTTGTTGTTGTTGTTGTTGTTTACTCGACGTTGTTGTTGTTGTTGTTTATTTTACGTTATTGTTGTTGTTGACGTTGTTGTTGTTTATTTGACGTTGTTGTTGTTTATTTGATGTTGTTGTTGTTTATTTGACGTTGTTGTTGTTTATTTGACGTTGTTGATGTTGACGTTGTTGTTGTTGTTGTTTATTAGACATTGTTGCTGTTGTTGACGGTGTTGTTGTTGTTGTTGTTTATTTGACATCGTTGTTGTTCTTGATGTTGTTGTTGTTTATTTGACGTTGTTGTTGTTGTTGTTGTTCTTTATTTGATGTTGTTGTTGTTTATTTGACGTTGTTGTTGTTGTTATTGTTTATTTGACGTTGTTGTTGTTGTTTATTTGACGTAGTTGTTGTTGTTGACGTTGTTGTTGTTGTTGTTGTTTATTTGACGTTTTTGTTGTTGTTGTTTTTGTTGTTGTTTATTTGACGTTGTTGTTGTTATTGTTTATTTGACGTTGTTGTTGTTGTTTATTTGACGTTGTTGTTGTTGTTATTGTTTATTTGACGTTGTTGTTGTTGTTTATTTGACGTTGTTGTTGTTGTTTATTTGACGTTGTTGTTGTTGTTGACGTTGTTGTTGTTGTTCTTTATTTGACGTTGTTGTTGTTGTTGTTGACGTTGTTGTTGTTGTTTATTTGACGTTGTTGTTGTTGTTTATTTGACATTGTTGTTGTTGCTGACGTTGTTATTGTTGTTGTTTATTTGACATTGTTGTTGTTGTTGTTGTTGTTGTTGTTTATTTGACGTTTGTTGTTGTTGTTGTTTATTTGACGTTGTTGTTGTTGTTGTTTATTTGACGTTGTTGTTGTTGTTGTTGTTTACTTGACGTTGTTGTTGTTGTTGTTGACAATGTTGTTGTTGTTGTTTATTTGACGTTGTTGTTGTTGTTTATTTGACATTGTTGTTGTTGTTATTGTTTATTTGACGTTGTTGTTGTTGTTATTTATTTAACGTTGTTGTTGTTGTTCTTGACGTTGTTGTTGTTGTTGTTTATTTGACGTTGTTGTTGTTGACGTTGTTCTTGTTGTTGTTTATTTGACGTTGTTGTTGTTGTTTATTTGACGTTGTTGTTGTTGTTGTTGTTTATTTGACGTTGTTGTTGTTGTTGTTGTTTACTTGACGTTGTTGTTGTTGTTGTTTATTTGACGTTGTGTTGTTGTTGTTGACATGATTGTTGTGGTTGTTTATTTGACGTTGTTGTTTATTTGACATTGTTGTTGTTGTTGACGGTGTTGTTGTTGTTGTTGTTGTTTATTTGACATTGTTGTTGTTATTGTTGACGTTGTTGTTGTTGTTGACGGTGTTGTTGTTGTTGTTGTTTATTTGACATTGTTCTTGTTGTTGTTGACGTTGTTGTTGTTTACTTCACGTTGTTGTTGTTGTTGTTGTTTATTTGACGTTGTTGTTGTTGACGTTGTTGTTGTTTGTTTGACGTTGTTGTTGTTTATTTGACGTTGTTGTTGTTTATTTGACGTTGTTGTTGTTGTTTATTTGACGTTGTTGTTGTTGTTTATTTGACGTTGTTGTTGTTGACGTTGTTGTTGTTGTTATTGTTTATTTGACGTTGTTGTTGTTGTTTATTTGACGTAGTTGTTGTTGTTGACGTTGTTGTTGTTGTTGTTTATTTGATGTTTTTGTTGTTGTTGATGTTGTTGTTGTTTTTGTTGTTGTTTATTTGTCGTTGTTGTTGTTTAATTGACGTTGTTGTTGTTTATTTGTCGTTGTTGTTGTTTAATTGACGTTGTTGTTGTTTCTTTGACGTTGTTGTTATTGTTGTTGTTTAATTGATGCTGTTGTTGTGGTTTATTTTACGTTGTTGTTGTTTTTGACGTTGTTGTTTATTTGACGTTGTTGTTGTTGTTTATTTGACGTTGTTGTTGTTGTTGTTGACGTTGTTGTTGTTGTTTATTTGACGTTGTTGTTGTTGTTGTTGACGTTGTTGTTGTTGTTGTTTATTTGACGTTGTTGTTGTTGTTGTTTATTTGACATTGTTGTTGTTGTTGACGGTGTTGTTGTTGTTGTTGTTGTTGTTTATTTGTCGTTGTTGTTGTTTAATTGACGTTGTTGTTGTTTATTTGTCGTTGTTGTTGTTTAATTGACGTTGTTGTTGTTTCTTTGACGTTGTTGTTATTGTTGTTGTTTAATTGATGCTGTTGTTGTGGTTTATTTTACGTTGTTGTTGTTTTTGACGTTGTTGTTTATTTGACGTTGTTGTTGTTGTTTATTTGACGTTGTTGTTGTTGTTGTTGACGTTGTTGTTGTTGTTTATTTGACGTTGTTGTTGTTGTTGTTGACGTTGTTGTTGTTGTTGTTTATTTGACGTTGTTGTTGTTGTTGTTGTTTATTTGACATTGTTGTTGTTGTTGACGGTGTTGTTGTTGTTGTTGTTGTTGTTGTTTATTTGACGTTGTTGTTGTTTATTTGACGGTATTGTTGTTGTTGTTGTTTATTTGACGTTGTTGTTGTTGTTGTTTATTTGACGTTGTTGTTATTGTTGACGTTGTTGTTGTTGTTTATTTGACATTTTTGTTGTTGTTGATATAGTTGTTGTTGTTTATTTGACGTTGTTGTTGTTGTTGAGGTTGTTGTTCTTGTTGTTTATTTGATGTTGTTGTTGTTGTTGACGTTGTTGTTATTGTTGTTGTTTGTTTGACGTTGTTGTTGTTTATTTGACGTTGTTGTTGTTTATTTGACGTTATTGTTTTTGACGTTGTTGTTGTTGTTGTTGTTGTTTATTTGACGTTTTTATTGTTGTTGATGTTGTTGTTGTTGTTGTTGTTTATTTGACGTTGTTGTTGTTTATTTGACGGTGTTGTTGTTGTTGTTGTTGTTTATTTGACGTTGTTATTGTTGTTGTTGTTGTTGTTGACGTTGTTGTTGTTGTTGTTTATTTGATGTTGTTGTTGACATGGTTGTTGTGGTTTATTTTACGTTGTTGTTGTTTTTGACATTGTTGTTTATTTGACGTTGTTGTTTATTTGACGTTGTTGTTGTTTATTTGACGTTGTTGTTGTTGTTGTTGACGTTGTTGTTGTTGTTGTTTATTTGACATTGTTGTTGTTGTTTATTTGACATTGTTGTTGTTGTTGACGGTGTTGTTGTTGTTGTTGTTTATTTGACGTTGTTGTTGTTTATTTGACGGTATTGTTGTTGTTGTTGTTTATTTGACGTTGTTATTGTTGTTGTTTATTTGACGTTGTTGTTATTGTTGACGTTGTTGTTGTTGTTTATTTGACATTTTTGTTGTTGTTGACATAGTTGTTGTTGTTGTTGTTTATTTGACGTTGTTGTTGTTGTTGAGGTTGTTGTTGTTGTTGTTTATTTGACGTTGTTGTTGTTGTTGTTTATTTGACGTTGTTATTGTTGTTGTTATTTATTTGACGTTGTTGTTGTTGTTGTTGTTGTTTATCTGACGGTGTTGTTGTTGTTGTTGTTTATTTGACGTTGTTATTGTTGTTGTTGTTTATTTGACGTTGTTGTTATTGTTTTTGACGTTGTTGTAGTTGTTTATTTGATGTTGTTGTTGTTGACATAGTTGTTGTTGTTTATTTCACGTTGTTGTTGTTGTTGACGTTGTTGTTTATTTGACGTTGTTGTTGTTGTTTATTTGACGTTGTTGTTGTTGTTGTTGACGTTGTTGTTGTTGTTGTTTATTTGATGTTGTTGTTGTTGTTTATTTGACATTGTTGTTGTTGTTGATGGTGTTGTTGTTGTTGTTGTCTATTTGACATTGTTGTTGTTGTTGTTGACGTTGTTGTTGTTGTTTATTTGACGTTGTTGTTGTTGTTGTTCTTTATTTGACGTTGTTGTTATTTATTTGACGTTGTTGTTGTTGACGTTGTTGTTGTTTTTATTGTTTATTTGACGTTGTTGTTGTTGTTTATTTGACGTAGTCGTTGTTGTTGACGTTGTTGTTGTTCTTGTTGTTTATTTGACGTTTTTGTTGTTGTTGTTTTTGTTGTTGTTTATTAGACGTTGTTATTGTTATTGTTTATTTGACGTTGTTGTTGTTGTTGTTGTTGTTGTTGTTTATTTGGCGTTGTTGTTGTTGTTATTGTTGTTGTTGTTGTTGTTGTAGTTTATTTGACGTTGTTGTTGTTGTTTATTTGACGTTGTTGTTGTTGTTTATTTGACGTTGTTGTTGTTGTTGATGTTGTTGTTGTTGTTGTTGTTTATTTGACGTTGTTGTTGTTGTTTATTTGACGTTGTTGTTGTTATTGTTGTTGTTGTTGTTGTTGTTGTTGTTTATTTGACGTTGTTGTTGTTGTTTATTTGACGTTGTTGTTGTTGTTGACGTTGTTGTTGTTGTTCTTTATTTGACGTTGTTGTTGTTGTTGTTGACGTTGTTGTTGTTGTTTATTTGACGTTGTTGTTGTTGTTTATTTGACATTGTTGTTGTTGCTGACGTTGTTGTTGTTGTTGTTGTTTATTTGACATTGTTGTTGTTGTTGTTGTTGTTTATTTGACGTTTGTTGTTGTTGTTGTTTATTTGACGTTGTTGTTGTTGTTGTTTATTTGACGTTGTTGTTGTTGTTGTTTACTTGACGTTGTTGTGGTTGTTGTTGACAATGTTGTTGTTGTTGTTTATTTGACGTTGTTGTTGTTGTTTATTTGACATTGTTGTTGTTGTTATTGTTTATTTGACGTTGTTGTTGTTGTTATTTATTTGACGTTGTTGTTGTTGTTCTTGACGTTGTTGTTGTTGTTGTTTATTTGACGTTGTTGTTGTTGTTGACGTTGTTCTTGTTGTTGTTTATTTGACGTTGTTGTTGTTGTTTATTTGACGTTGTTGTTGTTGTTGTTTATTTGACATTGTTGTTGTTGTTGTTGTTGTTGTTGTTTACTTGACGTTGTTGTTGTTGTTCTTTATTTGACGTTGTTGTTGTTGTTGTTGACATGATTGTTGTGGTTGTTTATTTGACGTTGTTGTTTATTTGACATTGTTGTTGTTGTTGACGGTGTTGTTGTTGTTGTTGTTGTTTATTTGACATTGTTGTTGTTATTGTTGACGTTGTTGTTGTTGTTGACGGTGTTGTTGTTGTTGTTGTTTATTTGACATTATTCTTGTTGTTGTTGACGTTGTTGTTGTTTACTTCACGTTGTTGTTGTTGTTGTTGTTTATTTGACGTTGTTGTTGTTGACGTTGTTGTTGTTTGTTTGACGTTGTTGTTGTTTATTTGACGTTGTTGTTGTTTATTTGACGTTGTTGTTGTTGTTTATTTGACGTTGTTGTTGTTGTTTATTTGACGTTGTTGTTGTTGACGTTGTTGTTGTTGTTATTGTTTATTTGACGTTGTTGTTGTTGTTTATTTGACGTAGTTGTTGTTGTTGACGTTGTTGTTGTTGTTGTTTATTTGATGTTTTTGTTGTTGTTGATGTTGTTGTTGTTTTTGTTGTTGTTTATTTGTCGTTGTTGTTGTTTAATTGACGTTGTTGTTGTTTATTTGTCGTTGTTGTTGTTTAATTGACGTTGTTGTTGTTTCTTTGACGTTGTTGTTATTGTTGTTGTTTAATTGATGCTGTTGTTGTGGTTTATTTTACGTTGTTGTTGTTTTTGACGTTGTTGTTTATTTGACGTTGTTGTTGTTGTTTATTTGACGTTGTTGTTGTTGTTGTTGTTGTTGACGTTGTTGTTGTTGTTTATTTGACGTTGTTGTTGTTGTTGACGTTGTTGTTGTTGTTGTTTATTTGACGTTGTTGTTGTTGTTGTTTATTTGACATTGTTGTTGTTTTTGACGGTGTTGTTGTTGTTGTTGTTGTTGTTGTTTATTTGACGTTGTTGTTGTTTATTTGACGGTATTGTTGTTGTTGTTGTTTATTTGACGTTGTTGTTGTTGTTGTTGTTTATTTGACGTTGTTGTTATTGTTGACGTTGTTGTTGTTGTTGTTTATTTGACATTTTTGTTGTTGTTGATATAGTTGTTGTTGTTTATTTGACGTTGTTGTTGTTGTTGAGGTTGTTGTTCTTGTTGTTTATTTGATGTTGTTGTTGTTGTTGACGTTGTTGTTATTGTTGTTGTTTGTTTGACGTTGTTGTTGTTTATTTGACGTTGTTGTTGTTTATTTGACGTTATTGTTGTTGACGTTGTTGTTGTTGTTGTTGTTGTTTATTTGACGTTTTTGTTGTTGTTGACATAGTTGTTGTTGTTGTTGTTTATTTGACGTTGTTGTTGTTGTTGAGGTTGTTGTTGTTGTTGTTTATTTGACGTTGTTGTTGTTGTTGTTGTTGTTTATTTGACGTTGTTGTTGTTGTTGTTGTTTATTTGACGGTGTTGTTGTTGTTGTTGTTGTTTATTGGATGTTGTTATTGTTGTTGTTGTTTATTTGACGTTGTTGTTATTGTTGTAGACGTTGTTGTAGTTGTTTATTTGATGTTGTTGTTGTTGACATAGTTGTTGTTGTTTATTTCACGTTGTTGTTGTTGTTGACGTTGTTGTTTATTTGACGTTGTTGTTGTTTATTTGACGTTGTTGTTGTTGTTGTTGACGTTGTTGTTGTTGTTTATTTGACGTTGTTGTTGTTTATTTGACATTATTGTTGTTGTTGACGACGTTGTTGTTGTTGTTTATTTGACGTTGTTGTTGTTGACGTTGTTGTTGTTGTTATTGTTTATTTGACGTTGTTGTTGTTGTTTATTTGACGTAGTTGTTGTTGTTGACGTTGTTGTTGTTGTTGTTTATTTGATGTTTTTGTTGTTGTTGATGTTGTTGTTGTTTTTGTTGTTGTTTATTTGTCGTTGTTGTTGTTTAATTGACGTTGTTGTTGTTTATTTGTCGTTGTTGTTGTTTAATTGACGTTGTTGTTGTTTCTTTGACGTTGTTGTTATTGTTGTTGTTTAATTGATGCTGTTGTTGTGGTTTATTTTACGTTGTTGTTGTTTTTGACGTTGTTGTTTATTTGACGTTGTTGTTGTTTATTTGACGTTGTTGTTGTTGTTGTTGTTGTTGACGTTGTTGTTGTTGTTTATTTGACGTTGTTGTTGTTGTTGTTGACGTTGTTGTTGTTGTTGTTTATTTGACGTTGTTGTTGTTGTTGTTTATTTGACATTGTTGTTGTTTTTGACGGTGTTGTTGTTGTTGTTGTTGTTGTTTATTTGACGTTGTTGTTGTTTATTTGACGGTATTGTTGTTGTTGTTGTTTATTTGACGTTGTTGTTGTTGTTGTTGTTTATTTGACGTTGTTGTTATTGTTGACGTTGTTGTTGTTGTTGTTTATTTGACATTTTTGTTGTTGTTGATATAGTTGTTGTTGTTTATTTGACGTTGTTGTTGTTGTTGAGGTTGTTGTTCTTGTTGTTTATTTGATGTTGTTGTTGTTGTTGACGTTGTTGTTATTGTTGTTGTTTGTTTGACGTTGTTGTTGTTTATTTGACGTTGTTGTTGTTTATTTGACGTTATTGTTGTTGACGTTGTTGTTGTTGTTGTTGTTGTTTATTTGACGTTTTTGTTGTTGTTGATGTTGTTGTTGTTGTTGTTGTTTATTTGACGTTGTTGTTTATTTGACGGTGTTGTTGTTGTTGTTGTTTATTTCACGTTGTTATTGTTGTTGTTGTTGTTGTTGACGTTGTTGTTGTTGTTGTTTATTTGATGTTGTTGTTGTTGACATGGTTGTTGTGGTTTATTTTACGTTGTTGTTGTTTTTGACATTGTTGTTTATTTGACGTTGTTGTTTATTTGACGTTGTTGTTGTTTATTTGACGTTGTTGTTGTTGTTGTTGACGTTGTTGTTGTTGTTGTTTATTTGACATTGTTGTTGTTGTTTATTTGACATTGTTGTTGTTGTTGACGGTGTTGTTGTTGTTGTTGTTGTTTATTTGACGTTGTTGTTGTTTATTTGACGGTATTGTTGTTGTTGTTGTTTATTTGACGTTGTTGTTGTTGTTGTTGTTGTTTATTTGACGTTGTTGTTATTGTTGACGTTGTTGTTGTTGTTTATTTGACATTTTTGTTGTTGTTGACATAGTTGTTGTTGTTGTTGTTTATTTGACGTTGTTGTTGTTGTTGAGGTTGTTGTTGTTGTTGTTTATTTGACGTTGTTGTTGTTGTTGTTTATTTGACGTTGTTATTGTTGTTGTTATTTATTTGACGTTGTTGTTGTTGTTGTTTATCTGACGGTGTTGTTGTTGTTGTTGTTTATTTGACGTTGTTATTGTTGTTGTTGTTTATTTGACGTTGTTGTTATTGTTTTTGACGTTGTTGTAGTTGTTTATTTGATGTTGTTGTTGTTGACATAGTTGTTGTTGTTTATTTCACGTTGTTGTTGTTGTTGACGTTGTTGTTTATTTGACGTTGTTGTTGTTGTTTATTTGACGTTGTTGTTGTTGTTGTTGTTGACGTTGTTGTTGTTGTTGTTTATTTGATGTTGTTGTTGTTGTTTATTTGACATTGTTGTTGTTGTTGATGGTGTTGTTGTTGTTGTTGTCTATTTGACATTGTTGTTGTTGTTGTTGACGTTGTTGTTGTTGTTTATTTGACGTTGTTGTTGTTGTTGTTCTTTATTTGACGTTGTTGTTATTTATTTGACGTTGTTGTTGTTGACGTTGTTGTTGTTTTTATTGTTTATTTGACGTTGTTGTTGTTGTTTATTTGACGTAGTCGTTGTTGTTGACGTTGTTGTTGTTCTTGTTGTTTATTTGACGTTTTTGTTGTTGTTGTTTTTGTTGTTGTTTATTAGACGTTGTTATTGTTATTGTTTATTTGACGTTGTTGTTGTTGTTGTTGTTGTTGTTGTTTATTTGGCGTTGTTGTTGTTGTTATTGTTGTTGTTGTTGTTGTAGTTTATTTGACGTTGTTGTTGTTGTTTATTTGACGTTGTTGTTGTTGTTTATATGACGTTGTTGTTGTTGACGTTGTTGTTGTTGTTGTTTATTTGACGTTGTTGTTGTTGACGTTGTTGTTGTTGTTGTTTATTTGACGTTGTTGTTGTTGTTTATTTGACATTGTTGTTGTTGCTGACGTTGTTGTTGTTTATTTGACATTGTTGTTGTTATTGTTGTTGTTGTTGTTGTTTATTTGACGCTGTTGTTGTTGTTGTTTATTTGACGTTGTTGTTGTTGTTTATTTGACGTTGTTGTTGTTGTTGTTGTTGTTGTTGTTTACTTGACGTTGTTGTTGTTGTTGTTGACGTTGTTGTTATTGTTGTTTATTTGACGTTGTTGTTGTTGTTTATTTGACATTGTTGTTGTTGTTATTGTTTATTTGACGTTGTTGTTGTTGTTGTTTATTTGACGTTGTTGTTGTTGTTCTTGACGTTGTTGTTGTTGTTGTTTATTTGACATTGTTGTTGTTGTTGTTGTTTACTTGACGTTGTTGTTATTATTGACGTTGTTGTTGTTGTTGTTTATTTGACGTTGTTGTTGTTGTTGTTGACATAATTGTTGTTGTTGTTTATTTGACGTTGTTGTTTATTTGACATTGTTGTTGTTGTTGACGGTGTTGTTGTTGTTGTTGTTTATTTGACATTGTTGTTGTTATTGTTGACGTTGTTGTTGTTGTTGACGGTGTTGTTGTTGTTGTTGCTGTTTATTTGACATTGTTGTTGTTGTTGTTGACGTTGTTGTTGTTGTTTATTTGGAGTTGTTGTTGTTTACTTGACGTTGTTGTTGTTGTTGTTTATTTGACGTTGTTGTTGTTGACGGTGTTGTTGTTGTTGTTGTTTATTTGACATTGTTGTTGTTGTTGTTGACGTTGTTATTGTTTATTTGACGTTGTTGTTGTTGTTGTTCTTTATTTGACGTTGTTGTTATTTATTTGACATTGTTGTTGTTTATTTGACGTTGTTGTTGTTTATTTGACGTTATTGTTGTTGACGTTGTTGTTGTTGTTGTTTATTTGACGTTGTTGTTGTTTATTTGACGTAGTTGTTGTTGTTGTTTATTTGACGTTTTTGTTGTTGTTGATGTTGTTGTTGTTGTTGTTTATTTGACGTTGTTGTTGTTTATTTGACGGTGTTGTTGTTGTTGTTGTTTATTTGACGTTGTTATTGTTGTTGTTGTTGTTGACGTTATTGTTGTTGTTGTTTATTTGATGTTGTTGTTGTTGACATGGTTGTTATGGTTTATTTTACGTTGTTGTTGTTTTTGACGTTGTTGTTTATTTGACGTTGTTGTTGTTGTTGTTTATTTGACGTTGTTGTTGTTGTTGTTGTTGACGTTGTTGTTGTTGTTGTTTATTTGACGTTGTTGTTGTTTTTTTGACATTGTTGTTGTTGTTGACGGTGTTGTTGTTGTTGTTGATGTTTATTTGACGTTGTTGTTGTTTATTTGACGGTATTGTTGTTGTTGTTGTTGTTGTTTATTTGACGTTGTTGTTGTTGTTTATTTGACGTTGTTGTTATTGTTGACGTTGTTGTTGTTGTTGTTTATTTGACATTTTTGTTGTTGTTGACATAGTTGTTGTTGTTGTTGTTTATTTGACGTTGTTGTTGTTGTTGTTTATTTGACGTTGTTGTTATTGTTGACGTTGTTATTGTTGTTTATTTGACATTTTTGTTGTTGTTGACATAGTTGTTGTTGTTGATGTTTATTTGACATTGTTGTTGTTGTTGAGGTTGTTGTTGTTGTTGTTTATTTGACGTTGTTGTTGTTGTTGTTTATTTGACGTTGTTGTTGTTGTTGTTTATTTGACGTTGTTGTTGTTGTTGTTCATTTGACGGTGTTGTTGTTGTTGTTGTTGTTTATTTGACGTTGTTGTTATTGTTTTTGACGTTGTTGTAGTTGTTTATTTGATGTTGTTGTTGTTTATTTCAAGTTGTTGTTGTTGTTGACGTTGTTGTTTATTTGACGTTGTTGTTGTTGTTTATTTGACGTTGTTGTTGTTGTTGTTGTTGACGTTGTTGTTGTTGTTGTTGTTTATTTGATGTTGTTGTTGTTGTTTATTTGACATTGTTGTTGTTGTTTATGGTGTTGTTGTTGTTGTTGTCTATTTGACATTATTGTTGTTGTTGTTGTTGACGTTGTTGTTGTTGTTTATTTGACGTTGTTGTTGTTGTTCTTTATTTGACGTTGTTGTTGTTTATTTGACGTTGTTGTTGTTGACGTTGTTGTTGTTTTTATTGTTTATTTGATGTTGTTGTTGTTGACGTTGTTGTTGTTTTTATTGTTTATTTGACGTTGTTGTTGTTGTTTATTTGACGTAGTCGTTGTTGTTGACGTTGTTGTTGTTGTTGTTGTTTATTTGACGTTTTTGTTGTTGTTGTTTTTGTTGTTGTTTATTTGACGTTGTTATTGTTATTGTTTATTTGACGTTGTTGTTGTTGTTGTTGTTATTGTTGTTGTTGTTGTTGTTTATTTGACGTTGTTGTTGTTGTTTATTTGACGTTGTTGTTGTTTATTTGACGGTGTTGTTGTTGTTGAGGTTGTTGTTGTTGTTGTTTATTTGACGTTGTTGTTGTTGTTGTTTATTTGACGTTGTTATTGTTGTTGTTATTTATTTGACGTTGTTGTTGTTGTTGTTGTTTATCTGACGGTGTTGTTGTTGTTGTTGTTTATTTGACGTTGTTATTGTTGTTGTTGTTTATTTGACGTTGTTGTTATTGTTTTTGACGTTGTTGTAGTTGTTTATTTGATGTTGTTGTTGTTGACATAGTTGTTGTTGTTTATTTCACGTTGTTGTTGTTGTTGACGTTGTTGTTTATTTGACGTTGTTGTTGTTGTTTATTTGACGTTGTTGTTGTTGTTGACGTTGTTGTTGTTGTTGTTTATTTGATGTTGTTGTTGTTGTTTATTGGACATTGTTGTTGTTGTTGATGGTGTTGTTGTTGTTGTTGTCTATTTGACATTGTTGTTGTTGTTGTTGATGTTGTTGTTGTTGTTTATTTGACGTTGTTGTTGTTGTTCTTTATTTGACGTTGTTGTTATTTATTTGACGTTGTTGTTGTTGACGTTGTTGTTGTTTTTATTGTTTATTTGACGTTGTTGTTGTTGTTTATTTGACGTTGTCGTTGTTGTTGACGTTGTTGTTGTTTATTTGACGTTTTTGTTGTTGTTGTTTTTGTTGTTGTTTATTAGACGTTGTTATTGTTATTGTTTATTTGACGTTGTTGTTGTTGTTGTTGTTGTTGTTTATTTGGCGTTGTTGTTGTTGTTATTGTTGTTGTTGTTGTTGTTGTTGTAGTTTATTTGACGTTGTTGTTGTTTATTTGACGTTGTTGTTGTTGTTTATTTGACGTTGTTGTTGTTGTTGACGTTGTTGTTGTTGTTGTTGTTGTTTATTTGACGTTGTTGTTGTTGACGTTGTTGTTGTTGTTGTTGTTGTTTATTTGACGTTGTTGTTGTTGTTTATTTGACATTGTTGTTGTTGCTGACGTTGTTGTTGTTGTTGTTTATTTGACATTGTTGTTGTTATTGTTGTTGTTGTTGTTGTTATTTATTTGACGCTGTTGTTGTTGTTTTTTATTTGACGTTGTTGTTGTTGTTGTTTATTTGACGTTGTTGTTGTTGTTGTTGTTTACTTGACGTTGTTGTTGTTGTTGTTGACGTTGTTGTTGTTGTTGTTTATTTGACGTTGTTGTTGTTGTTTATTTGACATTGTTGTTGTTGTTATTGTTTATTTGACGTTGTTGTTGTTGTTGTTGTTTATTTGACGTTGTTGTTGTTGTTCTTGACGTTGTTGTTGTTGTTGTTTATTTGACATTGTTGTTGTTGTTGTTGTTGTTGTTTACTTGACGTTGTTGTTATTATTGACGTTGTTGTTGTTGTTGTTTATTTGACGTTGTTGTTGTTGTTGTTGACATAATTGTTGTTGATGTTTATTTGACGTTGTTGTTTATTTGACATTGTTGTTGTTGTTGACGGTGTTGTTGTTGTTGTTGTTTATTTGACATTGTTGTTGTTATTGTTGACGTTGTTGTTGTTGTTGATGGTGTTGTTGTTGTTGTTGCTGTTTATTTGACATTGTTGTTGTTGTTGTTGACGTTGTTGTTGTTGTTTATTTGGCGTTGTTGTTGTTTACTTGACGTTGTTGTTGTTGTGGTTTATTTGACGTTGTTGTTGTTGACGGTGTTGTTGTTGTTGTTTATTTGACATTGTTGTTGTTGTTGTTGACGTTGTTATTGTTTATTTGGCGTTGTTGTTGTTGTTCTTTATTTGACGTTGTTGTTATTTATTTGACATTGTTGTTGTTTATTTGACGTTGTTGTTGTTTATTTGACGTTATTGTTGTTGACGTTGTTGTTGTTGTTGTTTTTTGACGTTGTTGTTGTTTATTTGACGTAGTTGTTGTTGTTGTTTATTTGACGTTTTTGTTGTTGTTGATGTTGTTGTTGTTGTTGTTTATTTGACGTTGTTGTTGTTTATTTGACGGTGTTGTTGTTGTTGTTGTTTATTTGACGTTGTTATTGTTGTTGTTGTTGTTGACGTTGTTGTTGTTGTTGTTTATTTGATGTTGGTTTTGTTGACATGGTTGTTATGGTTTATTTTACGTTGTTGTTGTTTTTGATGTTGTTGTTTATTTGACGTTGTTGTTGTTGTTGTTTATTTGACGTTGTTGTTGTTGTTGTTGTTGACGTTGTTGTTGTTGTTGTTTATTTGACGTTGTTGTTGTTTTTTTGACATTGTTGTTGTTGTTGACGGTGTTGTTGTTGTTGTTGTTTATTTGACGTTGTTGTTGTTTATTTGACGGTATTGTTGTTGTTGTTGTTTATTTGACGTTGTTGTTGTTGTTTATTTGACGTTGTTGTTGTTGTTTATTTGACGTTGTTGTTGTTGTTTATTTGTCGTTGTTGTTATTGTTGACGTTGTTGTTGTTGTTGTTGTTTATTTGACATTTTTGTTGTTGTTGACATAGTTGTTGTTGTTGTTGTTTATTTGACGTTGTTGTTGTTGTTGTTTATTTGACGTTGTTGTTACTGTTGACGTTGTTATTGTTGTTTATTTGACATTTTTGTTGTTGTTGACATAGTTGTTGTTGTTGATGTTTATTTGACGTTGTTGTTGTTGTTGAGGTTGTTGTTGTTGTTGTTTATTTGACGTAGTTGTTGTTTATTTGACGTTGTTGTTGTTGTTGTTTATTTGACGTTGTTGTTGTTGTTGTTCATTTGACGGTGTTGTTGTTGTTGTTGTTGTTGTTGTTTATTTGACGTTGTTGTTATTGTTTTTGACGTTGTTGTAGTTGTTTATTTGATGTTGTTGTTGTTTATTTCAAGTTGTTGTTGTTGTTGACGTTGTTGTTTATTTGACGTTGTTGTTGTTGTTTATTTGACTTTGTTGTTGTTGTTGTTGTTGACGTTGTTGTTGTTGTTGTTTATTTGATGTTGTTGTTGTTGTTTATTTGACATTGTTGTTGTTGTTTATGGTGTTGTTGTTGTTGTTGTCTATTTGACATTATTGTTGTTGTTGTTGTTGACGTTGTTGTTGTTGTTTATTTGACGTTGTTGTTGTTGTTGTTCTTTATTTGACGTTGTTGTTGTTTATTTGACGTTGTTGTTGTTGACGTTGTTGTTGTTTTTATTGTTTATTTGACGTTGTTGTTGTTGTTTATTTGACGTAGTCGTTGTTGTTGACGTTGTTGTTGTTGTTGTTTATTTGACGTTTTTGTTGTTGTTGTTTTTGTTGTTGTTTATTTGACGTTGTTATTGTTATTGTTTATTTGACGTTGTTGTTATTGTTGTTGTTTATTTGACGTTGTTGTTGTTGTTATTGTTGTTGTTGTTGTTGTTTATTTGACGTTGTTGTTGTTGTTATTGTTGTTGTTGTTGTTGTTTATTTGACGTTGTTGTTGTTGTTTATTTGACGTTGTTGTTGTTGTTTATTTGACGTTGTTGTTGTTGACGTTGTTGTTGTTGTTGTTTATTTGACGTTGTTGTTGTTGACGTTGTTGTTGTTGTTGTTTGTTTGACGTTGTTGTTGTTGTTTATTTGACATTGTTGTTGTTGCTGACGTTGTTGTTGTTGTTGTTTATTTGACATTGTTGTTGTTATTGTTGTTGTTGTTGTTGTTGTTTATTTGACGTTGTTGTTGTTGTTGTTGTTTATATGACGTTGTTGTTGTTGTTGTTGTTTACTTGACGTTGTTGTTGTTGTTGACGTTGTTGTTGTTGTTTATTTGACATTGTTGTTGTTGTTATTGTTTATTTGACGTTGTTGTTGTTGTTGTTTATTTGACGTTGTTGTTGTTGTTCTTGACGTTGTTGTTGTTGTTGTTTATTTGACGCTGTTGTTGTTGTTGACGTTGTTCTTGTTGTTGTTTATTTGACGTTGTTGTTGTTGTTTATTTGACGTTGTTGTTGTTGTTGTTGTTTATTTGACGTTGTTGTTGTTGTTGTTGTTGTTGTTGTTTACTTGACGTTGTTGTTATTATTGACGTTGTTGTTGTTGTTTATTTGACGTTGTTGTTGTTGTTGTTGACATAATTGTTGTTGTTGTTTATTTGACGTTGTTGTTTATTTGACATTGTTGTTGTTGTTGACGGTGTTGTTGTTGTTGTTGTTTATTTGACATTGTTGTTGTTATTGTTGACGTTGTTGTTGTTGTTGACGGTGTTGTTGTTGTTGTTGTTGTTTATTTGACATTGTTGTTGTTGTTGACGTTGTTGTTGTTGTTTATTTGGCGTTGTTGTTGTTTACTTGACGTTGTTGTTGTTGTTGTTTATTTGACGTTATTGTTGTTGACGGTGTTGTTGTTGTTGTTGTTTATTTGACATTGTTGTTGTTGTTGTTGACGTTGTTATTGTTTATTTGACGTTGTTGTTGTTGTTCTTTATTTGACGTTGTTGTTGTTTATTTGACATTGTTGTTGTTTATTTGACGTTGTTGTTGTTTATTTGACGTTATTGTTGTTGACGCTGTTGTTGTTGTTATTGTTTATTTGACGTTGTTGTTGTTTATTTGACGTAGTTGTTGTTGACGTTGTTGTTGTTGTTGTTTATTTGACGTTTTTGTTGTTGTTGATGTTGTTGTTGTTGTTGTTGTTTATTTGACGTTGTTGTTGTTTATTTGACGGTGTTGTTGTTGTTGTTGTTGTTGTTTATTTGACGTTGTTATTGTTGTTGTTGTTATTGTTGACGTTGTTGTTGTTGTTGTTTATTTGATGTTGTTGTTGTTGACATGGTTGTTATGGTTTATTTTACGTTGTTGTTGTTTTTGACGTTGTTGTTTATTTGACGTTGTTGTTGTTGTTGTTTATTTGACGTTGTTGTTGTTGTTGTTGACGTTGTTGTTGTTGTTGTTGTTTATTTGACGTTGTTGTTGTTTTTTTGACATTGTTGTTGTTGTTGACGGTGTTGTTGTTGTTGTTGTTGTTGTTGTTGTTGTTTATTTGACGTTGTTGTTGTTTATTTGACGGTATTGTTGTTGTTGTTGTTTATTTGACGTTGTTGTTGTTGTTTATTTGACAATGTTGTTATTGTTGACGTTGTTGTTGTTGTTGTTGTTTATTTGACATTTTTGTTGTTGTTGACATAGTTGTTGTTGTTGTTGTTTATTTGACGTTGTTGTTGTTGTTGAGGTTGTTGTTGTTGTTTATTTGACGTTGTTGTTGTTGTTGTTGTTGTTTATTTGACGTTGTTGTTGTTGTTGTTGTTTATTTGACGGTGTTGTTGTTGTTGTTGTTGTTGTTTATTGGATGTTGTTATTGTTGTTGTTGTTTATTTGACGTTGTTGTTATTGTTGTAGACGTTGTTGTAGTTGTTTATTTGATGTTGTTGTTGTTGACATAGTTGTTGTTGTTTATTTCACGTTGTTGTTGTTGTTGACGTTGTTGTTTATTTGACGTTGTTGTTGTTTATTTGACGTTGTTGTTGTTGTTGTTGACGTTGTTGTTGTTGTTTATTTGACGTTGTTGTTGTTTATTTGACATTATTGTTGTTGTTGACGGTGTTGTTGTTGTTGTTTATTTGACATTGTTGTTGTTGTTGTTGACGTTGTTGTTGTTTATTTGACGTTGTTGTTGTTGTTGTTGTTGTTGTTCTTTATTTGACGTCATTGTTGTTTATTTGACGTTGTTGTTGTTGACGTTGTTGTTGTTATTGTTTATTTGACGTTGTTGTTGTTGTTTATTTGACGTTGTTGTTGTTGTTTATTTTACGTTGTTGTTTTTGTTGTTGTTGTTGTTTACTTGACGTTGTTGTTATTATTGACGTTGTTGTTGTTGTTGTTTATTTGACGTTGTTGTTGTTGTTGACATAATTGTTGTTGTTGTTTATTTGACGTTGTTGTTTATTTGACATTGTTGTTGTTGTTGACGGTGTTGTTGTTGTTGTTGTGTATTTGACATTGTTGTTGTGATTGTTGACGTTGTTGTTGTTGTTGACGGTGTTGTTGTTGTTGTTGTTGTTTATTTGACATTGTTGTTGTTGTTAACGTTGTTGTTGTTGTTTATTTGGCGTTGTTGTTGTTTACTTGACGTTGTTGTTGTTGTTGTTTATTTGACGTTGTTGTTGTTGACGGTGTTGTTGTTGTTGTTGTTTATTTGACATTGTTGTTGTTGTTGTTGACGTTGTTATTGTTTATTTGACGTTGTTGTTGTTGTTCTTTATTTGACGTTGTTGTTGTTTATTTGACATTGTTGTTGTTTATTTGACGTTGTTGTTGTTTATTTGACGTTATTGTTGTTGACGTTGTTGTTGTTGTTATTGTTTATTTGACGTTGTTGTTGTTGTTTATTTGACGTAGTTGTTGTTGACGTTGTTGTTGTTGTTGTTGTTTATTTGACGTTTTTGTTGTTGTTGATGTTGTTGTTGTTGTTGTTGTTTATTTGACGTTGTTGTTGTTTATTTGACGGTGTTGTTGTTGTTGTTGTTGTTGTTGTTGTTTATTTGACGTTGTTATTGTTGTTGTTGTTATTGTTGACGTTGTTGTTGTTGTTGTTTATTTGATGTTGTTGTTGTTGACATGGTTGTTATGGTTTATTTTACGTTATTGTTGTTTTTGACGTTGTTGTTTATTTGACGTTGTTGTTGTTGTTGTTTATTTGACGTTGTTGTTGTTGTTGTTGACGTTGTTGTTGTTGTTGTTTATTTGACGTTGTTGTTGTTTTTTTGACATTGTTGTTGTTGTTGACGGTGTTGTTGTTGTTGTTGTTGTTTATTTGACGTTGTTGTTGTTTATTTGACAGTATTGTTGTTGTTGTTGTTTATTTGACGTTGTTGTTGTTGTTTATTTGACAATGTTGTTATTGTTGACGTTGTTGTTGTTGTTGTTTATTTGACATTTTTGTTGTTGTTGACATAGTTGTTGTTGTTGTTGTTTATTTGACGTTGTTGTTGTTGTTGAGGTTGTTGTTGTTGTTGTTTATTTGACGTTGTTGTTGTTGTTGTTGTTTATTTGACGTTGTTGTTGTTGTTGTTTATTTGACGGTGTTGTTGTTGTTGTTGTTGTTTATTGGATGTTGTTATTGTTGTTGTTGTTTATTTGACGTTGTTGTTATTGTTGTAGACGTTGTTGTAGTTGTTTATTTGATATTGTTGTTGTTGACATAGTTGTTGTTGTTTATTTCACGTTGTTGTTGTTGTTGTTGACGTTGTTGTTTATTTGACGTTGTTGTTGTTTATTTGACGTTGTTGTTGTTGTTGTTGACGTTGTTGTTGTTGTTGTTTATTTGACGTTGTTGTTGTTTATTTGACATTGTTGTTGTTGTTGACGGTGTTGTTGTTGTTATTGTTTATTTGACATTGTTGTTGTTGTTGTTGACGTTGTTGTTGTTTATTTGACGTTGTTGTTGTTGTTGTTGTTGTTCTTTATTTGACGTCGTTGTTGTTTATTTGACGTTGTTGTTGTTGACGTTGTTGTTGTTATTGTTTATTTGACGTTGTTGTTGTTGTTTATTTGACGTTGTTATTGTTGTTATTTATTTGACGTTGTTGTTTTTGTTGTTGTTGTTGTTTACTTGACGTTGTTGTTATTATTGACGTTGTTGTTGTTGTTGTTTATTTGACGTTGTTGTTGTTGTTGACATAATTGTTGTTGTTGTTTATTTGACGTTGTTGTTTATTTGACATTGTTGTTGTTGTTGACGGTGTTGTTGTTGTTGTTGTGTATTTGACATTGTTGTTGTTATTGTTGACGTTGTTGTTGTTGTTGACGGTGTTGTTGTTGTTGTTGTTGTTTATTTGACATTGTTGTTGTTGTTGACGTTGTTGTTGTTGTTTATTTGGCGTTGTTGTTGTTTACTTGACGTTGTTGTTGTTGTTGTTTATTTGACGTTGTTGTTGTTGACGGTGTTGTTGTTGTTGTTGTTTATTTGACATTGTTGTTGTTGTTGTTGACGTTGTTATTGTTTATTTGACGTTGTTGTTGTTGTTCTTTTTTTGACGTTGTTGTTGTTTATTTGACATTGTTGTTGTTTATTTGACGTTGTTGTTGTTTATTTGACGTTATTGTTGTTGACGTTGTTGTTGTTGTTATTGTTTATTTGACGTTGTTGTTGTTTATTTGACGTAGTTGTTGTTGACGTTGTTGTTGTTGTTGTTTATTTGACGTTTTTGTTGTTGTTGATGTTGTTGTTGTTGTTGTTGTTTATTTGACGTTGTTGTTGTTTATTTGACGGTGTTGTTGTTGTTGTTGTTGTTGTTGTTTATTTGACGTTGTTATTGTTGTTGTTGTTATTGTTGACGTTGTTGTTGTTGATGTTTATTTGATTTTTGTTGTTGTTGACATGGTTGTTATGGTTTATTTTACGTTATTGTTGTTTTTGACGTTGTTGTTTATTTGACGTTGTTGTTGTTGTTGTTTATTTGACGTTGTTGTTGTTGTTGTTGACGTTGTTGTTGTTGTTGTTGTTTATTTGACGTTGTTGTTGTTTTTTTGACATTGTTGTTGTTGTTGACGGTGTTGTTGTTGTTGTTTATTTGACGTTGTTGTTGTTTATTTGACGGTATTGTTGTTGTTGTTGTTGTTTATTTGACGTTGTTGTTGTTGTTTATTTGACAATGTTGTTATTGTTGACGTTGTTGTTGTTGTTGTTTATTTGACATTTTTGTTGTTGTTGACATAGTTGTTGTTGTTGTTGTTTATTTGACGTTGTTGTTGTTGTTGAGGTTGTTGTTGTTGTTGTTTATTTGACGTTGTTGTTGTTGTTGTTGTTGTTGTTGTTTATTTGACGTTGTTGTTGTTGTTGTTTATTTGACGGTGTTGTTGTTGTTGTTGTTTATTGGATGTTGTTATTGTTGTTGTTGTTTATTTGACGTTGTTGTTATTGTTGTAGACGTTGTTGTAGTTGTTTATTTGATGTTGTTGTTGTTGACATAGTTGTTGTTGTTTATTTCACGTTGTTGTTGTTGTTGTTGACGTTGTTGTTTATTTGACGTTGTTGTTGTTTATTTGACGTTGTTGTTGTTGTTGTTGACGTTGTTGTTGTTGTTGTTTATTTGACGTTGTTGTTGTTTATTTGACATTGTTGTTGTTGTTGACGGTGTTGTTGTTGTTGTTGTTTATTTGACATTGTTGTTGTTGTTGTTGACGTTGTTGTTGTTTATTTGACGTTGTTGTTGTTGTTGTTGTTCTTTATTTGACGTCGTTGTTGTTGTTGTTGTTTATTTGACGTTGTTGTTGTTTATTTGACATTGTTGTTATTGTTGTTGTTGTTGTTGTTGTTGTTGTTTATTTGACGTTGTTGTTGTTGTTTATTTGACGTTGTTGTTGTTGTTGACGTTGTTGTTGTTGTTCTTTATTTGACGTTGTTGTTGTTGTTGTTGACGTTGTTGTTGTTGTTTATTTGAC
Organism: Vicia faba; assembly: GCA_948472305.1. Lineage (NCBI taxonomy): Eukaryota > Viridiplantae > Streptophyta > Magnoliopsida > Fabales > Fabaceae > Vicia > Vicia faba. Next base: position 1,204,240,601 of record OX451735.1, read on the forward strand.
GTTGTTGTTGTTGTTTATTTGACATTGTTGTTGTTGCTGACGTTGTTGTTGTTGTTGTTTATTTGACATTGTTGTTGTTGTTGTTGTTGTTTATTTGACGTTTGTTGTTGTTGTTGTTTATTTGACGTTGTTGTTGTTGTTGTTTATTTGACGTTGTTGTTGTTGTTGTTTACTTGACGTTGTTGTGGTTGTTGTTGACAATGTTGTTGTTGTTGTTTATTTGACGTTGTTGTTGTTGTTTATTTGACATTGTTGTTGTTGTTATTGTTTATTTGACGTTGTTGTTGTTGTTATTTATTTGACGTTGTTGTTGTTGTTCTTGACGTTGTTGTTGTTGTTGTTTATTTGACGTTGTTGTTGTTGTTGACGTTGTTCTTGTTGTTGTTTATTTGACGTTGTTGTTGTTGTTTATTTGACGTTGTTGTTGTTGTTGTTTATTTGACATTGTTGTTGTTGTTGTTGTTGTTGTTGTTGTTTACTTGACGTTGTTGTTGTTGTTCTTTATTTGACGTTGTTGTTGTTGTTGTTGACATGATTGTTGTGGTTGTTTATTTGACGTTGTTGTTTATTTGACATTGTTGTTGTTGTTGACGGTGTTGTTGTTGTTGTTGTTGTTTATTTGACATTGTTGTTGTTATTGTTGACGTTGTTGTTGTTGTTGACGGTGTTGTTGTTGTTGTTGTTTATTTGACATTATTCTTGTTGTTGTTGACGTTGTTGTTGTTTACTTCACGTTGTTGTTGTTGTTGTTGTTTATTTGACGTTGTTGTTGTTGACGTTGTTGTTGTTTGTTTGACGTTGTTGTTGTTTATTTGACGTTGTTGTTGTTTATTTGACGTTGTTGTTGTTGTTTATTTGACGTTGTTGTTGTTGTTTATTTGACGTTGTTGTTGTTGACGTTGTTGTTGTTGTTATTGTTTATTTGACGTTGTTGTTGTTGTTTATTTGACGTAGTTGTTGTTGTTGACGTTGTTGTTGTTGTTGTTTATTTGATGTTTTTGTTGTTGTTGATGTTGTTGTTGTTTTTGTTGTTGTTTATTTGTCGTTGTTGTTGTTTAATTGACGTTGTTGTTGTTTATTTGTCGTTGTTGTTGTTTAATTGACGTTGTTGTTGTTTCTTTGACGTTGTTGTTATTGTTGTTGTTTAATTGATGCTGTTGTTGTGGTTTATTTTACGTTGTTGTTGTTTTTGACGTTGTTGTTTATTTGACGTTGTTGTTGTTGTTTATTTGACGTTGTTGTTGTTGTTGTTGTTGTTGACGTTGTTGTTGTTGTTTATTTGACGTTGTTGTTGTTGTTGACGTTGTTGTTGTTGTTGTTTATTTGACGTTGTTGTTGTTGTTGTTTATTTGACATTGTTGTTGTTTTTGACGGTGTTGTTGTTGTTGTTGTTGTTGTTGTTTATTTGACGTTGTTGTTGTTTATTTGACGGTATTGTTGTTGTTGTTGTTTATTTGACGTTGTTGTTGTTGTTGTTGTTTATTTGACGTTGTTGTTATTGTTGACGTTGTTGTTGTTGTTGTTTATTTGACATTTTTGTTGTTGTTGATATAGTTGTTGTTGTTTATTTGACGTTGTTGTTGTTGTTGAGGTTGTTGTTCTTGTTGTTTATTTGATGTTGTTGTTGTTGTTGACGTTGTTGTTATTGTTGTTGTTTGTTTGACGTTGTTGTTGTTTATTTGACGTTGTTGTTGTTTATTTGACGTTATTGTTGTTGACGTTGTTGTTGTTGTTGTTGTTGTTTATTTGACGTTTTTGTTGTTGTTGACATAGTTGTTGTTGTTGTTGTTTATTTGACGTTGTTGTTGTTGTTGAGGTTGTTGTTGTTGTTGTTTATTTGACGTTGTTGTTGTTGTTGTTGTTGTTTATTTGACGTTGTTGTTGTTGTTGTTGTTTATTTGACGGTGTTGTTGTTGTTGTTGTTGTTTATTGGATGTTGTTATTGTTGTTGTTGTTTATTTGACGTTGTTGTTATTGTTGTAGACGTTGTTGTAGTTGTTTATTTGATGTTGTTGTTGTTGACATAGTTGTTGTTGTTTATTTCACGTTGTTGTTGTTGTTGACGTTGTTGTTTATTTGACGTTGTTGTTGTTTATTTGACGTTGTTGTTGTTGTTGTTGACGTTGTTGTTGTTGTTTATTTGACGTTGTTGTTGTTTATTTGACATTATTGTTGTTGTTGACGACGTGTTTGTTGTTGTTTATTTGACGTTGTTGTTGTTGACGTTGTTGTTGTTGTTATTGTTTATTTGACGTTGTTGTTGTTGTTTATTTGACGTAGTTGTTGTTGTTGACGTTGTTGTTGTTGTTGTTTATTTGATGTTTTTGTTGTTGTTGATGTTGTTGTTGTTTTTGTTGTTGTTTATTTGTCGTTGTTGTTGTTTAATTGACGTTGTTGTTGTTTATTTGTCGTTGTTGTTGTTTAATTGACGTTGTTGTTGTTTCTTTGACGTTGTTGTTATTGTTGTTGTTTAATTGATGCTGTTGTTGTGGTTTATTTTACGTTGTTGTTGTTTTTGACGTTGTTGTTTATTTGACGTTGTTGTTGTTTATTTGACGTTGTTGTTGTTGTTGTTGTTGTTGACGTTGTTGTTGTTGTTTATTTGACGTTGTTGTTGTTGTTGTTGACGTTGTTGTTGTTGTTGTTTATTTGACGTTGTTGTTGTTGTTGTTTATTTGACATTGTTGTTGTTTTTGACGGTGTTGTTGTTGTTGTTGTTGTTGTTTATTTGACGTTGTTGTTGTTTATTTGACGGTATTGTTGTTGTTGTTGTTTATTTGACGTTGTTGTTGTTGTTGTTGTTTATTTGACGTTGTTGTTATTGTTGACGTTGTTGTTGTTGTTGTTTATTTGACATTTTTGTTGTTGTTGATATAGTTGTTGTTGTTTATTTGACGTTGTTGTTGTTGTTGAGGTTGTTGTTCTTGTTGTTTATTTGATGTTGTTGTTGTTGTTGACGTTGTTGTTATTGTTGTTGTTTGTTTGACGTTGTTGTTGTTTATTTGACGTTGTTGTTGTTTATTTGACGTTATTGTTGTTGACGTTGTTGTTGTTGTTGTTGTTGTTTATTTGACGTTTTTGTTGTTGTTGATGTTGTTGTTGTTGTTGTTGTTTATTTGACGTTGTTGTTTATTTGACGGTGTTGTTGTTGTTGTTGTTTATTTCACGTTGTTATTGTTGTTGTTGTTGTTGTTGACGTTGTTGTTGTTGTTGTTTATTTGATGTTGTTGTTGTTGACATGGTTGTTGTGGTTTATTTTACGTTGTTGTTGTTTTTGACATTGTTGTTTATTTGACGTTGTTGTTTATTTGACGTTGTTGTTGTTTATTTGACGTTGTTGTTGTTGTTGTTGACGTTGTTGTTGTTGTTGTTTATTTGACATTGTTGTTGTTGTTTATTTGACATTGTTGTTGTTGTTGACGGTGTTGTTGTTGTTGTTGTTGTTTATTTGACGTTGTTGTTGTTTATTTGACGCTATTGTTGTTGTTGTTGTTTATTTGACGTTGTTGTTGTTGTTGTTGTTGTTTATTTGACGTTGTTGTTATTGTTGACGTTGTTGTTGTTGTTTATTTGACATTTTTGTTGTTGTTGACATAGTTGTTGTTGTTGTTGTTTATTTGACGTTGTTGTTGTTGTTGAGGTTGTTGTTGTTGTTGTTTATTTGACGTTGTTGTTGTTGTTGTTTATTTGACGTTGTTATTGTTGTTGTTATTTATTTGACGTTGTTGTTGTTGTTGTTTATCTGACGGTGTTGTTGTTGTTGTTGTTTATTTGACGTTGTTATTGTTGTTGTTGTTTATTTGACGTTGTTGTTATTGTTTTTGACGTTGTTGTAGTTGTTTATTTGATGTTGTTGTTGTTGACATAGTTGTTGTTGTTTATTTCACGTTGTTGTTGTTGTTGACGTTGTTGTTTATTTGACGTTGTTGTTGTTGTTTATTTGACGTTGTTGTTGTTGTTGTTGTTGACGTTGTTGTTGTTGTTGTTTATTTGATGTTGTTGTTGTTGTTTATTTGACATTGTTGTTGTTGTTGATGGTGTTGTTGTTGTTGTTGTCTATTTGACATTGTTGTTGTTGTTGTTGACGTTGTTGTTGTTGTTTATTTGACGTTGTTGTTGTTGTTGTTCTTTATTTGACGTTGTTGTTATTTATTTGACGTTGTTGTTGTTGACGTTGTTGTTGTTTTTATTGTTTATTTGACGTTGTTGTTGTTGTTTATTTGACGTAGTCGTTGTTGTTGACGTTGTTGTTGTTCTTGTTGTTTATTTGACGTTTTTGTTGTTGTTGTTTTTGTTGTTGTTTATTAGACGTTGTTATTGTTATTGTTTATTTGACGTTGTTGTTGTTGTTGTTGTTGTTGTTGTTTATTTGGCGTTGTTGTTGTTGTTATTGTTGTTGTTGTTGTTGTAGTTTATTTGACGTTGTTGTTGTTGTTTATTTGACGTTGTTGTTGTTGTTTATATGACGTTGTTGTTGTTGACGTTGTTGTTGTTGTTGTTTATTTGACGTTGTTGTTGTTGACGTTGTTGTTGTTGTTGTTTATTTGACGTTGTTGTTGTTGTTTATTTGACATTGTTGTTGTTGCTGACGTTGTTGTTGTTTATTTGACATTGTTGTTGTTATTGTTGTTGTTGTTGTTGTTTATTTGACGCTGTTGTTGTTGTTGTTTATTTGACGTTGTTGTTGTTGTTTATTTGACGTTGTTGTTGTTGTTGTTGTTGTTGTTGTTTACTTGACGTTGTTGTTGTTGTTGTTGACGTTGTTGTTATTGTTGTTTATTTGACGTTGTTGTTGTTGTTTATTTGACATTGTTGTTGTTGTTATTGTTTATTTGACGTTGTTGTTGTTGTTGTTTATTTGACGTTGTTGTTGTTGTTCTTGACGTTGTTGTTGTTGTTGTTTATTTGACATTGTTGTTGTTGTTGTTGTTTACTTGACGTTGTTGTTATTATTGACGTTGTTGTTGTTGTTGTTTATTTGACGTTGTTGTTGTTGTTGTTGACATAATTGTTGTTGTTGTTTATTTGACGTTGTTGTTTATTTGACATTGTTGTTGTTGTTGACGGTGTTGTTGTTGTTGTTGTTTATTTGACATTGTTGTTGTTATTGTTGACGTTGTTGTTGTTGTTGACGGTGTTGTTGTTGTTGTTGCTGTTTATTTGACATTGTTGTTGTTGTTGTTGACGTTGTTGTTGTTGTTTATTTGGAGTTGTTGTTGTTTACTTGACGTTGTTGTTGTTGTTGTTTATTTGACGTTGTTGTTGTTGACGGTGTTGTTGTTGTTGTTGTTTATTTGACATTGTTGTTGTTGTTGTTGACGTTGTTATTGTTTATTTGACGTTGTTGTTGTTGTTGTTCTTTATTTGACGTTGTTGTTATTTATTTGACATTGTTGTTGTTTATTTGACGTTGTTGTTGTTTATTTGACGTTATTGTTGTTGACGTTGTTGTTGTTGTTGTTTATTTGACGTTGTTGTTGTTTATTTGACGTAGTTGTTGTTGTTGTTTATTTGACGTTTTTGTTGTTGTTGATGTTGTTGTTGTTGTTGTTTATTTGACGTTGTTGTTGTTTATTTGACGGTGTTGTTGTTGTTGTTGTTTATTTGACGTTGTTATTGTTGTTGTTGTTGTTGACGTTATTGTTGTTGTTGTTTATTTGATGTTGTTGTTGTTGACATGGTTGTTATGGTTTATTTTACGTTGTTGTTGTTTTTGACGTTGTTGTTTATTTGACGTTGTTGTTGTTGTTGTTTATTTGACGTTGTTGTTGTTGTTGTTGTTGACGTTGTTGTTGTTGTTGTTTATTTGACGTTGTTGTTGTTTTTTTGACATTGTTGTTGTTGTTGACGGTGTTGTTGTTGTTGTTGATGTTTATTTGACGTTGTTGTTGTTTATTTGACGGTATTGTTGTTGTTGTTGTTGTTGTTTATTTGACGTTGTTGTTGTTGTTTATTTGACGTTGTTGTTATTGTTGACGTTGTTGTTGTTGTTGTTTATTTGACATTTTTGTTGTTGTTGACATAGTTGTTGTTGTTGTTGTTTATTTGACGTTGTTGTTGTTGTTGTTTATTTGACGTTGTTGTTATTGTTGACGTTGTTATTGTTGTTTATTTGACATTTTTGTTGTTGTTGACATAGTTGTTGTTGTTGATGTTTATTTGACATTGTTGTTGTTGTTGAGGTTGTTGTTGTTGTTGTTTATTTGACGTTGTTGTTGTTGTTGTTTATTTGACGTTGTTGTTGTTGTTGTTTATTTGACGTTGTTGTTGTTGTTGTTCATTTGACGGTGTTGTTGTTGTTGTTGTTGTTTATTTGACGTTGTTGTTATTGTTTTTGACGTTGTTGTAGTTGTTTATTTGATGTTGTTGTTGTTTATTTCAAGTTGTTGTTGTTGTTGACGTTGTTGTTTATTTGACGTTGTTGTTGTTGTTTATTTGACGTTGTTGTTGTTGTTGTTGTTGACGTTGTTGTTGTTGTTGTTTATTTGATGTTGTTGTTGTTGTTTATTTGACATTGTTGTTGTTGTTTATGGTGTTGTTGTTGTTGTTGTCTATTTGACATTATTGTTGTTGTTGTTGTTGACGTTGTTGTTGTTGTTTATTTGACGTTGTTGTTGTTGTTCTTTATTTGACGTTGTTGTTGTTTATTTGACGTTGTTGTTGTTGACGTTGTTGTTGTTTTTATTGTTTATTTGATGTTGTTGTTGTTGACGTTGTTGTTGTTTTTATTGTTTATTTGACGTTGTTGTTGTTGTTTATTTGACGTAGTCGTTGTTGTTGACGTTGTTGTTGTTGTTGTTGTTTATTTGACGTTTTTGTTGTTGTTGTTTTTGTTGTTGTTTATTTGACGTTGTTATTGTTATTGTTTATTTGACGTTGTTGTTGTTGTTGTTGTTATTGTTGTTGTTGTTGTTGTTTATTTGACGTTGTTGTTGTTGTTTATTTGACGTTGTTGTTGTTTATTTGACGGTGTTGTTGTTGTTGAGGTTGTTGTTGTTGTTGTTTATTTGACGTTGTTGTTGTTGTTGTTTATTTGACGTTGTTATTGTTGTTGTTATTTATTTGACGTTGTTGTTGTTGTTGTTGTTTATCTGACGGTGTTGTTGTTGTTGTTGTTTATTTGACGTTGTTATTGTTGTTGTTGTTTATTTGACGTTGTTGTTATTGTTTTTGACGTTGTTGTAGTTGTTTATTTGATGTTGTTGTTGTTGACATAGTTGTTGTTGTTTATTTCACGTTGTTGTTGTTGTTGACGTTGTTGTTTATTTGACGTTGTTGTTGTTGTTTATTTGACGTTGTTGTTGTTGTTGACGTTGTTGTTGTTGTTGTTTATTTGATGTTGTTGTTGTTGTTTATTGGACATTGTTGTTGTTGTTGATGGTGTTGTTGTTGTTGTTGTCTATTTGACATTGTTGTTGTTGTTGTTGATGTTGTTGTTGTTGTTTATTTGACGTTGTTGTTGTTGTTCTTTATTTGACGTTGTTGTTATTTATTTGACGTTGTTGTTGTTGACGTTGTTGTTGTTTTTATTGTTTATTTGACGTTGTTGTTGTTGTTTATTTGACGTTGTCGTTGTTGTTGACGTTGTTGTTGTTTATTTGACGTTTTTGTTGTTGTTGTTTTTGTTGTTGTTTATTAGACGTTGTTATTGTTATTGTTTATTTGACGTTGTTGTTGTTGTTGTTGTTGTTTATTTGGCGTTGTTGTTGTTGTTATTGTTGTTGTTGTTGTTGTTGTTGTAGTTTATTTGACGTTGTTGTTGTTTATTTGACGTTGTTGTTGTTGTTTATTTGACGTTGTTGTTGTTGTTGACGTTGTTGTTGTTGTTGTTGTTGTTTATTTGACGTTGTTGTTGTTGACGTTGTTGTTGTTGTTGTTGTTGTTTATTTGACGTTGTTGTTGTTGTTTATTTGACATTGTTGTTGTTGCTGACGTTGTTGTTGTTGTTGTTTATTTGACATTGTTGTTGTTATTGTTGTTGTTGTTGTTGTTATTTATTTGACGCTGTTGTTGTTGTTTTTTATTTGACGTTGTTGTTGTTGTTGTTTATTTGACGTTGTTGTTGTTGTTGTTGTTTACTTGACGTTGTTGTTGTTGTTGTTGACGTTGTTGTTGTTGTTGTTTATTTGACGTTGTTGTTGTTGTTTATTTGACATTGTTGTTGTTGTTATTGTTTATTTGACGTTGTTGTTGTTGTTGTTGTTTATTTGACGTTGTTGTTGTTGTTCTTGACGTTGTTGTTGTTGTTGTTTATTTGACATTGTTGTTGTTGTTGTTGTTGTTGTTTACTTGACGTTGTTGTTATTATTGACGTTGTTGTTGTTGTTGTTTATTTGACGTTGTTGTTGTTGTTGTTGACATAATTGTTGTTGATGTTTATTTGACGTTGTTGTTTATTTGACATTGTTGTTGTTGTTGACGGTGTTGTTGTTGTTGTTGTTTATTTGACATTGTTGTTGTTATTGTTGACGTTGTTGTTGTTGTTGATGGTGTTGTTGTTGTTGTTGCTGTTTATTTGACATTGTTGTTGTTGTTGTTGACGTTGTTGTTGTTGTTTATTTGGCGTTGTTGTTGTTTACTTGACGTTGTTGTTGTTGTGGTTTATTTGACGTTGTTGTTGTTGACGGTGTTGTTGTTGTTGTTTATTTGACATTGTTGTTGTTGTTGTTGACGTTGTTATTGTTTATTTGGCGTTGTTGTTGTTGTTCTTTATTTGACGTTGTTGTTATTTATTTGACATTGTTGTTGTTTATTTGACGTTGTTGTTGTTTATTTGACGTTATTGTTGTTGACGTTGTTGTTGTTGTTGTTTTTTGACGTTGTTGTTGTTTATTTGACGTAGTTGTTGTTGTTGTTTATTTGACGTTTTTGTTGTTGTTGATGTTGTTGTTGTTGTTGTTTATTTGACGTTGTTGTTGTTTATTTGACGGTGTTGTTGTTGTTGTTGTTTATTTGACGTTGTTATTGTTGTTGTTGTTGTTGACGTTGTTGTTGTTGTTGTTTATTTGATGTTGGTTTTGTTGACATGGTTGTTATGGTTTATTTTACGTTGTTGTTGTTTTTGATGTTGTTGTTTATTTGACGTTGTTGTTGTTGTTGTTTATTTGACGTTGTTGTTGTTGTTGTTGTTGACGTTGTTGTTGTTGTTGTTTATTTGACGTTGTTGTTGTTTTTTTGACATTGTTGTTGTTGTTGACGGTGTTGTTGTTGTTGTTGTTTATTTGACGTTGTTGTTGTTTATTTGACGGTATTGTTGTTGTTGTTGTTTATTTGACGTTGTTGTTGTTGTTTATTTGACGTTGTTGTTGTTGTTTATTTGACGTTGTTGTTGTTGTTTATTTGTCGTTGTTGTTATTGTTGACGTTGTTGTTGTTGTTGTTGTTTATTTGACATTTTTGTTGTTGTTGACATAGTTGTTGTTGTTGTTGTTTATTTGACGTTGTTGTTGTTGTTGTTTATTTGACGTTGTTGTTACTGTTGACGTTGTTATTGTTGTTTATTTGACATTTTTGTTGTTGTTGACATAGTTGTTGTTGTTGATGTTTATTTGACGTTGTTGTTGTTGTTGAGGTTGTTGTTGTTGTTGTTTATTTGACGTAGTTGTTGTTTATTTGACGTTGTTGTTGTTGTTGTTTATTTGACGTTGTTGTTGTTGTTGTTCATTTGACGGTGTTGTTGTTGTTGTTGTTGTTGTTTATTTGACGTTGTTGTTATTGTTTTTGACGTTGTTGTAGTTGTTTATTTGATGTTGTTGTTGTTTATTTCAAGTTGTTGTTGTTGTTGACGTTGTTGTTTATTTGACGTTGTTGTTGTTGTTTATTTGACTTTGTTGTTGTTGTTGTTGTTGACGTTGTTGTTGTTGTTGTTTATTTGATGTTGTTGTTGTTGTTTATTTGACATTGTTGTTGTTGTTTATGGTGTTGTTGTTGTTGTTGTCTATTTGACATTATTGTTGTTGTTGTTGTTGACGTTGTTGTTGTTGTTTATTTGACGTTGTTGTTGTTGTTGTTCTTTATTTGACGTTGTTGTTGTTTATTTGACGTTGTTGTTGTTGACGTTGTTGTTGTTTTTATTGTTTATTTGACGTTGTTGTTGTTGTTTATTTGACGTAGTCGTTGTTGTTGACGTTGTTGTTGTTGTTGTTTATTTGACGTTTTTGTTGTTGTTGTTTTTGTTGTTGTTTATTTGACGTTGTTATTGTTATTGTTTATTTGACGTTGTTGTTATTGTTGTTGTTTATTTGACGTTGTTGTTGTTGTTATTGTTGTTGTTGTTGTTGTTTATTTGACGTTGTTGTTGTTGTTATTGTTGTTGTTGTTGTTGTTTATTTGACGTTGTTGTTGTTGTTTATTTGACGTTGTTGTTGTTGTTTATTTGACGTTGTTGTTGTTGACGTTGTTGTTGTTGTTGTTTATTTGACGTTGTTGTTGTTGACGTTGTTGTTGTTGTTGTTTGTTTGACGTTGTTGTTGTTGTTTATTTGACATTGTTGTTGTTGCTGACGTTGTTGTTGTTGTTGTTTATTTGACATTGTTGTTGTTATTGTTGTTGTTGTTGTTGTTGTTTATTTGACGTTGTTGTTGTTGTTGTTGTTTATATGACGTTGTTGTTGTTGTTGTTGTTTACTTGACGTTGTTGTTGTTGTTGACGTTGTTGTTGTTGTTTATTTGACATTGTTGTTGTTGTTATTGTTTATTTGACGTTGTTGTTGTTGTTGTTTATTTGACGTTGTTGTTGTTGTTCTTGACGTTGTTGTTGTTGTTGTTTATTTGACGCTGTTGTTGTTGTTGACGTTGTTCTTGTTGTTGTTTATTTGACGTTGTTGTTGTTGTTTATTTGACGTTGTTGTTGTTGTTGTTGTTTATTTGACGTTGTTGTTGTTGTTGTTGTTGTTGTTGTTTACTTGACGTTGTTGTTATTATTGACGTTGTTGTTGTTGTTTATTTGACGTTGTTGTTGTTGTTGTTGACATAATTGTTGTTGTTGTTTATTTGACGTTGTTGTTTATTTGACATTGTTGTTGTTGTTGACGGTGTTGTTGTTGTTGTTGTTTATTTGACATTGTTGTTGTTATTGTTGACGTTGTTGTTGTTGTTGACGGTGTTGTTGTTGTTGTTGTTGTTTATTTGACATTGTTGTTGTTGTTGACGTTGTTGTTGTTGTTTATTTGGCGTTGTTGTTGTTTACTTGACGTTGTTGTTGTTGTTGTTTATTTGACGTTATTGTTGTTGACGGTGTTGTTGTTGTTGTTGTTTATTTGACATTGTTGTTGTTGTTGTTGACGTTGTTATTGTTTATTTGACGTTGTTGTTGTTGTTCTTTATTTGACGTTGTTGTTGTTTATTTGACATTGTTGTTGTTTATTTGACGTTGTTGTTGTTTATTTGACGTTATTGTTGTTGACGCTGTTGTTGTTGTTATTGTTTATTTGACGTTGTTGTTGTTTATTTGACGTAGTTGTTGTTGACGTTGTTGTTGTTGTTGTTTATTTGACGTTTTTGTTGTTGTTGATGTTGTTGTTGTTGTTGTTGTTTATTTGACGTTGTTGTTGTTTATTTGACGGTGTTGTTGTTGTTGTTGTTGTTGTTTATTTGACGTTGTTATTGTTGTTGTTGTTATTGTTGACGTTGTTGTTGTTGTTGTTTATTTGATGTTGTTGTTGTTGACATGGTTGTTATGGTTTATTTTACGTTGTTGTTGTTTTTGACGTTGTTGTTTATTTGACGTTGTTGTTGTTGTTGTTTATTTGACGTTGTTGTTGTTGTTGTTGACGTTGTTGTTGTTGTTGTTGTTTATTTGACGTTGTTGTTGTTTTTTTGACATTGTTGTTGTTGTTGACGGTGTTGTTGTTGTTGTTGTTGTTGTTGTTGTTTATTTGACGTTGTTGTTGTTTATTTGACGGTATTGTTGTTGTTGTTGTTTATTTGACGTTGTTGTTGTTGTTTATTTGACAATGTTGTTATTGTTGACGTTGTTGTTGTTGTTGTTGTTTATTTGACATTTTTGTTGTTGTTGACATAGTTGTTGTTGTTGTTGTTTATTTGACGTTGTTGTTGTTGTTGAGGTTGTTGTTGTTGTTTATTTGACGTTGTTGTTGTTGTTGTTGTTGTTTATTTGACGTTGTTGTTGTTGTTGTTGTTTATTTGACGGTGTTGTTGTTGTTGTTGTTGTTGTTTATTGGATGTTGTTATTGTTGTTGTTGTTTATTTGACGTTGTTGTTATTGTTGTAGACGTTGTTGTAGTTGTTTATTTGATGTTGTTGTTGTTGACATAGTTGTTGTTGTTTATTTCACGTTGTTGTTGTTGTTGACGTTGTTGTTTATTTGACGTTGTTGTTGTTTATTTGACGTTGTTGTTGTTGTTGTTGACGTTGTTGTTGTTGTTTATTTGACGTTGTTGTTGTTTATTTGACATTATTGTTGTTGTTGACGGTGTTGTTGTTGTTGTTTATTTGACATTGTTGTTGTTGTTGTTGACGTTGTTGTTGTTTATTTGACGTTGTTGTTGTTGTTGTTGTTGTTGTTCTTTATTTGACGTCATTGTTGTTTATTTGACGTTGTTGTTGTTGACGTTGTTGTTGTTATTGTTTATTTGACGTTGTTGTTGTTGTTTATTTGACGTTGTTGTTGTTGTTTATTTTACGTTGTTGTTTTTGTTGTTGTTGTTGTTTACTTGACGTTGTTGTTATTATTGACGTTGTTGTTGTTGTTGTTTATTTGACGTTGTTGTTGTTGTTGACATAATTGTTGTTGTTGTTTATTTGACGTTGTTGTTTATTTGACATTGTTGTTGTTGTTGACGGTGTTGTTGTTGTTGTTGTGTATTTGACATTGTTGTTGTTATTGTTGACGTTGTTGTTGTTGTTGACGGTGTTGTTGTTGTTGTTGTTGTTTATTTGACATTGTTGTTGTTGTTAACGTTGTTGTTGTTGTTTATTTGGCGTTGTTGTTGTTTACTTGACGTTGTTGTTGTTGTTGTTTATTTGACGTTGTTGTTGTTGACGGTGTTGTTGTTGTTGTTGTTTATTTGACATTGTTGTTGTTGTTGTTGACGTTGTTATTGTTTATTTGACGTTGTTGTTGTTGTTCTTTATTTGACGTTGTTGTTGTTTATTTGACATTGTTGTTGTTTATTTGACGTTGTTGTTGTTTATTTGACGTTATTGTTGTTGACGTTGTTGTTGTTGTTATTGTTTATTTGACGTTGTTGTTGTTTATTTGACGTAGTTGTTGTTGACGTTGTTGTTGTTGTTGTTGTTTATTTGACGTTTTTGTTGTTGTTGATGTTGTTGTTGTTGTTGTTGTTTATTTGACGTTGTTGTTGTTTATTTGACGGTGTTGTTGTTGTTGTTGTTGTTGTTGTTGTTTATTTGACGTTGTTATTGTTGTTGTTGTTATTGTTGACGTTGTTGTTGTTGTTGTTTATTTGATGTTGTTGTTGTTGACATGGTTGTTATGGTTTATTTTACGTTATTGTTGTTTTTGACGTTGTTGTTTATTTGACGTTGTTGTTGTTGTTGTTTATTTGACGTTGTTGTTGTTGTTGTTGACGTTGTTGTTGTTGTTGTTTATTTGACGTTGTTGTTGTTTTTTTGACATTGTTGTTGTTGTTGACGGTGTTGTTGTTGTTGTTGTTGTTGTTTATTTGACGTTGTTGTTGTTTATTTGACAGTATTGTTGTTGTTGTTGTTTATTTGACGTTGTTGTTGTTGTTTATTTGACAATGTTGTTATTGTTGACGTTGTTGTTGTTGTTGTTTATTTGACATTTTTGTTGTTGTTGACATAGTTGTTGTTGTTGTTGTTTATTTGACGTTGTTGTTGTTGTTGAGGTTGTTGTTGTTGTTGTTTATTTGACGTTGTTGTTGTTGTTGTTGTTTATTTGACGTTGTTGTTGTTGTTGTTTATTTGACGGTGTTGTTGTTGTTGTTGTTGTTTATTGGATGTTGTTATTGTTGTTGTTGTTTATTTGACGTTGTTGTTATTGTTGTAGACGTTGTTGTAGTTGTTTATTTGATATTGTTGTTGTTGACATAGTTGTTGTTGTTTATTTCACGTTGTTGTTGTTGTTGTTGACGTTGTTGTTTATTTGACGTTGTTGTTGTTTATTTGACGTTGTTGTTGTTGTTGTTGACGTTGTTGTTGTTGTTGTTTATTTGACGTTGTTGTTGTTTATTTGACATTGTTGTTGTTGTTGACGGTGTTGTTGTTGTTATTGTTTATTTGACATTGTTGTTGTTGTTGTTGACGTTGTTGTTGTTTATTTGACGTTGTTGTTGTTGTTGTTGTTGTTCTTTATTTGACGTCGTTGTTGTTTATTTGACGTTGTTGTTGTTGACGTTGTTGTTGTTATTGTTTATTTGACGTTGTTGTTGTTGTTTATTTGACGTTGTTATTGTTGTTATTTATTTGACGTTGTTGTTTTTGTTGTTGTTGTTGTTTACTTGACGTTGTTGTTATTATTGACGTTGTTGTTGTTGTTGTTTATTTGACGTTGTTGTTGTTGTTGACATAATTGTTGTTGTTGTTTATTTGACGTTGTTGTTTATTTGACATTGTTGTTGTTGTTGACGGTGTTGTTGTTGTTGTTGTGTATTTGACATTGTTGTTGTTATTGTTGACGTTGTTGTTGTTGTTGACGGTGTTGTTGTTGTTGTTGTTGTTTATTTGACATTGTTGTTGTTGTTGACGTTGTTGTTGTTGTTTATTTGGCGTTGTTGTTGTTTACTTGACGTTGTTGTTGTTGTTGTTTATTTGACGTTGTTGTTGTTGACGGTGTTGTTGTTGTTGTTGTTTATTTGACATTGTTGTTGTTGTTGTTGACGTTGTTATTGTTTATTTGACGTTGTTGTTGTTGTTCTTTTTTTGACGTTGTTGTTGTTTATTTGACATTGTTGTTGTTTATTTGACGTTGTTGTTGTTTATTTGACGTTATTGTTGTTGACGTTGTTGTTGTTGTTATTGTTTATTTGACGTTGTTGTTGTTTATTTGACGTAGTTGTTGTTGACGTTGTTGTTGTTGTTGTTGTTTATTTGACGTTTTTGTTGTTGTTGATGTTGTTGTTGTTGTTGTTGTTTATTTGACGTTGTTGTTGTTTATTTGACGGTGTTGTTGTTGTTGTTGTTGTTGTTGTTGTTTATTTGACGTTGTTATTGTTGTTGTTGTTATTGTTGACGTTGTTGTTGTTGTTGTTTATTTGATGTTGTTGTTGTTGACATGGTTGTTATGGTTTATTTTACGTTATTGTTGTTTTTGACGTTGTTGTTTATTTGACGTTGTTGTTGTTGTTGTTTATTTGACGTTGTTGTTGTTGTTGTTGACGTTGTTGTTGTTGTTGTTTATTTGACGTTGTTGTTGTTTTTTTGACATTGTTGTTGTTGTTGACGGTGTTGTTGTTGTTGTTGTTGTTGTTTATTTGACGTTGTTGTTGTTTATTTGACAGTATTGTTGTTGTTGTTGTTTATTTGACGTTGTTGTTGTTGTTTATTTGACAATGTTGTTATTGTTGACGTTGTTGTTGTTGTTGTTTATTTGACATTTTTGTTGTTGTTGACATAGTTGTTGTTGTTGTTGTTTATTTGACGTTGTTGTTGTTGTTGAGGTTGTTGTTGTTGTTGTTTATTTGACGTTGTTGTTGTTGTTGTTGTTGTTTATTTGACGTTGTTGTTGTTGTTGTTTATTTGACGGTGTTGTTGTTGTTGTTGTTGTTTATTGGATGTTGTTATTGTTGTTGTTGTTTATTTGACGTTGTTGTTATTGTTGTAGACGTTGTTGTAGTTGTTTATTTGATATTGTTGTTGTTGACATAGTTGTTGTTGTTTATTTCACGTTGTTGTTGTTGTTGTTGACGTTGTTGTTTATTTGACGTTGTTGTTGTTTATTTGACGTTGTTGTTGTTGTTGTTGACGTTGTTGTTGTTGTTGTTTATTTGACGTTGTTGTTGTTTATTTGACATTGTTGTTGTTGTTGACGGTGTTGTTGTTGTTATTGTTTATTTGACATTGTTGTTGTTGTTGTTGACGTTGTTGTTGTTTATTTGACGTTGTTGTTGTTGTTGTTGTTGTTCTTTATTTGACGTCGTTGTTGTTTATTTGACGTTGTTGTTGTTGACGTTGTTGTTGTTATTGTTTATTTGACGTTGTTGTTGTTGTTTATTTGACGTTGTTATTGTTGTTATTTATTTGACGTTGTTGTTTTTGTTGTTGTTGTTGTTTACTTGACGTTGTTGTTATTATTGACGTTGTTGTTGTTGTTGTTTATTTGACGTTGTTGTTGTTGTTGACATAATTGTTGTTGTTGTTTATTTGACGTTGTTGTTTATTTGACATTGTTGTTGTTGTTGACGGTGTTGTTGTTGTTGTTGTGTATTTGACATTGTTGTTGTTATTGTTGACGTTGTTGTTGTTGTTGACGGTGTTGTTGTTGTTGTTGTTGTTTATTTGACATTGTTGTTGTTGTTGACGTTGTTGTTGTTGTTTATTTGGCGTTGTTGTTGTTTACTTGACGTTGTTGTTGTTGTTGTTTATTTGACGTTGTTGTTGTTGACGGTGTTGTTGTTGTTGTTGTTTATTTGACATTGTTGTTGTTGTTGTTGACGTTGTTATTGTTTATTTGACGTTGTTGTTGTTGTTCTTTTTTTGACGTTGTTGTTGTTTATTTGACATTGTTGTTGTTTATTTGACGTTGTTGTTGTTTATTTGACGTTATTGTTGTTGACGTTGTTGTTGTTGTTATTGTTTATTTGACGTTGTTGTTGTTTATTTGACGTAGTTGTTGTTGACGTTGTTGTTGTTGTTGTTTATTTGACGTTTTTGTTGTTGTTGATGTTGTTGTTGTTGTTGTTGTTTATTTGACGTTGTTGTTGTTTATTTGACGGTGTTGTTGTTGTTGTTGTTGTTGTTGTTTATTTGACGTTGTTATTGTTGTTGTTGTTATTGTTGACGTTGTTGTTGTTGATGTTTATTTGATTTTTGTTGTTGTTGACATGGTTGTTATGGTTTATTTTACGTTATTGTTGTTTTTGACGTTGTTGTTTATTTGACGTTGTTGTTGTTGTTGTTTATTTGACGTTGTTGTTGTTGTTGTTGACGTTGTTGTTGTTGTTGTTGTTTATTTGACGTTGTTGTTGTTTTTTTGACATTGTTGTTGTTGTTGACGGTGTTGTTGTTGTTGTTTATTTGACGTTGTTGTTGTTTATTTGACGGTATTGTTGTTGTTGTTGTTGTTTATTTGACGTTGTTGTTGTTGTTTATTTGACAATGTTGTTATTGTTGACGTTGTTGTTGTTGTTGTTTATTTGACATTTTTGTTGTTGTTGACATAGTTGTTGTTGTTGTTGTTTATTTGACGTTGTTGTTGTTGTTGAGGTTGTTGTTGTTGTTGTTTATTTGACGTTGTTGTTGTTGTTGTTGTTGTTGTTGTTTATTTGACGTTGTTGTTGTTGTTGTTTATTTGACGGTGTTGTTGTTGTTGTTGTTTATTGGATGTTGTTATTGTTGTTGTTGTTTATTTGACGTTGTTGTTATTGTTGTAGACGTTGTTGTAGTTGTTTATTTGATGTTGTTGTTGTTGACATAGTTGTTGTTGTTTATTTCACGTTGTTGTTGTTGTTGTTGACGTTGTTGTTTATTTGACGTTGTTGTTGTTTATTTGACGTTGTTGTTGTTGTTGTTGACGTTGTTGTTGTTGTTGTTTATTTGACGTTGTTGTTGTTTATTTGACATTGTTGTTGTTGTTGACGGTGTTGTTGTTGTTGTTGTTTATTTGACATTGTTGTTGTTGTTGTTGACGTTGTTGTTGTTTATTTGACGTTGTTGTTGTTGTTGTTGTTCTTTATTTGACGTCGTTGTTGTTTATTTGACGTTGTTGTTGTTATTGTTTATTTGACGTTGTTGTTGTTTATTTGACGTTGTTGTTGTTGTTGACGTTGTTGTTGTTGTTGTTTATTTGACGTTGTTGTTGTTGTTGACGTTGTTGTTGTTGTTGTTTATTTAACGTTGTTGTTGCTGTTTATTTGACATTGTTGTTGTTGTTGATGTTGTTGTTGTTGTTGTTGTTGTTTATTTGACATTGTTGTTGTTGTTGTTTATTTAACGTTGTTGTTGTTGTTGTTTATTTGACGTTGTTGTTGTTGTTTACTTGACGTTGTTGTTGTTGTTATTGACGTTGTTGTTGTTGTTGTTTATTTGACTTTGTTGTTGTTGTTTATTTTACATTGTTGTTGTTGTTATTGTTTATTTGACGTTGTTGTTGTTGTTTATTTGACGTTGTTGTTGTTGTTCTTGACGTTGTTGTTGTTGTTGTTTATTTGACGTTGTTGTTGTTTATTTGACATTGTTGTTGTTGTTGACGGTGTTGTTGTTGTTATTGTTTATTTGACATTGTTGTTGTTGTTGTTGACGTTGTTGTTGTTTATTTGACGTTGTTGTTGTTGTTGTTGTTGTTCTTTATTTGACGTCGTTGTTGTTTATTTGACGTTGTTGTTGTTGACGTTGTTGTTGTTATTGTTTATTTGACGTTGTTGTTGTTGTTTATTTGACGTTGTTATTGTTGTTATTTATTTGACGTTGTTGTTTTTGTTGTTGTTGTTGTTTACTTGACGTTGTTGTTATTATTGACGTTGTTGTTGTTGTTGACATAATTGTTGTTGTTGTTTATTTGACGTTGTTGTTTATTTGACATTGTTGTTGTTGTTGACGGTGTTGTTGTTGTTGTTGTGTATTTGACATTGTTGTTGTTATTGTTGACGTTGTTGTTGTTGTTGACGGTGTTGTTGTTGTTGTTGTTTATTTGACATTGTTGTTGTTGTTGACGTTGTTGTTGTTGTTTATTTGGCGTTGTTGTTGTTTACTTGACGTTGTTGTTGTTGTTGTTTATTTGACGTTGTTGTTGTTGACGGTGTTGTTGTTGTTGTTGTTTATTTGACATTGTTGTTGTTGTTGTTGACGTTGTTATTGTTTATTTGACGTTGTTGTTGTTGTTCTTTTTTTGACGTTGTTGTTGTTTATTTGACATTGTTGTTGTTTATTTGACGTTGTTGTTGTTTATTTGACGTTATTGTTGTTGACGTTGTTGTTGTTGTTATTGTTTATTTGACGTTGTTGTTGTTTATTTGACGTAGTTGTTGTTGACGTTGTTGTTGTTGTTGTTTATTTGACGTTTTTGTTGTTGTTGATGTTGTTGTTGTTGTTGTTGTTTATTTGACGTTGTTGTTGTTTATTTGACGGTGTTGTTGTTGTTGTTGTTGTTTATTTGACGTTGTTATTGTTGTTGTTGTTATTTTTGACGTTGTTGTTGTTGATGTTTATTTGATTTTTGTTGTTGTTGACATGGTTGTTATGGTTTATTTTACGTTATTGTTGTTTTTGACGTTGTTGTTTATTTGACGTTGTTGTTGTTGTTGTTTATTTGACGTTGTTGTTGTTGTTGTTGACGTTGTTGTTGTTGTTGTTGTTTATTTGACGTTGTTGTTGTTTTTTTGACATTGTTGTTGTTGTTGACGGTGTTGTTGTTGTTGTTTATTTGACGTTGTTGTTGTTTATTTGACGGTATTGTTGTTGTTGTTGTTTATTTGACGTTGTTGTTGTTGTTTATTTGACAATGTTGTTATTGTTGACGTTGTTGTTGTTGTTGTTTATTTGACATTTTTGTTGTTGTTGACATAGTTGTTGTTGTTGTTGTTTATTTGACGTTGTTGTTGTTGTTGAGGTTGTTGTTGTTGTTGTTTATTTGACGTTGTTGTTGTTGTTGTTGTTGTTGTTGTTGTTTATTTGACGTTGTTGTTGTTGTTGTTTATTTGACGGTGTTGTTGTTGTTGTTGTTTATTAGATGTTGTTATTGTTGTTGTTGTTTATTTGACGTTGTTGTTATTGTTGTAGACGTTGTTGTAGTTGTTTATTTGATGTTGTTGTTATTGACATAGTTGTTGTTGTTTATTTCACGTTGTTGTTGTTGTTGTTGACGTTGTTGTTTATTTGACGTTGTTGTTGTTTATTTGACGTTGTTGTTGTTGTTGTTGACGTTGTTGTTGTTGTTGTTTATTTGACGTTGTTGTTGTTTATTTGACATTGTTGTTGTTGTTGACGGTGTTGTTGTTGTTGTTGTTTATTTGACATTGTTGTTGTTGTTGTTGACGTTGTTGTTGTTTATTTGACGTTGTTGTTGTTGTTGTTGTTCTTTATTTGACGTCGTTGTTGTTTATTTGACGTTGTTGTTGTTATTGTTTATTTGACGTTGTTGTTGTTTATTTGACGTTGTTGTTGTTGTTGACGTTGTTGTTGTTGTTGTTTATTTGACGTTGTTGTTGTTGTTGACGTTGTTGTTGTTGTTGTTTATTTAACGTTGTTGTTGCTGTTTATTTGACATTGTTGTTGTTGTTGATGTTGTTGTTGTTGTTGTTGTTGTTTATTTGACATTGTTGTTGTTGTTGTTTATTTAACGTTGTTGTTGTTGTTTATTTGACGTTGTTGTTGTTGTTTACTTGACGTTGTTGTTGTTGTTATTGACGTTGTTGTTGTTGTTGTTTATTTGACTTTGTTGTTGTTGTTTATTTTACATTGTTGTTGTTGTTATTGTTTATTTGACGTTGTTGTTGTTGTTTATTTGACGTTGTTGTTGTTGTTCTTGACGTTGTTGTTGTTGTTGACGTTGTTCTTGTTGTTGTTTATTTGACGTTGTTGTTGTTGTTTATTTGACGTTGTTGTTGTTGTTTATTTGACGTTGTTGTTATTGTTGTTGTTGTTTACTTGACGTTGTTGTTATTATTGGCGTTGTTGTTGTTGTTGTTTATTTGACGTTGTTGTTGTTGACATAATTGTTGTTGTTGTTTATTTGACGTTGTTGTTTATTTGACATTGTTGTTGTTATTGTTGACGTTGTTGTTGTTGTTATTTATTTGACACTGTTGTTGTTGTTGTTGACGTTGTTGTTGTTGTTTATTTGACGTTGTTGTTGTTGTTTACTTGACGTTGTTGTTGTTGTTGTTTATTTGACGTTGTTGTTGTTTATTTGACGTTGTTGTCGTTTATTTGACGTTGTTGTTGGTGTTGTTCTTTATTAGACGTTGTTGTTATTTATTTGACGTTGTTGTTGTTGACGTTGTTGTTGTTGTTATTGTTTATTTGACGTTGTTGTTGTTGTTTATTTGACGTAGTTGTTGTTGTTGACGTTGTTGTTGTTGTTGTTGTTTATTTGATGTTTTTGTTGTTGTTGATGTTGTTGTTGTTTTTGTTGTTGTTTATTTGTCGTTGTTGTTGTTGTTTAATTGACGTTGTTGTTGTTTATTTGACGTTGTTTTTGTTATTGTTGTTGTTTAATTGATGCTGTTGTTGAGGTTTATTTTACGTTGTTGTTGTTTTTGACGTTGTTGTTTATTTGACGTTGTTGTTGTTTATTTGACGTTGTTGTTGTTGTTGTTGACGTTGTTGTTGTTGTTGTTTATTTGACGTTGTTGTTGTTGTTGTTGTTTATTGGACATTGTTAATGTTGTTGACGGTGTTGTTGTTGTTGTTGTTGTTTATTTGACGTTGTTGTTGTTGTTGTTGTTTATTTGACATTGTTAATGTTGTTGACGGTGTTGTTGTTGTTGTTGTTGTTGTTTATTTGACGTTGTTGTTGTTGTTGTTGTTTATTTGACATTGTTAATGTTGTTGACGGTGTTGTTGTTGTTGTTGTTGTTGTTTATTTGACGTTGTTGTTGTTTATTTGACGGTATTGTTGTTGTTGTTGTTTATTTGACGTTGTTGTTGTTGTTGTTGTTGTTGTTTATTTGACGTTGTTGTTATTGTTGACGTTGTTGTTGTTGTTGTTTATTTGACGTTGTTGTTGTTCTTGTTGAGGTTGTTGTTGTTGTTGTTTATTTGATGTTGTTGTTGTTGTTGACGTTGTTGTTGTTGTTGTTTATTTGACGTTGTTGTTGTTGTTTATTTGACATTGTTGTTGTTGCTGACGTTGTTGTTGTTGTTGTTGTTGTTTATTTGACATTGTTGTTGTTATTGTTGTTATTGTTGTTGTTTATTTGACGTTGTTGTTGTTGTTTATTTGATGTTGTTGTTGTTGTTGTTGTTGTTGTTTAGTTGATGTTGTTGTTGTTGTTGTTTACTTGACGTTGTTGTTGTTGTTGTTGACGTTGTTGTTGTTGTGGTTTATTTGACGTTGTTGTTGTTTATTTGACATTGTTGTTGTTGTTATTGTTTATTTCACGTTGTTGTTGTTGTGGTTTATTTGACGTTGTTGTTGTTGTTCTTGACGTTGTTGGTGTTGTTGTTTATTTCACGCTGTTGTTCTTGTTGTTGACGTTGTTCTTGTTGTTGTTTATTTGACGTTGTTGTTGTTGTTTATTTGACGTTGTTGTTGTGGTTGTTTATTTGACATTGTTGTTGTTGTTGTTTACTTGACGTTGTTGTTATTATTGACGTTGTTGTTGTTGTTGTTTATTTGACGTTGTTGTTGTTGTTGTTGACATAATTGTTGTTGTTGTTTATTTGAAGTTGTTGATTATTTGACATTGTTGTTGTTGTTGACGGTGTTGTTGTTGTTGTTGTTTATTTGACATTGTTGTTGTTATTGTTGACGTTGTTGTTGTTGTTGACGGTGTTGTTGTTGTTGTTTATTTGACATTGTTGTTGTTGTTGATGATGTTGTTATTGTTGTTTATTTGACGTTGGTGTTGTTGTTGTTTACTTGACGTTGTTGTTGTTGTTGTTGTTTATTTGAAGTTGTTGTTGTTGTTGACGTTGTTCTTGTTTATTTGACGTTGTTGTTGTTTATTTGACGTTGTTGTTGTTTATTTGACGTTGTTGTTGTTGTTGTTTATTTAGCGTTGTTGTTGTTGACGTTGTTGTTGTTGTTTATTTGACATTGTTGTTGTTGTTGTTGACGGTGTTGTTGTTGTTGTTGTTTATTTGACATTGTTGTTGTTGTTGTTGTTGTTGACGTTGTTGTTGTTTATTTGACGTTGTTGTTGTTGTTGTTGTTCTTTATTTGACGTTGTTGTTGTTTATTTGACGTTGTTGTTGTTGTTATTGTTTATTTGACGTTGTTGTTGTTGTTTAATTGACGTAGATGTTGTTGTTGACGTTGTT
Organism: Vicia faba; assembly: GCA_948472305.1. NCBI lineage: Eukaryota > Viridiplantae > Streptophyta > Magnoliopsida > Fabales > Fabaceae > Vicia > Vicia faba. Next base: position 1,204,263,681 of record OX451735.1, read on the forward strand.
GTTGTTGTTGTTAATTATTTGACGTTTTTGTTGTTGTTGTTTTTGTTGTTGTTTATTTGACGTTGTTGTTGTTATTGTTTATTTGACGTTGTTGTTGTTGTTGTTTATTTGACGTTGTTGTTGTTGTTATTGTTGTTGTTGTTGTTGTTTATTTGACGTTGTTGTTGTTGTTGTTGTTGTTGTTGTTTATTTGACGTTGTTGTTGTTGTTGTTGTTTATTTGACGTTGTTGTTGTTGTTGACGTTGTTGTTGTTGTTGTTGTTTATTTGACGTTGTTATTGTTGTTTATTGACATTGTTGTTGTTGCTGACGTTGTTGTTGTTGTTGTTGTTTATTTGACATTGTTGTTGTTATTGTTGTTGTTGTTGTTGTTGTTTATTTGACGTTGTTGTTGTTGTTGTTTATTTGACGTTGTTGTTGTTGTTGTTGTTGTTGTTGTTTATTTGACGTTGTTGCTGTTGTGGTTGTTTACTTGACGTTGTTGTTGTTGTTGACGTTGTTGTTGTTGTTTATTTGACGTTGTTGTTGTTGTTTATTTGACGTTGTTGTTGTTATTGTTTATTTGACGTTGTTGTTGTTGTTTATTTGACGTTGTTGTTGTTGTTGTTCTTGACGTTGTTGTTGTTGTTGTTGTTTATTTGACGCTGTTGTTGTTGTTGACGTTGTTCTGGTTGTTGTTTATTTGACGTTGTTGTTGTTGTTTATTTGACGTTGTTGTTGTTGTTGTTTATTTGACGTTGTTGTTTTTGTTGTTGTTGTTGTTTACTTGACGTTGTTGTTATTATTGACGTTGTTGTTGTTGTTGTTTATTTGACGTTGTTGTTGTTGTTGACATAATTGTTGTTGTTGTTTATTTGACGTTGTTGTTTATTTGACATTGTTGTTGTTGTTGACGGTGTTGTTGTTGTTGTTGTTTATTTGACATTGTTGTTGTTATTGTTGACGTTGTTGTTGTTGTTGACGTTGTTGTTGTTATTGTTTATTTGACGTTGTTGTTGTTTACTTGACGTTGTTGTTGTTGTTGTTTATTTGACGTTGTTGTTGTTGTTGACGTTGTTGTTGTTTATTTGACGTTGTTGTTGTTTATTTGACGTTGTTATTGTTTATTTGACGTTGTTGTTGTTGTTTATTTGACGTTGTTGTTGTTGTTTATTTGACGTTGTTGTTGTTGACGTTGTTGTTGTTGTTATTGTTTATTTGACGTTGTTGTTGTTGTTGTTTATTTGACGTAGTTGTTGTTGTTGACGTTGTTGTTGTTGTTGTTTATTTGATGTTTTTGTTGTTGTTGATGTTGTTGTTGTTTTTGTTGTTGTTTATTTGTCGTTGTTGTTTAATTGACGTTGTTGTTGTTTATTTGACGTTGTTGTTGTTGTTATTGTTGTTGTTTAATTGATGTTGTTGTTGTGGTTTATTTTACGTTGTTGTTTATTTGACGTTGTTGTTGTTGTTTATTTGACGTTGTTGTTGTTGTTGTTGTTGACGTTGTTGTTGTTGTTGTTTATTTTGTAACACCCCGATTTGATTAAATAATATTTATATTATTAATTTCCAAAATTATCAAATTATATCTATTTTGAGAAATATATTCATTTGATATCGATTAAAATATTAATTCGATTATATGAAATAAATATATTTATATTGTCGAAATATTATTTTGAATAAGATTAATTTGGTGTGTAATAATATTTGGCTTTGTTTGATTAATTGGTATAATTGAATTAATATGACTAATTGATATTTATTACTATCTTGGGCTATAATTTGAATTAATTATGTTGGGGCCAAATTAGAATTATAGAAAGTTGGAGGGATAGAAGTTAGTAGTAGAAAAGTTTGTTTTATAAAATAGAGAAAGAATAGTTGGTAAGAGGTAGAAAGAAAGAAAAGAGGAAAAGAGAGAAGAAGAAGAGAAAGAGAAGGAGAGCCTTGGAGAAGAGGAAGAAACAAGAACATCAAAGGCTAGGGTTTGGATTGGGTAAAAGATCATGAAGCTTTGCAAGAACACTTTGAGGTAAGGGGTTTGGTCATTCTTTTACTATGAATAAAGTTGTGATATATTCTATATGAGTTAGGGTTTGTAGGGATGATGGATTCTTGATGCCATGGTTGTTGTGATGATGAAACATGAATGGGTATTAGTTAGGATGAAATAAGAACCATGAAATGTGGGTTTTGGTGGAAACCCCATTTGTGCCCTATTTTGCAAAACCATAGAAATGAGGAAATGATGGCATGAGATGAATGGAATGGATTGGTGTTTTGATGTGGTATTGATCCTATTGTATGCCTTAGATCATTGCTATATGGTAGGAATTCGATTTAGATGGTTTTAAGATGTTTGGGGATGATTAGGAATGGATTGGGGGGATTTTGGGAAGCATAAAAACGTGAAAAATGGTGTTGCAGAGTCATCAACACGGGCCGTGTTGATGCACACGGGCACCCGTGTTGATGCTCGGGTAGGCTTTTCCCAAAAATCGTTTCGGCCATAACTTTTGAACCGTAACTCCGATTTAGGCGCCGTTTGATGCGTTGGAAAGCTAGTGAAATTTTCTATATGATTATGAGGAATTAGGTAGCTTTAAGAGCTTATTTTAATAAGTGATTATTGGAGAAAGTGTTTATGTTTATAGGTGAATTTGATTGTTATGTATTTTAGTGAAGTGTTTGGTGATGTTTGGTGTACTAAATGAATGATCTTGTGAGTTATACATCAAATGCAAAATGCATTATGTTTTGATATGGTTTGAATGATTGGGTATGACAACATGTATGCTTATGTTTAATATGCATGTTTGTATGAAAATGATGATGCTTCTGTAGCCTCCAAAATTCTAATTTTCGCGCTTCCTTTAGAACCCGTTTGTGTTCCGATTTCGGTAGATTCGTCGACGGAGCAAGTTGCTCCGAATCCAAAGAAAATTGACGTGCTAGTGTAATCCGACGTGTAGCTTGACGTAGTGAAGTTCGTCTTGCGAAATTTCGACTTTTAAGAATCGACCCGATTTTAGTGCGAATGAAATAAGTTGAGTTTAATCCCGAATCTAACCGTTCGAGTTACATTCCGGTGACTCGATCGCGATGAGAAACATTGAGAATAATGCCGATTCATTGATAATGACTTTATGTTGAAATATACTTTCCGATTTGGAATTGTTGATAGTTGATGGTTTATGTTTTGGTGGAGTAAGTAATCTTGTTTGTATACATTTTACTTGACGTTGAGATTGATAAATTATATGTATGCATGCATGTACAATAGTTGATGTTCCATTGGTTGGATTTGATGGCATGTGTATGTTAAGATTGTTGTGAGTCTTAATTGCATGCATTGGTTATATTGTACATTGCATGGCATGGTGGTCTTGAAACAGAGACGGTGGAACCTTGGGTCCACAATATCTAGACGGTGACCCTATTGTGGGAAAAGACGTAGTGACCTTGATCCGGAAGGGAAACATAGGTGGTGGAACATTGGGTCCACAATATCTAGACGGTGACCCTATTGTGGGAAAAGACGTAGTGACCTTGATCCGGAAGGGAAACATAGGTGGTGGAACATTGGGTCCACAATATCTAGACGATGACCCTATTGTGGGAAAAGACGTAGTGACCTTGATCCGGAATGGAAACATAGGTGGTGGAACCTTGGGTCCACGAGTCGGTACCGTATTTGCATACGTTGAGTCGTGTTGTGAGTCACATGTATAATTGTGCATGATATGTATGTGTGTTGATGTGTTTGATTATGTGCCAATATTGTTGTTGTTTGAATTATGGTTATGTGCCAAGGATGTGAGTATTCGGATAATCGGTTTACATGGTTAACGTGTTGGAAATGGATTCCTTGAGTAAGGATGCTACAGGTGATAAAATGAACATGATCATTATGTATTTCTTTAATTATTGCCATTTCATTTACTTAAAATTACATGTTATATGATTATTGGAATTCTTACCCTTTTGTGGGCCAATGCTTTTGATGGCATTGTGCAGGTACCGAGGACGGTAGCGCGATGCGCTAGCTAACGGATGCATTGGATTGCAATCTGTTTTATTTTGATTAGAGTCGAGTCGATGCTCTGGTAGTAACACATGGGGGGGGGGGGGGATTTATTAGTGTCGAACTCGATTATTTTGTATTTGGATTATGATGTATATAATCCTTATTCGTGTATATGATGTTTTGTATATGTGAGACTTGATAACATATGCTTATGTGAATTATGATGGCTGGATGCCTTGAATTATGTTTTGATTCCTCCATAAATGGAGATGATGTGAAATTATGAAACTCCGTTGCGTTTGCACGAGAGAATGAAGTAAATATTTATAGTATGTTTGTTTTGTGTTGGAATGCTTATACTTTCAAACATACCCTGTCTGTTTTTCCTTAAAAACTTTGGAATGTGATGTGTGTTGTGGCATCCCTTCCGTGCAATTTTATTTCTCTGATTTTAATCTTTACCTTTAATTTGGGTATTTAGAAGGGGTGTTACAATAGTGGTATCAGAGCAGGTCGGTCTATCGGCCAGGTTGTTTATGTGTTTAATCCCTTTTAGTACGCGACATGTGTGTGAAACACTGTCGATACTTGTTTGTTTCCTTTTCATTGTCTGCAGAGGTACGTGTGAAATAAGTGGGGGAGAAGTTTCTTCTCTGAAGTTTTGTGCAAGAGGTTGGTTCAGTATACCGCCGATTGTGGGATGTAAGTATTGCCGAGCAGTTGATGCTTCAAGCATGGTTATGTTTAAGTAGCTTGAGGGGTAAGATTGAAGATGACGTGTGGTTTGGTAACGATGGTTAATGCCACCTCATGATTGTCGACTGTCTACTGACAAATTGAGGGACTGATCATCCTTAATCTCTTGTTGATAGTAGTCGGGAATTATGTTGTTTGGGATAGACTTGTCTTGCCAACTTAATAGCGTGTGAAGCAGATGAGTTGGCACAAGGCAGTGCATGGTTACTTGAGTTGTGGGCGAATTTGGATTTTGGTGAGAAATAAGATTTTTGGAAAGCGAGCTTCTTGTTGTGATTCTTCTGAAACCTTTTGTGGAAATGTGAGTGAATTACCGCTGTAGTGCGAGGTGAAGTTTTGATGGATTTAGTTTCTGGAATTAGTTGGGATTCGAAGTATCCTTAAGGGATGTTTGTTTCTGAATTAGAGTTGAAGAGTCAACTTGAATATTGGTTTTACTAGAGTTTGTTTGTTCGAGTGGTTCGCCGTGGAGTGCGCCGATTGTGTTGTTCGAGAAGAGCAAAGGTTACCTAAGTTGGTGTGTCGTTTGTAGTCAAGGAATGAAGCGGATGTTGAGGACGAGTGTCTGCTTCAGAGGATTGATATTTAAGTGAAGCAGTTATTTGGAGTTTATGTGTTTAGTGAGATCGTTTTGAAGTCTGGCTGCCTATGGGTTAGTGTGAGGGTTGAAGATGTTCAGGTAATGCTTTTCAAGATAGTGTATGGTCCGGGCGAGTATAAGCTGATGTCATTAGTGTGACTAATGCGTCAGGTAAGATTTTGAAATGTTCCAACAGTACTCTCATGAGTAGCTGAAGAGTTGTTTCGTGTTCATGGATATTATTTGGTTTACATCAAGTTAAGGGATTGTGGCAAGCATCCGAGTGTTGCGCTATCAGTAGTGGAGTTAGATTGGTGCATGTTGAGTCCTCTAAAGAAGGAGTTTTGGAACTGTTGGACGTGAGTGTCTTAAGTAAGCAACTTAGACGGCAATATTTTGGACAGTTCCGCGAAGATCTATTTTGGGTCTTGTCGAAGACTTTAAGGGGCTAATTCATAGTTTAGAAGTTCTTTTGTTTTGAATGGTTAACCTTGTGAGTTTGATGGAAGATATTTTTATGAGTTGGTATTGATCGTGAGTATTTTGACCTGAAATGGTTGAGTCACTAATTGGACTTCGCAATGGGAAGCGAATTTGTTTTAGCCGGTGAAAAGTTTAGCGAATGCCTTGATTTTGGTTTCGTTTTGTACTGAAGAACCTGGTGCGACGTGTCGTGATATTTTGTTTTGGACGTAAGATGTATTTCGACATAGAATTGGAAAAGTGTATTACTACCTTGGAACGATTTGATTTTTCTTATGGAAAATTATCGGATGCGGGGGTTAGAGTTTGATGCAGTTATGCTCATTGGAACCTTATAGGTACAGATGTTAACGACAAGGAGATTGGAATTGTTGAAGACAATTCAAGTTGAGTATGATCTATAAAGAGACTTCGTCTGTTGTTGAGTTTATTAAGTTGATATTGAGGATAACCCAAGAATATCTTATTTGAGATTTATTATTTTGAAAGAATGTTGCAGGTTTGTTTTGAGACGCTTGTTGAGATTAAACTCAGAAGGTTATTAAGGATTCGTTCACTACTACCATATGGATTCCATCGGATACTAATGGTCGCGATGGATTATTAGATTACGACTAAAATAAGTCTTGGCGGTAAGGAATTTGGTGATGGTTTGGTAACCACAGGTACTTAAAGATGTTTGGTGTTTTATAGAGAAAGATGTTCTGTTTGTGACTGAAGTCGGTCGCGACGGTGTTTATGTTGGATTCCATAGAAATTGATGTTATGGTTCTAAGTCCAAACTATGTTGTAATTTCAGGAGTATGAGACGAAATTGATGAGTAGAGTTCTTGAGAGAGTGTTTGGTTTGGATTACCACTTTAGAAGATTGAAAGATATGAGAGATGTTTCGAATAAGAAACCAGTGTATTAATCGTTGCGACGATGTGAGGATAGTGATTACGTAATTAAACTTTGGGAATTGAATTGTTATAAGGGAAGACTTCATGGAAGTCAAGTGTATACATTGAAGTTTCACAAGTGAAATATTTGGACAGTAATTGAAGAGGTCAAACTATGTTGTGTATTTCAGAGGATCAACGGGCGTTGATCAATCGAGAATGAAAGAGTGATTCTTCGAGTTGATGAAGCTGATGTTGCGAGGTGTCCTGATGGATGTACGCTTTGAACGTATCCATTCTGGGTGATTGTGAAGTTGAGGATTAAGCAAGTTGTTTTACGATTGACATCATATGCGTAAGGTGACGCATCATGGTTTAAATTTTGAGCATTGAGTCTTTAGCGAGTATGCGAGATTGTTGGATTTGGACTAACAAGTTATAGCCGTAAGTTGTCAGGGTAAACCCTGGAATGCATAGTGTATCGCAGTTCGGCTGTGTTTAGGTAACTTGTTAATGTTCAAGAGGTGTACGTTGATAATCTACAAGGACGATGTGACCTTGTGATTTTTCCACCAGGGAAGCGATAACTGCAAGCGTAATTCTTGAGTTTGTGCTTATGCGTGAATGGATATAACTTTTTCATGTTTGGCGTAGCATGCACGGTACTATTCTATTCTGTTTGTTTCAGTTTTGGTTTGTATAACCATTATGTTGTGTTTGTTTTGGCGATGGAGTCGAGGTTGTGTAGTAGGACTTTATGTTCCTATCTTGGATGACTCGTTTCCGAGGTGTCGGTTCGAGTGTGTGACTAATTCCCTTGTTGAGAAATTAGGATGGTATCAATCTTGTTGTTAGTTGGTTGTCGAGTGCATTGTATGAGCTTTGCATCTCGGCGTGGTTGTTTTGTCTGGACGTTGTGGTTCGGAAGATGCCTCGTTTTTAGTGTCTTTCGTATGTTGTTTATTTGACGCGAGGGTGGTGTGGACGGATGGGTAGGCATGTCCCGAATTGTTCGTTTTGGTCGTATTTTCGAGGACGAAAAGTTTATAAGTGGGGGAGAGTTGTAACACCCCGATTTGATTAAATAATATTTATATTATTAATTTCCAAAATTATCAAATTATATCTATTTTGAGAAATATATTCATTTGATATCGATTAAAATATTAATTCGATTATATGAAATAAATATATTTATATTGTTGAAATATTATTTTGAATAAGATTAATTTGGTGTGTAATAATATTTGGCTTTGTTTGATTAATTGGTATAATTGAATTAATATGACTAATTGATATTTATTACTATCTTGGGCTATAATTTGAATTAATTATGTTGGGGCCAAATTAGAATTATAGAAAGTTGGAGGGATAGAAGTTAGTAGTAGAAAAGTTTGTTTTATAAAATAGAGAAAGAATAGTTGGTAAGAGGTAGAAAGAAAGAAAAGAGGAAAAGAGAGAAGAAGAAGAGAAAGAGAAGGAGAGCCTTGGAGAAGAGGAAGAAACAAGAACATCAAAGGCTAGGGTAAAAGATCATGAAGCTTTGCAAGAACACTTTGAGGTAAGGGGTTTGGTCATTCTTTTACTATGAATAAAGTTGTGATATATTCTATATGAGTTAGGGTTTGTAGGGATGATGGATTCTTGATGCCATGGTTATTGTGATGATGAAACATGAATGGGTATTAGTTAGGATGAAATAAGAACCATGAAATGTGGGTTTTGGTGGAAACCCCATTTGTGCCCTATTTTGCAAAACCATAGAAATGAGGAAATGATGGCATGAGATGAATGGAATGGATTGGTGTTTTGATGTGGTATTGATCCTATTGTATGCCTTAGATCATTGCTATATGGTAGGAATTCGATTTAGATGGTTTTAAGATGTTTGGGGATGATTAGGAATGGATTGGGGTGATTTTGGGAAGCATAAAAACGTGAAAAATGGTGTTGCAGAGTCATCAACACGGGCCGTGTTGATGCACACGGGCACCCGTGTTGATGCTCGGGTAGGCTTTTCCCAAAAATCGTTTCGGCCATAACTTTTGAACCGTAACTCCGATTTAGGCGCCGTTTGATGCGTTGGAAAGCTAGTGAAATTTTCTATATGATTATGAGGAATTAGGTAGCTTTAAGAGCTTATTTTAATAAGTGATTATTGGAGAAAGTGTTTATGTTTATAGGTGAATTTGATTGTTATGTATTTTAGTGAAGTGTTTGGTGATGTTTGGTGTACTAAATGAATGATCTTGTGAGTTATACATCAAATGCAAAATGCATTATGTTTTGATATGGTTTGAATGATTGGGTATGACAACATGTATGCTTATGTTTAATATGCATGTTTGTATGAAAATGATGATGCTTCTGTAGCCTCCAAAATTCTAATTTTCGCGCTTCCTTTAGAACCCGTTTGTGTTCCGATTTCGGTAGATTCGTCGACGGAGCAAGTTGCTCCGAATCCAAAGAAAATTGACGTGCTAGTGTAATCCGACGTGTAGCTTGACGTAGTGAAGTTCGTCTTGCGAAATTTCGACTTTTAAGAATCGACCCGATTTTAGTGCGAATGAAATAAGTTGAGTTTAATCCTGAATCTAACCGTTCGAGTTACATTCCGGTGACTCGATCGCGATGAGAAACATTGAGAATAATGCCGATTCATTGATAATGACTTTATGTTGAAATATACTTTCCGATTTGGAATTGTTGATAGTTGATGGTTTATGTTTTGGTGGAGTAAGTAATCTTGTTTGTATACATTTTACTTGACGTTGAGATTGATAAATTATATGTATGCATGCATGTACAATAGTTGATGTTCCATTGGTTGGATTTGATGGCATGTGTATGTTAAGATTGTTGTGAGTCTTAATTGCATGCATTGGTTATATTGTACATTGCATGGCATGGTGGTCTTGAAACAGAGACGGTGGAACCTTGGGTCCACAATATCTAGACGGTGACCCTATTGTGGGAAAAGACGTAGTGACCTTGATCCGGAAGGGAAACATAGGTGGTGGAACATTGGGTCCACAATATCTAGACGGTGACCCTATTGTGGGAAAAGACGTAGTGACCTTGATCCGGAAGGGAAACATAGGTGGTGGAACATTGGGTCCACAATATTTAGACGATGACCCTATTGTGGGAAAAGACGTAGTGACCTTGATCCGGAATGGAAACATAGGTGGTGGAACCTTGGGTCCATGAGTCGGTACCGTATTTGCATACGTTGAGTCGTGTTGTGAGTCACATGTATAATTGTGCATGATATGTATGTGTGTTGATGTGTTTTATTATGTGCCAATATTGTTGTTGTTTGAATTATGGTTATGTGCCAAGGATGTGAGTATTCGGATAATCGGTTTACATGGTTAACGTGTTGGAAATGGATTCCTTGAGTAAGGATGCTACAGGTGATAAAATGAACATGATCATTATGTATTGCTTTAATTATTGCCATTTCATTTACTTAAAATTACATGTTATATGATTATTGGAATTCTTACCCTTTTGTGGGCCAATGCTTTTGATGGCATTGTGCAGGTACCGAGGACGGTAGCGCGATGCGCTAGCTAACGGATGCATTGGATTGCAATCTGTTTTATTTTGATTAGAGTCGAGTCGATGCTCTGGTAGTAACACATGGGGGGGGGGGGGGGGGATTTATTAGTGTCGAACTCGATTATTTTGTATTTGGATTATGATGTATATAATCCTTATTCGTGTATATGATGTTTTGTATATGTGAGACTTGATAACATATGCTTATGTGAATTATGATGGCTTGATGCCTTGAATTATGTTTTGATTCCTCCATAAATGGAGATGATGTGAAATTATGAAACTCCGTTGCGTTTGCACGAGAGAATGAAGTAAATATTTATAGTATGTTTGTTTTGTGTTGGAATGCTTATACTTTCAAACATACCCTGTCTGTTTTTCCTTAAAAACTTTGGAATGTGATGTGTGTTGTGGCATCCCTTCCGTGCAATTTTATTTCTCTGATTTTAATCTTTACCTTTAATTTGGGTATTTAGAAGGGGTGTTACATATTTGAGATTGTTGTTTTTGTTGACGGTGTTGTTGTTGTTGTTGTTGTTGTTGTTTATTTGACGGTATTGTTGTTGTTGTTTATTTGACGTTGTTGTTGTTGTTGTTTATTTGACGTTGTTGTTATTGTTGACGTTGTTGTTGTTGTTGTTTATTTGACATTTTTGTTGTTGTTGACATAGTTGTTGTTGTTGTTGTTTATTTGACGTTGTTGTTGTTGTTGAGGTTGTTGTTGTTGTTGTTTATTTGATGTTGTTGTTGTTGTTGACGTTGTTGTTGTTGTTTATTTGACGTTGTTGTTGTTTATTTGACATTGTTGTGATGGCTGACGTTGTTGTTGTTGTTGTTGTTGTTTATTTGACGTTGTTGTTGTTGTTGTTTATTTGACATTGTTGTTGTTGTTGACGGTGTTGTTGTTGTTGTTGTTTATTTGACGTTGTTGTTGTTTATTTGACGGTATTGTTGTTGTTGTTTATTTGACATTTATGTTGTTGTTGTTTATTTGACGTTGTTGTTATTGTTGACGTTGTTGTTGTTGTTGTTTATTTGACATTTTTGTTGTTGTTGACATAGTTGTTGTTGTTGTTTATTTAACGTTGTTGTTGTTGTTGAGGTTGTTGTTGTTGTTGTTTATTTGATGTTGCTGTTGTTGACGTTGTTGTTGTTGTTTATTTGACGTTGATGTTGTTGTTTATTTGACATTGTTGTTGTTGCTGACGTTGTTGTTGTTGTTGTTGTTGTTGTTTATTTGACATTGTTGTTGTTATTGTTGTTGTTGTTGTTGTTTATTTGACGTTGTTGTTGTTATTTATTTGACGTTGTTGTTGTTGTTGTTTAGTTGATGTTGTTGTTGTTGTTGTTTACTTGACGTTGTTGTTGTTGTTGTTGACGTTGTTGTTGTTGTTTATTTGACATTGTTGTTGTTGTTTATTTGACATTGTTGTTGTTGTTATTGTTTATTTGACGTTGTTGTTGTTGTTGTTGTTTATTTGACGTTGTTGTTGTTGTTCTTGACGATGTTGTTGTTGTTGTTTATTTGACGATGTTGTTGTTGACGTTGTTCTTGTTGTTGTTTATTTGACGTTGTTGTTGTTGTTGTTGTTGTTGTTTATTTGACGTTGTTTTTGTTGTTTATTTGACGTTGTTGTTGTTGTTGATGTTGTTTACTTGACGTTGTTGTTATTATTGACGTTGTTGTTGTTGTTGTTTATTTGACGTTGTTGTTGTTGTAGACATAATTGTTGTTGTTGTTTATTTGACGTTGTTGATTATTTGACATTGTTGTTGTTGTTGACGTTGTTGTTGATGTTGTTGTTTATTTGACATTGTTGTTGTTATTGTTGACGTTGTTATTGTTGTTGACGGTGTTGTTGTTGTTGTTGTTTATTTGAAATTGTTGTTGTTGTTGTTGATGTTGTTGTTCTTGTTTATTTGATGTTGTTATTGTTGTTGTTGTTTACTTGACGTTGTTGTTGTTGTTGTTTATTTGACGTTGTTGTTGTTGTTGACGTTGTTGTTGTTTATTTGACGTTGTTGTTGTTTATTTGACGTTGTTGTTGTTTATTTGACGTTGTCATTGTTGTTTATTTGACGTTGTTATTGTTGACGTTGTTGTTGTTGTTATTGTTTATTTGACGTTGTTGTTGTTGTTGTTTATTTGACGTAGTTCTTGTTGTTGACGTTGTTGTTGTTGTTGTTTATTTGACATTTTTGTTGTTGTTGACATAGTTGTTGTTGTTGTTGTTTATTTGACGTTGTTGTTGTTGTTGAGGTTGTTGTTGTTGTTGTTTATTTGACGTTGTTCTTGTTGTTGAGGTTGTTGTTGTTGTTGTTTATTTGACGTTGTTCTTGTTGTTGTTTATTTGACGTTGTTGTTGTTGTTGTTTATTTGACGTTGTTGTTGTTGTTGTTTATTTGACGGTGTTGTTGTTGTTCTTGTTGTTTATTTGACATTGTTATTGTTGTTGTTTATTTGACGTTGTTGTTATTGTTGTTGACGTTGTTGTAGTTTTTTATTTGATGTTGTTGTTGACATAGTTGTTTTGTTTATTTCACGTTGTTGTTGTTGACGTTGTTGTTTATTTGACGTTGTTGTTGTTGTTGTTTATTTGACGTTGTTGTTGTTGTTGTTGTTGATGTTGTTGTTGTTGTTGTTGTTTTGACGTTGTTGTTGTTGTTTATTTGACATTGTTGTTGTTGTTGACGGTGTTGTTGTTGTTGTTGTTTATATGACATTGTTGTTGTTGTTGTTGTTGACGTTGTCGTTGTTTATTTGACGTTGTTGTTGTTGTTGTTGTTGTTCTTTATTTGACGTTGTTGTTATTGACGTTGTTGTTGTTGTTATTGTTTATTTGACGTTGTTGTTGGTGTTTATTTGACGTAGTTGTTGTTGTTGACGTTGTTGTTGTTGTTGTTGTTGTTGTTTATTTGACGTTTTTGTTGTTGTTGTTCTTGTTGTTGTTTATTTGACGTTGTTGTTGTTATTGTTTATTTGACGTTGTTGTTGTTGTTGTTGTTTATTTGATGTTGTTGTTGTTGTTATTGTTGTTGTTGTTGTTTATTTGACGTTGTTGTTGTTGTTGTTTATTTGACGTTGTTGTTGTTGTTGTTTATTTGACGTTGATGTTATTGTTGACGTTGTTGTTGTTGTTGTTGTTTATTTGACATTTTTGTTGTTGTTGACATAGTTGTTGTTGTTGTTTATTTGACGTTGTTGTTGTTGTTGAGGTTGTTGTTGTTGTTGTTTATTTGACGTTGTTGTCGTTGTTGACGTTGTTGTTGTTGTTGTTTATTTGACGTTGTTGTTGTTGTTTATTTGACATTGTTGTTGTTGCTGACGTTGTTGTTGTTGTTGTTGTTGTTTATTTGACATTGTTGTTGTTATTGTTGTTGTTGTTGTTTATTTGACGTTGTTGTTGTTATTTATTTGACGTTGTTGTTGTTGTTGTTGTTTAGTTGATGTTGTTGTTGTTGTTGTTGTTTACTTGACGTTGTTGTTGTTGTTGTTGACGTTGTTGTTGTTGTTGTTTATTTGACATTATTGTTGTTGTTTATTTGACATTGTTGTTGTTGTTATTGTTTATTTGACGTTGTTGTTGTTGTTATTTATTTGACGTTGTTGTTGTTGTTGTTCTTGACGTTGTTGTTGTTGTTGTTTATTTGATGATGTTGTTGTTGACGTTGTTCTTGTTGTTGTTTATTTGACGTTGTTGTTGTTGTTGTTTATTTGACGTTGTTGTTGTTGTTGTTTATTTGACGTTGTTGTTGTTGTTGTTTATTTGACGTTGTTGTTGTTTACTTGACGTTGTTGTTATTATTGACGTTGTTGTTGTTGTTGTTTATTTGACGCTGTTGTTGTTGTTGTTGACATAATTGTTGTTGTTGTTTATTTGACGTTGTTGTTTATTTGACATTGTTGTTGTTGTTGACGGTGTTGTTGTTGTTGTTTATTTGACATTGTTGTTGTTATTGTTGACGTTGTTGTTGTTGTTGACGGTGTTGTTGTTGTTGTTGTTTATTTGAAATTGTTGTTGTTGTTGTTGTTGATGCTGTTGTTCTTGTTTATTTGACGTTGTTGTTGTTGTTGTTTACTTGACGTTGTTGTTGTTGTTGTTTATTTGACGTTGTTGTTGTTGAGGTTGTTGTTATTTATTTGACGTTGTTGTTGTTTATTTGATGTTGTTGTTGTTTATTTGACATTGTCGTTGTTGTTTATTTGACGTTGTTATTGTTGACGTTGTTGTTGTTGTTATTGTTTATTTGACGTTGTTGTTGTTGTTTATTTGACGTAGTTCTTGTTGTTGACGTTGTTGTTGTTGTTGTTTATTTGACATTTTTGTTGTTGTTGACATAGTAGTTGTTGTTGTTGTTTATTTGACGTTGTTGTTGTTGTTGAGGTTGTTGTTGTTGTTGTTTATTTGACGTTGTTCTTGTTGTTGTTTATTTGGCGTTGTTGTTGTTGTTGTTGTTTATTTGACGTTGTTGTTGTTGTTGTTTATTTGACGGTGTTGTTGTGGTTGTTGTTGTTGTTGTTTATCTGACATTGTTATTGTTGTTGTTGTTAATTTGACGTTGTTGTTATTGTTGTTGACGTTGTTGTAGTTGTTTATTTGATGTTGTTGTTGTTGACATAGTTGTTGTTGTTTATTTCACGTTGTTGTTGTTGACGTTGTTGTTTTTTTGACGTTGTTGTTGTTGTTTATTTGACGTTGTTGTTGTTGTTGACGTTGTTGTTGTTGTTGTTGTTTTGACGTTGTTGTTGTTGTGTATTTGACATTGTTGTTCTTGTTGACGGTGTTGTTGTTGTTGTTGTTTATTTGACATTGTTGTTGTTGTTGTTGACGTTGTTGTTGTTTATTTGACGTTGTTGTTGTTCTTTATTTGACGTTGTTGTTGTTTATTTGACGTTGTTGTTATTGACGTTGTTGTTGTTGTTATTGTTTATTTGACGTTGTTGTTGTTGTTTATTTGACGTAGTTGTTGTTGTTGTTTTTGTTGTTGTTTATTTGACGTTGTTGTTGTTATTGTTTATTTGACGTTGTTGTTGTTGTTGTTGTTTATTTGACGTTGTTGTTATTGTTATTGTTGTTGTTGTTGTTGTTTATTTGACGTTGTTGTTATTGTTGTTTATTTGACGTTGTTGTTGTCGTTGTTGTTTATTTGACGTTTATGTTATTGTTGACGTTGTTGTTGTTGTTGTTTATTTGACATTTTTGTTGTTGTTGACATAGTTGTTGTTGTTGTTGTTGTTGTTTATTTGACGTTGTTGTTGTTGTTGAGGTTGTTGTTGTTGTTGTTTATTTGACGTTGTTGTTGTTTATTTGACATTGTTGTTGTTGTTGTTATTGTTGTTGTTTAATTGATGCTGTTGTTGTTGTTTATTTTACGTTGTTGTTGTTTTTGACGATGTTGTTTATTTGACGTTGTTGTTGTTGTTTATTTGACGTTGTTGTTGTTGTTGTTGACGTTGTTGTAGTTGTTTATTTGACGTTGTTGTTGTTGTTGTTGTTTATTTGACATTGTTGATGTTGTTGACGGTGTTGTTGTTGTTGTTGTTGTTGTTTATTTGACGTTGTTGTTGTTTATTTGACGGTATTGTTGTTGTTCTTGTTTATTTGACGTTGTTGTTGTTGTTGTTCATTTGACGTTGTTGTTATTGCTGACGTTGTTGTTGTTGTTGTTTATTTGACATTTTTGTTGTTGTTGTTGACGTTGTTGTTGTTTATTTGACGTTGTTGTTGTTCTTTATTTGACGTTGTTGTTGTTTATTTGACGTTGTTGTTATTGACGTTGTTGTTGTTGTTATTGTTTATTTGACGTTGTTGTTGTTGTTTATTTGACGTAGTTGTTGTTGTTGTTTTTGTTGTTGTTTATTTGACGTTGTTGTTGTTATTGTTTATTTGACGTTGTTGTTGTTGTTGTTGTTGTTTATTTGACGTTGTTGTTATTGTTATTGTTGTTGTTGTTGTTGTTTATTTGACGTTGTTGTTATTGTTGTTTATTTGACGTTGTTGTTGTCGTTGTTGTTTATTTGACGTTTATGTTATTGTTGACGTTGTTGTTGTTGTTGTTTATTTGACATTTTTGTTGTTGTTGACATAGTTATTGTTGTTGTTGTTGTTTATTTGACGTTGTTGTTGTTGTTGAGGTTGTTGTTGTTGTTGTTTATTTGACGTTGTTGTTGTTTATTTGACATTGTTGTTGTTGTTGTTATTGTTGTTGTTTAATTGATGCTGTTGTTGTTGTTTATTTTACGTTGTTGTTGTTTTTGACGTTGTTGTTTATTTGACGTTGTTGTTGTTGTTTATTTGACGTTGTTGTTGTTGTTGTTGACGTTGTTGTTGTTGTTTATTTGACGTTGTTGTTGTTGTTGTTGTTTATTTGACATTGTTGATGTTGTTGACGGTGTTGTTGTTGTTGTTGTTGTTTATTTGACGTTGTTGTTGTTTATTTGACGGTATTGTTGTTGTTGTTGTTTATTTGACGTTGTTGTTGTTGTTGTTCATTTGACGTTGTTGTTATTGCTGACGTTGTTGTTGTTGTTGTTTATTTGACATTTTTGTTGTTGTTGACATAGTTGTTGTTGTTGTTTATTTGACGTTGTTGTTGTTGTTGAGGTTGTTGTTGTTGTTGTTTATTTGATGTTGTTGTTGTTGTTGACGTTGTTGTTGTTGTTGTTTATTTGACGTTGTTGTTGTTGTTGTTGTTGTTTATTTGACATTGTTGTTGTTATAGTTGTTGTTGTTGTTGTTTATTTGACGTTGTTGTTGTTGTTTATTTGAAGTTGTTGTTGTTGTTTAGTTGATGTTGTTGTTGTTGTTGTTTACGTGACGTTGTTGTTGTTGTTGTTTAGTTGATGTTGTTGTTGTTGTTGTTGTTTACTTGACGTTGTTGTTCTTGTTGTTGACGTTGTTGTTGTTGGTGTTAATTTGACGTTGTTGTTGTTTATTTGACATTGTTGTTGTTGTTATTGTTTATTTGACGTTGTTGTTATTGTTGTTTATTTGACGTTGTTGTTGTTGTTCTTGACGTTGTTGTTGTTGTTGTTTATTTGACGTTGTTGTTGTTGTTGTTGACGTTGTTCTTGTTGTTGTTTATTTGACGTTGTTGTTGTTGTTTATTTGACGTTGTTGTTGTTGTTTATTTGATGTTGTTGTAGTTGTTGTTTACTTGACGTTGTTGTTATTATTGACGTTGTTGTTGTTGTTGTTGTTTATTTGACATTGTTGTTGTTGTTGTTGACATAATTGTTGTTGTTGTTTATTTGACGTTGTTGTTTATTTGACATTGTTGTTGTTGTTGACGTTGTTGTTTATTTGACATTGTTGTTGTTGTTGACGGTGTTGTTGTTGTTGTTGTTTATTTTACATTGTTGTTGTTATTGTTGACGTTGTTGTTGTTGTTGACGGTGTTGTTGTTGTTGTTTATTTGACATTGTTGTTGTTGTTGTTGTTGTTTATTTGACGTTGTTGTTGTTGTTGTTGTTTACTTGACGTTGTTGTTGTTGTTGTTGTTTATTTGACATTGTTGTTGTTGTTGACATTGTTGTTGTTTATTTGACGTTGTTGTTGTTTATTTGACGTTGTTGTTGTTTATTTGACGTTGTTGTTGTTGTTTATTTGGCGTTGTTATTGTTGTTGTTGTTTATTTGACATTGTTGTTGTTGTTGTTGTTGTTTATTTGACGTTGTTGTTGTTGTTGTTTACTTGACGTTGTTGTTGTTGTTGTTTATTTGACGTTGTTGTTGTTGTTGACATTGTTGTTGTTTATTTGACGTTGTTGTTGTTTATTTGACGTTGTTGTTGATTATTTGACGTTGTTGTTGTTGTTTATTTGGCGTTGTTATTGTTGTTGTTGTTTATTTGACATTGTTGTTGTTATTTGACGTTGTTGTTGTTTATTTGACGTTGTTGTTGTTGTTTATTTGACGGTGTTGTTGTTGTTGTTGTTTATTTGACATTGTTGTTGTTATTGTTGTCGTTGTTGTTGTTGTTGACGGTGTTGTTGTTGTTGTTGTTTATTTGACATTGTTGTTGTTGTTGTTGACGTTGTTGTTATTGTTTATTTGACGTTGTTGTTGTTTACTTGACGTTGTTGTTGTTGTTGTTTATTTGACGTTGTTATTGTTGTTGACGTTGTTGTTGTTTATTTGACGTTGTTGTTGTTGTTTATTTGACGTTGTTATTGTTTATTTGACGTTGTTGTTGTTGTTTATTTGACGTTGTTATTGTTTATTTGACGTTGTTGTTGTTGTTTATTTGACGTTGTTGTTGTTATTGTCTATTTGACGTTGTTGTTGTTGACGTTGTTGTTGTTATTGTCTATTTGACGTTGTTGTTGTTGTTTATTTGACGTAGTTGTTGTTGTTGACGTTGTTGCTGTTGTTGTTTATTTGATGTTTTTGTTGTTGTTGATGTTGTTGTTGTTTTTTTTGTGGTTTATTTGTCGTTGTTGTTGTTTAATTGACGTTGTTGTTGTTTATTTGACGCTGTTGTTGTTGTTATTGTTGTTGTTTAATTGATGTTGTTGTTGTGGTTTATTTTACGTTGTTGTTGTTTTTGACATTGTTGTTTATTTGACGTTGTTGGTTTTGTTTATTTGACGTTGTTGTTGTTGTTGTTGACGTTGTTGTTGTTGTTGTTGTTTATTTGACATTGTTGTTGTTGTTGACGGTGTTGTTGTTGTTGTTGTTATTGTTGTTTATTTGACGTTGTTGTTGTTTATTTGACGCTATTGTTGTTGTTGTTGTTTATTTGACGTTGTTGTTGTTGTTGTTTATTTGACGCTATTGTTGTTGTTGTTGTTTATTTGACGTTGTTGTTGTTGTTGTTGTTTATTTGACGTTGTTGTTATTGTTGACGTTGTTGTTGTTGTTGAGGTTGTTGTTGTTGTTTATTTGACATTGTTGTTCTTGTTGACGGTGTTGTTGTTGTTGTTGTTTATTTGACATTGTTGTTGTTGTTGTTGACGTTGTTGTTGTTTATTTGACGTTGTTGTTGTTCTTTATATGACGTTGTTGTTGTTTATTTGACGTTGTTGTTATTGACGTTGTTGTTGTTGTTATTGTTTATTTGACCTTGTTGTTGTTGTTTATTTGACGTAGTTGTTGTTGTTGACGTTGTTGTTGTTGTTGTTGTTTATTTGACGTTTTTGTTGTTGTTGTTTTTGTTGTTGTTTATTTGACGTTGTTGTTGTTATTGTTTATTTGACGTTGTTGTTGTTGTTGTTGTTTATTTGACGTTGTTGTTATTGTTATTGTTGTTGTTGTTGTTGTTTATTTGACGTTGTTGTTATTGTTGTTTATTTGACGTTGTTGTTGTCGTTGTTGTTTATTTGACGTTGTTGTTATTGTTGACGTTGTTGTTGTTGTTGTTTATTTGACATTTTTGTTGTTGTTGACATAGTTGTTGTTGTTGTTGTTGTTGTTTATTTGACGTTGTTGTTGTTGTTGAGGTTGTTGTTGTTGTTGTTTATTTGACGTTGTTGTCGTTGTTGTTGTTTATTTGACGTTGTTGTTGTTGTTGTTATTGTTGTTGTTTAATTGATGCTGTTGTTGTTGTTTATTTTACGTTGTTGTTGTTTTTGACGTTGTTGTTTATTTGACGTTGTTGTTGTTGTTGTTTATTTGACGTTGTTGTTGTTGTTGTTGACGTTGTTGTTGTTGTTTATTTGACGTTGTTGTTGTTGTTGTTTATTTGACATTGTTGATGTTGTTGACGGTGTTGTTGTTGTTGTTGTTGTTGTTTATTTGACGTTGTTGTTGTTTATTTGACGGTATTGTTGTTGTTGTTGTTTATTTGACGTTGTTGTAATTGTTGTTCATTTGACGTTGTTGTTATTGCTGACGTTGTTGTTGTTGTTGTTTATTTGACATTTTTGTTGTTGTTGACATAGTTGTTGTTGTTGTTTATTTGACGTTGTTGTTGTTGTTGAGGTTGTTGTTGTTGTTGTTTATTTGATGTTGTTGTTGTTGTTGACGTTGTTGTTGTTGTTGTTTATTTGACGTTGTTGTTGTTGTTGTTGTTGTTTATTTGACATTGTTGTTGTTATTGTTGTTGTTGTTGTTGTTTATTTGACGTTGTTGTTGTTGTTTATTTGACGTTGTTGTTGTTGTTTAGTTGATGTTGTTGTTGTTGTTGTTGTTGTTTACGTGACGTTGTTGTTGTTGTTGTTTAGTTGATGTTGTTGTTGTTGTTGTTGTTTACTTGACGTTGTTGTTGTTGTTGTTGACGTTGTTGTTGTTGTTGTTAATTTGACGTTGTTGTTGTTTATTTGACATTGTTGTTGTTGTTATTGTTTATTTGACGTTGTTGTTATTGTTGTTTATTTGACGTTGTTGTTGTTGTTCTTGACGTTGTTGTTGTTGTTGTTTATTTGACGTTGTTGTTGTTGTTGTTGACGTTGTTCTTGTTGTTGTTTATTTGACATTGTTGTTGTTGTTTATTTGATGTTGTTGTTGTTGTTTATTTGACGTTGTTGTAGTTGTTGTTTACTTGACGTTGTTGTTATTATTGACGTTGTTGTTGTTGTTGTTTATTTGACATTGTTGTTGTTGTTGTTGACATAATTGTTGTTGTTGTTTATTTGACGTTGTTGTTTATTTGACATTGTTGTTGTTGTTGACGTTGTTGTTTATTTGACATTGTTGTTGTTGTTGACGGTGTTGTTGTTGTTGTTGTTTATTTTACATTGTTGTTGTTATTGTTGACGTTGTTGTTGTTGTTGACGGTGTTGTTGTTGTTGTTTATTTGACATTGTTGTTGTTGTTGTTGATGTTGTTGTTGTTGTTTATTTGACGTTGTTGTTGTTGTTGTTTACTTGACGTTGTTGTTGTTGTTGTTTATTTGACGTTGTTGTTGTTGTTGACATTGTTGTTGTTTATTTGACGTTGTTGTTGTTTATTTGACGTTGTTGTTGTTTATTTGACGTTGTTGTTGTTGTTTATTTGGCGTTGTTGTTGTTGACGTTGTTGTTGTTGTTTATTTGACATTGTTGTTGTTGTTGACGGTGTTGTTGTTGTTGTTGTTTATTTGACATTGTTGTTGTTGTTGTTGTTGACGTTGTTGTTGTTTATTTGACGTTGTTGTTGTTGTTGTTGTTCTTTATTTGACGTTGTTGTTGTTTATTTGACGTTGTTGTTGACGTTGTTGTTGTTGTTGTTATTGTTTATTTGACGTTGTTGTTGTTGTTTATTTGACGTAGTTGTTGTTGTTGACGTTGATGTTGTTGTTGTTGTTGTTGTTTATTTGACGTTTTTGTTGTTGTTGTTTTTGTTGTTGTTTATTTGACGTTGTTGTTGTTATTGTTTATTTGACGTTGTTGTTGTTGTTGTTTATTTGACGTTGTTGTTGTTGTTATTGTTGTTGTTGTTGTTGTTGTTGTTTATTTGACGTTGTTGTTGTTGTTGTTTATTTGACGTTGTTGTTGTTGTTGACGTTGTTGTGGTTGTTGTTTATTTAACGTTGTTGTTGTTGTTGACGTTGTTGTTGTTGTTTATTTGACGTTGTTATTGTTGTTTATTGGCATTGTTGTTGTTGCTGACGTTGTTGTTGTTTATTTGACATTGTTGTTGTTATTGTTGTTGTTGTTGTTTATTTGGCATTGTTGTTGTTGTTGTTTATTTGACGTTGTTGTTGTTGTTGTTGTTGTTGTTTATTTGACGTTGTTGTTGTTGTTGTTGTTTACTTGACGTTGTTGTTGTTGTTGACGTTGTTATTGTTGTTTATTTGACGTTGTTGTTGTTGTTTATTTGACGTTGTTGTTGTTGTTATTGTTTATTTGATGTTGTTGTTGTTGTTTATTTGACGTTGTTGTTGTTGTTCTTGACGTTGTTGTTGTTGTTGTTGTTGTTTATTTGACGCTGTTGTTGTTGTTGACGTTGTTCTGGTTGTTGTTTATTTGACGTTGTTGTTGTTGTTTATTTGACGTTGTTGTTGTTGTTTATTTGACGTTGTTGTTTTTGTTGTTGTTGTTGTTTACTTGATGTTGTTGTTATTATTGACGTTGTTGTTGTTGTTGTTTATTTGACGTTGTTGTTGTTGACATAATTATTGTTGTTGTTTATTTGACGTTGTTGTTTATTTGACATTGTTGTTGTTGTTGACGGTGTTGTTGTTGTTGTTGTTTATTTGACATTGTTGTTGTTATTGTTGTCGTTGTTGTTGTTGTTGACGGTGTTGTTGTTGTTGTTGTTGTTTATTTGACATTGTTGTTGTTGTTGTTGACGTTGTTGTTATTGTTTATTTGACGTTGTTGTTGTTTACTTGACGTTGTTGTTGTTGTTGTTTATTTGACGTTGTTATTGTTGTTGACGTTGTTGTTGTTTATTTGACGTTGTTGTTGTTGTTTATTTGACGTTGTTATTGTTTATTTGACGTTGTTGTTGTTGTTTATTTGACGTTGTTGTTGTTGTTTATTTGACGTTGTTGTTGTTGACGTTGTTGTTGTTATTGTTTATTTGACGTTGTTGTTGTTGTTTATTTGACGTAGTTGTTGTTGTTGACGTTGTTGTTGTTGTTGTTTATTTGATGTTTTTGTTGTTGTTGATGTTGTTGTTGTTTTTGTTGTTGTTTGTTTGTCGTTGTTGTTGTTTAATTGACGTTGTTGTTGTTTATTTGACGCTGTTGTTGTTGTTATTGTTGTTGTTTAATTGATGTTGTTGTTGTGGTTTATTTTACGTTGTTGTTGTTTTTGACATTGTTGTTTATTTGACGTTGTTGGTTTTGTTTATTTGACGTTGTTGTTGTTGTTGTTGACGTTGTTGTTGTTGTTGTTTATTTGACATTGTTGTTGTTGTTGACGGTGTTGTTGTTGTTGTTGTTGTTGTTGTTTATTTGACGTTGTTGTTGTTTATTTGACGGTATTGTTGTTGTTGTTGTTTATTTGACGTTGTTGTTGTTGTTGTTGTTGTTTATTTGACGTTGTTGTTATTGTTGACGTTGTTGTTGTTGTTGAGGTTGTTGTTGTTGTTGTTTATTTGATGTTGTTGTTGTTGTTGACGTTGTTGTTGTTGTTTATTTGACGATGTTGTTGTTGTTTATTTGACATTGTTGTTGTTGCTGACGTTGTTGTTGTTGTTGTTGTTGTTTATTTGACGTTGTTGTTGTTGTTGTTTATTTGACATTTTTGTTGTTGTTGACGGTGTTGTTGTTGTTGTTGTTGTTTATTTGACGTTGTTGTTGTTTATTTGACGGTATTGTTGTTGTTGTTGTTTATTTGACGTTGTTGTTGTTGTTGTTTATTTGACGTTGTTGTTATTGTTGATGTTGTTGTTGTTGTTGTTTATTTGATATTTTTGTTGTTGTTGACATAGTTGTTGTTGTTATTTATTTGACGTTGTTGTTGTTGTTGAGGTTGTTGTTGTTTATTTGATGTTGTTGTTGTTGTTGAGGTTGTTGTTGTTGTTTATTTGACGTTGTTGTTGTTGTTTATTTGACATTGTTGTTGTTGCTGACGTTGTTGTTGTTGTTGTTGTTGTTGTTTATTTGACATTATTGTTGTTATTGTTGTTGTTGTTGTTGTTTATTTGACGTTGTTGTTGTTATTTATTTGACGTTGTTGTTGTTGTTGTTGTTTAGTTGATGTTGTTGTTGTTATTGTTTACTTGACGTTGTTGTTGTTGTTATTGACGTTGTTGTTGTTGTTGCTTATTTGACATTGTTGTTGTTGTTTATTTGACATTGTTGTTGTTGTTATTGTTTATTTGACGTTGTTGTTGTTGTTGTTTATTTGACGTTGTTGTTGTTGTTCTTGACGTTGTTGTTGTTGTTGTTTTTTATTTGACGCTGTTGTTGTTGACGTTGTTCTTGTTGTTGTTTATTTGACGTTGTTGTTGTTGTTGTTTATTTGACGTTGTTGTTGTTGTTTATTTGACGTTGTTGTTGTTGTTGTTGTTGTTGTTTACTTGACGTTATTGTTATTATTGACGTTGTTGTTGTTGTTGTTTATTTGACGTTGTTGTTGTTGTTGTTGTTGACATAATTGTTGTTGTTGTTTATTTGACGTTGTTGTTTATTTGACATTGTTGTTGTTGTTGACGGTGTTGTTGTTGTTGTTGTTTATTTGACATTGTTGTTGTTATTGTTGACGTTGTTGTTGTTGTTGTTGACGGTGTTGTTGTTGTTGTTGTTTATTTGAAATTGTTGTTGTTGTTGATGTTGTTGTTCTTGTTTATTTGACGTTGTTGTTGTTGTTGTTTACTTGACGTTGTTGTTGTTCTTGTTGTTGTTTATTTGATGTTGTTTTTGTTGTTGTTTATTTGACGTTGTTGTTGTTTATTTGACGTTGTCGTTGTTGTTTATTTGACGTTGTTATTGTTGACGTTGTTGTTGTTGTTATTGTTTATTTGACGTTGTTGTTGTTGTTTATTTGACGTAGTTAATGTTGTTGACGTTGTTGTTTTTGTTGTTTAGTTGACATTTTTGTTGTTGTTGACATAGTTGTTGTTGTTGTTGTTGTTTATTTGACGTTGTTGTTGTTGTTGAGGTTGTTGTTGTTGTTGTTTATTTGACGTTGTTCTTGTTGTTGTTTATTTGACGTTGTTGTTGTTGTTGTTGTTGTTTATTTGACGTTGTTGTTGTTGTTGTTTATTTGACGGTGTTGTTGTTGTTGTTGTTGTTGTTTATTTGACATTGTTATTGTTGTTGTTGTTTATTTGACGTTGTTGTTATTGTTGTTGACGTTGTTGTAGTTGTTTATTTGATGTTGTTGTTGTTGACATAGTTGTTGTTGTTTTTTTCACGTTGTTGTTGTTGACGTTGTTGTTTATTTGACGATGTTGTTGTTGTTTATTTGCTGTTGTTGTTCTTGTTGACGTTGTTGTTGTTGTTGTTGTTTTGACGTTGTTGTTGTTGTTTATTTGACATTGTTGTTGTTGTTGACGGTGTTGTTGTTGTTGTTGTTTATTTGACATTGTTGTTGTTGTTGTTGACGTTGTTGTTCTTGTTGTTGTTGTTGTTGTTCTTTATTTGACGTTGTTGTTGTTTATTTGACGTTGTTGTTATTGACGTTGTTGTTGTTGTTATTGTTTATTTGACGTTGTTGTTGTTGTTTATTTGACGTAGTTGTTGTTGTTGACGTTGTTGTTGTTGTTGTTGTTGTTGTTGTTTATTTGACGTTTTTGTTGTTGTTGTTTTTGTTGTTGTTTATTTGACGTTGTTGTTGTTATTGTTTATTTGACGTTGTTGTTGTTGTTGTTGTTTATTTGACGTTGTTGTTGTTGTTATTGTTGTTGTTGTTGTTTATTTGACGTTGTTGTTGTTGTTGTTTATTTGACGTTGTTGTTGTTGTTGTTTATTTGACGTTGTTGTTGTTGTTGTTTATTTGACGTTGTTGTTGTTGTTGTTGTTTATTTGACGTTGTTGTTGTTGTTGACGTTGTTGTTGTTGTTGTTGTTGTTTATCTGACCTTGTTGTTGTTGTTGGCGTTGTTGTTGTTGTTTATTTGACGTTGTTGTTGTTGTTTATTTGACATTGTTGTTGTTGCTGACGTTGTTGTTGTTGTTGTTGTTTATTTGACATTATTGTTGTTATTGTTGTTGTTGTTGTTGTTTATTTGACGTTGTTGTTGTTGTTGTTTATTTGACGTTGTTGTTGTTGTTGTTTATTTGACGTTGTTGTTGTTGTTGTTTACTTGACGTTTTTGTTGTTGTTGTTGACGTTGTTGTTGTTGTTGTTTATTTGACGTTGTTGTTGTTGTTTATTTGACATTGTTGTTGTTGTTATTGTTTATTTGACGTTGTTGTTGTTGTTGTTTATTTGACGTCGTTGTTGTTGTTGTTGTTTTTTATTTGACGCTGTTGTTGTTGTTGACGTTGTTCTTATTGTTGTTTATTTGACGTTGTTGTTGTTGTTGTTTATTTGACGTTGTTGTTGTTGTTGTTTATTTGACATTGTTGTTGTTGTTGTTGTTGTTGTTTACTTGACGTTGTTGTTATTATTGACGTTGTTGTTGTTGTTGTTTATTTGACGTAGTTGTTGTTGTTGACGTTGTTGTTGTTGTTGTTGTTGTTTATTTGACGTTTTTGTTGTTGTTGTTTTTGTTGTTGTTTATTTGACGTTGTTGTTGTTATTGTTTATTTGAGGTTGTTGTTGTTGTTGTTGTTGTTTATTTGACGTTGTTGTTGTTGTTATTGTTGTTGTTGTTGTTTATTTGACGTTGTTGTTGTTGTTGTTTATTTGACGTTGTTGTTGTTGTTGTTGTTTATTTGACGTTGTTGTTGTTGTTGACGTTGTTGTTGTTGTTGTTTATCTGACCTTGTTGTTGTTGTTGGCGTTGTTGTTGTTGTTGTTGTTGTTTATTTGACGTTGTTGTTGTTGTTTATTTGACATTGTTGTTGTTGCTGACGTTGTTGTTGTTGTTGTTGTTTATTTGACATTATTGTTGTTATTGTTGTTGTTGTTGTTGTTTATTTGACGTTGTTGTTGTTGTTGTTTATTTGACGTTGTTGTTGTTGTTGTTGTTTATTTGACGTTGTTGTTGTTGTTGTTTACTTGACATTTTTGTTGTTGTTGTTGACGTTGTTGTTGTTGTTGTTGTT
This sequence comes from Vicia faba, assembly GCA_948472305.1. Classification (NCBI taxonomy): domain Eukaryota; kingdom Viridiplantae; phylum Streptophyta; class Magnoliopsida; order Fabales; family Fabaceae; genus Vicia; species Vicia faba. Next base: position 1,204,290,479 of record OX451735.1, read on the forward strand.
TATTTGACGTTGTTGTTGTTGTTTATTTGACATTGTTGTTGTTGTTATTGTTTATTTGACGTTGTTGTTGTTGTTGTTTATTTGACGTCGTTGTTGTTGTTGTTGTTGTTTATTTGACGCTGTTGTTGTTGTTGACGTTGTTCTTATTGTTGTTTATTTGACGTTGTTGTTGTTGTTGTTTATTTGACGTTGTTGTTGTTGTTGTTTATTTGACATTGTTGTTGTTGTTGTTGTTGTTTACTTGACGTTGTTGTTATTATTGACGTTGTTGTTGTTGTTGTTTATTTGACGTTGTTGTTGTTGTTGACATATTTGTTGTTGTTGTTTATTTGACGTTGTTGTTTATTTGACATTGTTGTTGTTGTTGACGGTGTTGTTGTTGTTGTTGTTTATTTGACATTGTTGTTGTTATTGTTGACGTTGTTGTTGTTGTTGACGGTGTTGTTGTTGTTTTTGTTTATTTGACATTGTTGTTGTTGTTGTTGACGTTGTTGTTGTTATTTATTTGACGTTGTTGTTGTTTACTTGACGTTGTTGTTGTTGTTGTTTATTTGACGTTGTTGTTGTTATTGTTGTTGACGTTGTTGTTGTTTATTTGACGTTGTTGTTGTTTATTTAACGTTGTTGTTGTTGTTTATTTGACGTTGTTGTTGTTGTTTATTTGACGTTGTTGTTGTTGACGTTGTTGTTGTTGTTATTGTTTATTTGACGTTGTTGTTGTTGTTTATTTGACGTAGTTATTGTTGTTGTTGTTTATTTGATGTTGTTGTTGTTTATTTGACGTTGTTGTTGTTTATTTGACGTTGTCGTTGTTGTTTATTTGACGTTGTTATTGTTGACGTTGTTGTTGTTGTTATTGTTCATTTGACGTTGTTGTTGTTGTTTATTTGACATAGTTCTTGTTGTTGACGTTGTTGTTGTTGTTGTTTATTTGACATTTTTGTTGTTGTTGACATAGTTGTTGTTGTTGTTGTTGTTTATTTGACGTTGTTGTTGTTGTTGAGGTTGTTGTTGTTGTTGTTTATCTAACGTTGTTCTTGTTGTTGTTTATTTGACGTTGTTGTTGTTGTTGTTGTTGTTGTTTATTTGATGTTGTTGTTGTTGTTGTTTATTTGACGGTGTTGTTGTTGTTGTTGTTGTTGTTTATTTGACATTGTTATTGTTGTTGTTGTTTATTTGACGTTGTTGTTATTGTTGTTGACGTTGTTGTAGTTGTTTATTTGATGTTGTTGTTGTTGACATAGTTGTTGTTGTTTTTTTCACGTTGTTGTTGTTGACGTTGTTGTTTATTTGACGATGTTGTTGTTGTTTATTTGCTGTTGTTGTTCTTGTTGACGTTGTTGTTGTTGTTGTTGTTTTGACGTTGTTGTTGTTGTTTATTTGACATTGTTGTTGTTGTTGACGGTGTTGTTGTTGTTGTTGTTTATTTGACATTGTTGTTGTTGTTGTTGACGTTGTTGTTCTTGTTGTTGTTGTTGTTGTTCTTTATTTGACGTTGTTGTTGTTTATTTGACGTTGTTGTTATTGACGTTGTTGTTGTTGTTATTGTTTATTTGACGTTGTTGTTGTTGTTTATTTGACGTAGTTGTTGTTGTTGACGTTGTTGTTGTTGTTGTTGTTGTTGTTTATTTGACGTTTTTGTTGTTGTTGTTTTTGTTGTTGTTTATTTGACGTTGTTGTTGTTATTGTTTATTTGACGTTGTTGTTGTTGTTGTTGTTTATTTGACGTTGTTGTTGTTGTTATTGTTGTTGTTGTTGTTTATTTGACGTTGTTGTTGTTGTTGTTTATTTGACGTTGTTGTTGTTGTTGTTGTTGTTGTTTATTTGACGTTGTTGTTGTTGTTGTTTATTTGACGTTGTTGTTGTTGTTGTTGTTTATTTGACGTTGTTGTTGTTGTTGACGTTGTTGTTGTTGTTGTTGTTTATCTGACCTTGTTGTTGTTGTTGGCGTTGTTGTTGTTGTTTATTTGACGTTGTTGTTGTTGTTTATTTGACATTGTTGTTGTTGCTGACGTTGTTGTTGTTGTTGTTGTTTATTTGACATTATTGTTGTTATTGTTGTTGTTGTTGTTTATTTGACGTTGTTGTTGTTGTTGTTTATTTGACGTTGTTGTTGTTGTTGTTTATTTGACGTTGTTGTTGTTGTTGTTTACTTGACGTTTTTGTTGTTGTTGTTGACGTTGTTGTTGTTGTTGTTTATTTGACGTTGTTGTTGTTGTTTATTTGACATTGTTGTTGTTGTTATTGTTTATTTGACGTTGTTGTTGTTGTTGTTTATTTGACGTCGTTGTTGTTGTTGTTGTTTTTTATTTGACGCTGTTATTGTTGTTGACGTTGTTCTTATTGTTGTTTATTTGACGTTGTTGTTGTTGTTGTTTATTTGACGTTGTTGTTGTTGTTGTTTATTTGACATTGTTGTTGTTGTTGTTGTTGTTTACTTGACGTTGTTGTTATTATTGACGTTGTTGTTGTTGTTTATTTGACGTAGTTGTTGTTGTTGACGTTGTTGTTGTTGTTGTTGTTGTTTATTTGACGTTTTTGTTGTTGTTGTTTTTGTTGTTGTTTATTTGACGTTGTTGTTGTTATTGTTTATTTGAGGTTGTTGTTGTTGTTGTTGTTGTTTATTTGACGTTGTTGTTGTTGTTATTGTTGTTGTTGTTGTTTATTTGACGTTGTTGTTGTTGTTGTTTATTTGACGTTGTTGTTGTTGTTGTTGTTTATTTGACGTTGTTGTTGTTGTTGACGTTGTTGTTGTTGTTGTTTATCTGACCTTGTTGTTGTTGTTGGCGTTGTTGTTGTTGTTGTTGTTGTTTATTTGACGTTGTTGTTGTTGTTTATTTGACATTGTTGTTGTTGCTGACGTTGTTGTTGTTGTTGTTGTTTATTTGACATTATTGTTGTTATTGTTGTTGTTGTTGTTGTTTATTTGACGTTGTTGTTGTTGTTTATTTGACGTTGTTGTTGTTGTTGTTTATTTGACGTTGTTGTTGTTGTTGTTTACTTGACATTTTTGTTGTTGTTGTTGACGTTGTTGTTGTTGTTGTTGTTTATTTGACGTTGTTGTTGTTGTTTATTTGACATTGTTGTTGTTGTTATTGTTTATTTGACGTTGTTGTTGTTGTTGTTTATTTGACGTCGTTGTTGTTGTTGTTGTTGTTTATTTGACGCTGTTGTTGTTGTTGACGTTGTTCTTATTGTTGTTTATTTGACGTTGTTGTTGTTGTTGTTTATTTGACGTTGTTGTTGTTGTTGTTTATTTGACATTGTTGTTGTTGTTGTTGTTGTTTACTTGACGTTGTTGTTATTATTGACGTTGTTGTTGTTGTTGTTTATTTGACGTTGTTGTTGTTGTTGACATATTTGTTGTTGTTGTTTATTTGACGTTGTTGTTTATTTGACATTGTTGTTGTTGTTGACGGTGTTGTTGTTGTTGTTGTTTATTTGACATTGTTGTTGTTATTGTTGACGTTGTTGTTGTTGTTGACGGTGTTGTTGTTGTTTTTGTTTATTTGACATTGTTGTTGTTGTTGTTGACGTTGTTGTTGTTATTTATTTGACGTTGTTGTTGTTTACTTGACGTTGTTGTTGTTGTTGTTTATTTGACGTTGTTGTTGTTATTGTTGTTGACGTTGTTGTTGTTTATTTGACGTTGTTGTTGTTTATTTAACGTTGTTGTTGTTGTTTATTTGACGTTGTTGTTGTTGTTTATTTGACGTTGTTGTTGTTGACGTTGATGTTGTTGTTATTGTTTATTTGACGTTGTTGTTGTTGTTTATTTGACGTAGTTATTGTTGTTGTTGTTTATTTGATGTTGTTGTTGTTTATTTGACGTTGTTGTTGTTTATTTGACGTTGTCGTTGTTGTTTATTTAACGTTGTTATTGTTGACGTTGTTGTTGTTGTTATTGTTCATTTGACGTTGTTGTTGTTGTTTATTTGACATAGTTCTTGTTGTTGACGTTGTTGTTGTTGTTGTTTATTTGACATTTTTGTTGTTGTTGACATAGTTGTTGTTGTTGTTGTTGTTGTTTATTTGACGTTGTTGTTGTTGTTGAGGTTGTTGTTGTTGTTGTTTATCTAACGTTGTTCTTGTTGTTGTTTATTTGACGTTGTTGTTGTTGTTGTTGTTGTTGTTTATTTGATGTTGTTGTTGTTGTTGTTTATTTGACGGTGTTGTTGTTGTTGTTGTTGTTGTTTATTTGACATTGTTATTGTTGTTGTTGTTTATTTGACGTTGTTGTTATTGTTGTTGACGTTGTTGTAGTTGTTTATTTGATGTTGTTGTTGTTGACATAGTTGTTGTTGTTTTTTTCACGTTGTTGTTGTTGACGTTGTTGTTTATTTGACGTTGTTGTTGTTGTTTATTTGACGCTGTTGTTGTTGTTGACGTTGTTGTTGATGTTGTTGTTGTTTTGACGTTGTTGTTGTTGTTTATTTGACATTGTTGTTGTTGTTGACGGTGTTGTTGTTGTTGTTGTTTATTTGACATTGTTGTTGTTGTTGTTGACGTTGTTGTTGTTGTTGTTCTTTATTTGACGTTGTTGTTGTTTATTTGACGTTGTTGTTATTGACGTTGTTGTTGTTGTTATTGTTTATTTGACGTTGTTGTTGTTGTTTATTTGACGTAGTTGTTGTTGTTGACGTTGTTGTTGTTGTTGTTGTTGTTGTTGTTGTTGTTGTTGTTTATTTGACGTTTTTGTTTTTGTTGTTTTTGTTGTTGTTTATTTGACGTTGTTGTTGTTATTGTTTATTTGACGTTGTTGTTGTTGTTGTTTATTTGACGTTGTTGTTGTTGTTATTGTTGTTGTTGTTGTTGTTTATTTGACGTTGTTGTTGTTGTTGTTGTTTATTTGACGTTGTTGTTGTTGTTGTTGTTTATTTGACGTTGTTGTTGTTGTTGACGTTGTTGTTGTTGTTTATATGACCTTGTTGTTGTTGTTGGCGTTGTTGTTGTTGTTGTTGTTGTTTATTTGACGTTGTTGTTGTTGTTGTTGTTTATTTGACATTGTTGTTGTTGCTGACGTTGTTGTTGTTGTTGTTGTTTATTTGACATTATTGTTGTTATTGTTGTTGTTGTTGTTTATTTGACGTTGTTGTTGTTTATTTGACGTTGTTGTTGTTCTTGTTGTTTACTTGACGTTGTTGTTGTTGTTGACGTTGTTGTTATTGTTGTTTATTTGACGTTGTTGTTGTTGTTTATTTGACATTGTTGTTGTTGTTATTGTTTATTTGACGTTGTTGTTGTTGTTGTTTATTTGACGTTGTTGTTGTTGTTCTTGACGTTGTTGTTGTTGTTGTTGTTGTTTATTTGACGCTGTTGTTGTTGTTGACGTTGTTCTTATTGTTGTTTATTTGACGTTGTTGTTGTTGTTTATTTGACGTTGTTGTTGTTGTTGTTGTTTATTTGACATTGTTGTTGTTGTTGTTGTTGTTTACTTGACGTTGTTGTTATTATTGACGTTGTTGTTGTTGTTGTTTATTTGACGTTGTTGTTGTTGTTGACATATTTGTTGTTGTTGTTTATTTGACGTTGTTGTTTATTTGACATTGTTGTTGTTGTTGACGGTGTTGTTGTTGTTGTTGTTGTTTATTTGACATTGTTGTTGTTATTGTTGACGTTGTTGTTGTTGTTGACGGTGTTGTTGTTGTTTTTGTTTATTTGACATTGTTGTTGTTGTTGTTGACGTTGTTGTTGTTATTTATTTGACGTTGTTGTTGTTTACTTGACGTTGTTGTTGTTGTTTATTTGACGTTGTTGTTGTTATTGTTGTTGACGTTGTTGTTGTTTATTTGACGTTGTTGTTGTTTATTTGACGTTGTTGTTGTTGTTTATTTGACGTTGTTGTTGTTGTTGTTTATTTGACGTTGTTGTTGTTGTTGTTGTTTATTTGACGTTGTTGTTGTTGTTGTTTACTTGACATTTTTGTTGTTGTTGTTGACGTTGTTGTTGTTGTTGTTGTTTATTTGACGTTGTTGTTGTTGTTTATTTGACATTGTTGTTGTTGTTATTGTTTATTTGACGTTGTTGTTGTTGTTGTTGTTTATTTGACGTCGTTGTTGTTGTTGTTGTTGTTGTTTATTTGACGTTGTTGTTGTTGTTGACGTTGTTCTTATTGTTGTTTATTTGACGTTGTTGTTGTTGTTGTTTATTTGACGTTGTTGTTGTTGTTGTTTATTTGACATTGTTGTTGTTGTTGTTGTTGTTGTTTACTTGACGTTGTTGTTATTATTGACGTTGTTGTTGTTGTTGTTTATTTGACGTTGTTGTTGTTGTTGACATATTTGTTGTTGTTGTTTATTTGACGTTGTTGTTTATTTGACATTGTTGTTGTTGTTGACGGTGTTGTTGTTGTTGTTGTTTATTTGACATTGTGGTTGTTATTGTTGACGTTGTTGTTGTTGTTGTTGACGGTGTTGTTGTTGTTTTTGTTTATTTGACATTGTTGTTGTTGTTGTTGACGTTGTTGTTGTTATTTATTTGACGTTGTTGTTGTTTACTTGACGTTGTTGTTGTTGTTGTTTATTTGACGTTGTTGTTGTTATTGTTGTTGACGTTGTTGTTGTTTATTTGACGTTGTTGTTGTTTATTTGACGTTGTTGTTGTTGTTTATTTGACGTTGTTGTTGTTGTTTATTTGACGTTGTTGTTGTTGACGTTGTTGTTGTTGTTATTGTTTATTTGACGTTGTTGTTGTTGTTTATTTGACGTAGTTATTGTTGTTGTTGTTTATTTGACGTTGTTGTTGTTGTTGTTTATTTGACGTTGTTGTTGTTTATTTGACGTTGTTGTTGTTTATTTGACGTTGTCGTTGTTGTTTATTTGACGTTGTTATTGTTGACGTTGTTGTTGTTGTTATTGTTTATTTGACGTTGTTGTTGTTGTTTATTTGACGTAGTTCTTGTTGTTGACGTTGTTGTTGTTGTTGTTTATTTGACATTTTTGTTGTTGTTGACATAGTTGTTGTTGTTGTTGTTGTTTATTTGACGTTGTTGTTGTTGTTGTTGTTGTTGTTTATTTGACGCTGTTGTTGTTGTTGACGTTGTTCTTATTGTTGTTTATTTGACGTTGTTGTTGTTGTTGTTTATTTGACGTTGTTGTTGTTGTTGTTTATTTGACGTTGTTGTTGTTGTTGTTGTTGTTTATTTGACGTTGTTGTTGTTGTTGTTTATTTGACGTTGTTGTTGTTGTTGTTGTTTATTTGACGTTGTTGTTGTTGTTGTTTACTTGACATTTTTGTTGTTGTTGTTGACGTTGTTGTTGTTGTTGTTGTTTATTTGACGTTGTTGTTGTTGTTTATTTGACATTGTTGTTGTTGTTATTGTTTATTTGACGTTGTTGTTGTTGTTGTTTATTTGACGTCGTTGTTGTTGTTGTTGTTGTTTATTTGACGCTGTTGTTGTTGTTGACGTTGTTCTTATTGTTGTTTATTTGACGTTGTTGTTGTTGTTGTTTATTTGACGTTGTTGTTGTTGTTGTTTATTTGACATTGTTGTTGTTGTTGTTGTTGTTTACTTGACGTTGTTGTTATTATTGACGTTGTTGTTGTTGTTGTTTATTTGACGTTGTTGTTGTTGTTGACATATTTGTTGTTGTTGTTTATTTGACGTTGTTGTTTATTTGACATTGTTGTTGTTGTTGACGGTGTTGTTGTTGTTGTTGTTTATTTGACATTGTTGTTGTTATTGTTGACGTTGTTGTTGTTGTTGACGGTGTTGTTGTTGTTTTTGTTTATTTGACATTGTTGTTGTTGTTGTTGACGTTGTTGTTGTTATTTATTTGACGTTGTTGTTGTTTACTTGACGTTGTTGTTGTTGTTGTTTATTTGACGTTGTTGTTGTTATTGTTGTTGACGTTGTTGTTGTTTATTTGACGTTGTTGTTGTTTATTTAACGTTGTTGTTGTTGTTTATTTGACGTTGTTGTTGTTGTTTATTTGACGTTGTTGTTGTTGACGTTGTTGTTGTTGTTATTGTTTATTTGACGTTGTTGTTGTTGTTTATTTGACGTAGTTATTGTTGTTGTTGTTTATTTGATGTTGTTGTTGTTTATTTGACGTTGTTGTTGTTTATTTGACGTTGTCGTTGTTGTTTATTTAACGTTGTTATTGTTGACGTTGTTGTTGTTGTTATTGTTCATTTGACGTTGTTGTTGTTGTTTATTTGACATAGTTCTTGTTGTTGACGTTGTTGTTGTTGTTGTTTATTTGACATTTTTGTTGTTGTTGACATAGTTGTTGTTGTTGTTGTTGTTGTTTATTTGACGTTGTTGTTGTTGTTGAGGTTGTTGTTGTTGTTGTTTATCTAACGTTGTTCTTGTTGTTGTTTATTTGACGTTGTTGTTGTTGTTGTTGTTGTTGTTTATTTGATGTTGTTGTTGTTGTTGTTTATTTGACGGTGTTGTTGTTGTTGTTGTTGTTGTTTATTTGACATTGTTATTGTTGTTGTTGTTTATTTGACGTTGTTGTTATTGTTGTTGACGTTGTTGTAGTTGTTTATTTGATGTTGTTGTTGTTGACATAGTTGTTGTTGTTTTTTTCACGTTGTTGTTGTTGACGTTGTTGTTTATTTGACGTTGTTGTTGTTGTTTATTTGACGCTGTTGTTGTTGTTGACGTTGTTGTTGATGTTGTTGTTGTTTTGACGTTGTTGTTGTTGTTTATTTGACATTGTTGTTGTTGTTGACGGTGTTGTTGTTGTTGTTGTTTATTTGACATTGTTGTTGTTGTTGTTGACGTTGTTGTTGTTGTTGTTCTTTATTTGACGTTGTTGTTGTTTATTTGACGTTGTTGTTATTGACGTTGTTGTTGTTGTTATTGTTTATTTGACGTTGTTGTTGTTGTTTATTTGACGTAGTTGTTGTTGTTGACGTTGTTGTTGTTGTTGTTGTTGTTGTTGTTGTTGTTTATTTGACGTTTTTGTTTTTGTTGTTTTTGTTGTTGTTTATTTGACGTTGTTGTTGTTATTGTTTATTTGACGTTGTTGTTGTTGTTGTTTATTTGACGTTGTTGTTGTTGTTATTGTTGTTGTTGTTGTTGTTTATTTGACGTTGTTGTTGTTGTTGTTGTTTATTTGACGTTGTTGTTGTTGTTGTTGTTTATTTGACGTTGTTGTTGTTGTTGACGTTGTTGTTGTTGTTTATATGACCTTGTTGTTGTTGTTGGCGTTGTTGTTGTTGTTGTTGTTGTTGTTTATTTGACGTTGTTGTTGTTGTTGTTGTTTATTTGACATTGTTGTTGTTGCTGACGTTGTTGTTGTTGTTGTTGTTTATTTGACATTATTGTTGTTATTGTTGTTGTTGTTGTTTATTTGACGTTGTTGTTGTTTATTTGACGTTGTTGTTGTTCTTGTTGTTTACTTGACGTTGTTGTTGTTGTTGACGTTGTTGTTATTGTTGTTTATTTGACGTTGTTGTTGTTGTTTATTTGACATTGTTGTTGTTGTTATTGTTTATTTGACGTTGTTGTTGTTGTTGTTTATTTGACGTTGTTGTTGTTGTTCTTGACGTTGTTGTTGTTGTTGTTGTTGTTTATTTGACGCTGTTGTTGTTGTTGACGTTGTTCTTATTGTTGTTTATTTGACGTTGTTGTTGTTGTTTATTTGACGTTGTTGTTGTTGTTGTTGTTTATTTGACATTGTTGTTGTTGTTGTTGTTGTTTACTTGACGTTGTTGTTATTATTGACGTTGTTGTTGTTGTTGTTTATTTGACGTTGTTGTTGTTGTTGACATATTTGTTGTTGTTGTTTATTTGACGTTGTTGTTTATTTGACATTGTTGTTGTTGTTGACGGTGTTGTTGTTGTTGTTGTTGTTTATTTGACATTGTTGTTGTTATTGTTGACGTTGTTGTTGTTGTTGACGGTGTTGTTGTTGTTTTTGTTTATTTGACATTGTTGTTGTTGTTGTTGACGTTGTTGTTGTTATTTATTTGACGTTGTTGTTGTTTACTTGACGTTGTTGTTGTTGTTTATTTGACGTTGTTGTTGTTATTGTTGTTGACGTTGTTGTTGTTTATTTGACGTTGTTGTTGTTTATTTGACGTTGTTGTTGTTGTTTATTTGACGTTGTTGTTGTTGTTGTTTATTTGACGTTGTTGTTGTTGTTGTTGTTTATTTGACGTTGTTGTTGTTGTTGTTTACTTGACATTTTTGTTGTTGTTGTTGACGTTGTTGTTGTTGTTGTTGTTTATTTGACGTTGTTGTTGTTGTTTATTTGACATTGTTGTTGTTGTTATTGTTTATTTGACGTTGTTGTTGTTGTTGTTGTTTATTTGACGTCGTTGTTGTTGTTGTTGTTGTTGTTTATTTGACGCTGTTGTTGTTGTTGACGTTGTTCTTATTGTTGTTTATTTGACGTTGTTGTTGTTGTTGTTTATTTGACGTTGTTGTTGTTGTTGTTTATTTGACATTGTTGTTGTTGTTGTTGTTGTTGTTGTTTACTTGACGTTGTTGTTATTATTGACGTTGTTGTTGTTGTTGTTTATTTGACGTTGTTGTTGTTGTTGACATATTTGTTGTTGTTGTTTATTTGACGTTGTTGTTTATTTGACATTGTTGTTGTTGTTGACGGTGTTGTTGTTGTTGTTGTTTATTTGACATTGTGGTTGTTATTGTTGACGTTGTTGTTGTTGTTGACGGTGTTGTTGTTGTTTTTGTTTATTTGACATTGTTGTTGTTGTTGTTGACGTTGTTGTTGTTATTTATTTGACGTTGTTGTTGTTTACTTGACGTTGTTGTTGTTGTTGTTTATTTGACGTTGTTGTTGTTATTGTTGTTGACGTTGTTGTTGTTTATTTGACGTTGTTGTTGTTTATTTGACGTTGTTGTTGTTGTTTATTTGACGTTGTTGTTGTTGTTTATTTGACGTTGTTGTTGTTGACGTTGTTGTTGTTGTTATTGTTTATTTGACGTTGTTGTTGTTGTTTATTTGACGTAGTTATTGTTGTTGTTGTTTATTTGACGTTGTTGTTGTTGTTGTTTATTTGACGTTGTTGTTGTTTATTTGACGTTGTTGTTGTTTATTTGACGTTGTCGTTGTTGTTTATTTGACGTTGTTATTGTTGACGTTGTTGTTGTTGTTATTGTTTATTTGACGTTGTTGTTGTTGTTTATTTGACGTAGTTCTTGTTGTTGACGTTGTTGTTGTTGTTGTTTATTTGACATTTTTGTTGTTGTTGACATAGTTGTTGTTGTTGTTGTTGTTTATTTGACGTTGTTGTTGTTGTTGAGGTTGTTGTTGTTGTTGTTTATCTGACGTTGTTCTTGTTGTTGTTTATTTGACGTTGTTGTTGTTGTTGTTGTTGTTGTTTATTTGATGTTGTTGTTGTTGTTGTTTATTTGACGGTGTTGTTGTTGTTGTTGTTGTTGTTTATTTGACATTGTTATTGTTGTTGTTGTTTATTTGACGTTGTTGTTATTGTTGTTGACGTTGTTGTAGTTGTTTATTTGATGTTGTTGTTGTTGACATAGTTGTTGTTGTTTTTTTCACGTTGTTGTTGTTGACGTTGTGGTTTATTTGACGTTGTTGTTGTTGTTTATTTGACGCTGTTGTTGTTGTTGACGTTGTTGTTGATGTTGTTGTTGTTTTGACGTTGTTGTTGTTGTTTATTTGACATTGTTGTTGTTGTTGACGGTGTTGTTGTTGTTGTTGTTTATTTGACATTGTTGTTGTTGTTGTTGACGTTGTTGTTGTTGTTGTTGTTCTTTATTTGACGTTGTTGTTGTTTATTTGACGTTGTTGTTATTGACGTTGTTGTTGTTGTTATTGTTTATTTGACATTGTTGTTGTTGTTTATTTGACGTAGTTGTTGTTGTTGACGTTGTTGTTGTTGTTGTTGTTGTTGTTTATTTGACGTTTTTGTTTTTGTTGTTTTTGTTGTTGTTTATTTGACGTTGTTGTTGTTATTGTTTATTTGACGTTGTTGTTGTTGTTGTTTATTTGACGTTGTTGTTGTTGTTATTGTTGTTGTTGTTGTTGTTTATTTGACGTTGTTGTTGTTGTTGTTGTTTATTTGACGTTGTTGTTGTTGTTGTTGTTTATTTGACGTTGTTGTTGTTGTTGACGTTGTTGTTGTTGTTGTTTATATGACCTTGTTGTTGTTGTTGGCGTTGTTGTTGTTGTTGTTGTTGTTGTTTATTTGACGTTGTTGTTGTTGTTGTTTATTTGACATTGTTGTTGTTGCTGACGTTGTTGTTGTTGTTGTTGTTTATTTGACATTATTGTTGTTATTGTTGTTGTTGTTGTTGTTGTTGTTTATTTGACGTTGTTGTTGTTGTTGTTTATTTGACGTTGTTGTTGTTTATTTGACGTTGTTGTTGTTGTTGTTGTTTATTTGACATTGTTGTTGTTGTTGTTGTTGTTTACTTGACGTTGTTGTTATTATTGACGTTGTTGTTGTTGTTGTTTATTTGACGTTGTTGTTGTTGTTGACATATTTGTTGTTGTTGTTTATTTGACGTTGTTGTTTATTTGACATTGTTGTTGTTGTTGACGGTGTTGTTGTTGTTGTTGTTGTTTATTTGACATTGTTGTTGTTATTGTTGACGTTGTTGTTGTTGTTGACGGTGTTGTTGTTGTTTTTGTTTATTTGACATTGTTGTTGTTGTTGTTGACGTTGTTGTTGTTATTTATTTGACGTTGTTGTTGTTTACTTGACGTTGTTGTTGTTGACGGTGTTGTTGTTGTTTTTGTTTATTTGACATTGTTGTTGTTGTTGTTGACGTTGTTGTTGTTATTTATTTGACGTTGTTGTTGTTTACTTGACGTTGTTGTTGTTGTTGTTTATTTGACGTTGTTGTTGTTATTGTTGTTGACGTTGTTGTTGTTTATTTGACGTTGTTGTTGTTTATTTGACGTTGTTGTTGTTGTTGTTTATTTGACGTTGTTGTTGTTGTTTATTTGACGTTGTTGTTGTTGACGTTGTTGTTGTTGTTATTGTTTATTTGACGTTGTTGTTGTTGTTTATTTGACGTAGTTATTGTTGTTGTTGTTTATTTGACGTTGTTGTTGTTGTTGTTTATTTGACGTTGTTGTTGTTTATTTGACGTTGTTGTTGTTTATTTGACGTTGTCGTTGTTGTTTATTTGACGTTGTTATTGTTGACGTTGTTGTTGTTGTTATTGTTTATTTGACGTTGTTGTTGTTGTTTATTTGACGTAGTTCTTGTTGTTGACGTTGTTGTTGTTGTTGTTTATTTGACATTTTTGTTGTTGTTGACATAGTTGTTGTTGTTGTTGTTGTTTATTTGACGTTGTTGTTGTTGTTGAGGTTGTTGTTGTTGTTGTTTATCTGACGTTGTTCTTGTTGTTGTTTATTTGACGTTGTTGTTGTTGTTGTTGTTGTTGTTGTTTATTTGATGTTGTTGTTGTTGTTGTTTATTTGACGGTGTTGTTGTTGTTGTTGTTGTTGTTTATTTGACATTGTTATTGTTGTTGTTGTTTATTTGACGTTGTTGTTATTGTTGTTGACGTTGTTGTAGTTGTTTATTTGATGTTGTTGTTGTTGACATAGTTGTTGTTGTTTTTTTCACGTTGTTGTTGTTGACGTTGTGGTTTATTTGACGTTGTTGTTGTTGTTTATTTGACGCTGTTGTTGTTGTTGACGTTGTTGTTGATGTTGTTGTTGTTTTGACGTTGTTGTTGTTGTTTATTTGACATTGTTGTTGTTGTTGACGGTGTTGTTGTTGTTGTTGTTTATTTGACATTGTTGTTGTTGTTGTTGACGTTGTTGTTGTTGTTGTTGTTCTTTATTTGACGTTGTTGTTGTTTATTTGACGTTGTTGTTATTGACGTTGTTGTTGTTGTTATTGTTTATTTGACATTGTTGTTGTTGTTTATTTGACGTAGTTGTTGTTGTTGACGTTGTTGTTGTTGTTGTTGTTGTTGTTTATTTGACGTTTTTGTTTTTGTTGTTTTTGTTGTTGTTTATTTGACGTTGTTGTTGTTATTGTTTATTTGACGTTGTTGTTGTTGTTGTTTATTTGACGTTGTTGTTGTTGTTATTGTTGTTGTTGTTGTTGTTTATTTGACGTTGTTGTTGTTGTTGTTGTTTATTTGACGTTGTTGTTGTTGTTGTTGTTTATTTGACGTTGTTGTTGTTGTTGACGTTGTTGTTGTTGTTGTTTATATGACCTTGTTGTTGTTGTTGGCGTTGTTGTTGTTGTTGTTGTTGTTGTTTATTTGACGTTGTTGTTGTTGTTGTTTATTTGACATTGTTGTTGTTGCTGACGTTGTTGTTGTTGTTGTTGTTTATTTGACATTATTGTTGTTATTGTTGTTGTTGTTGTTGTTGTTGTTTATTTGACGTTGTTGTTGTTGTTGTTTATTTGACGTTGTTGTTGTTTATTTGACGTTGTTGTTGTTGTTGTTGTTTATTTGACATTGTTGTTGTTGTTGTTGTTGTTTACTTGACGTTGTTGTTATTATTGACGTTGTTGTTGTTGTTGTTTATTTGACGTTGTTGTTGTTGTTGACATATTTGTTGTTGTTGTTTATTTGACGTTGTTGTTTATTTGACATTGTTGTTGTTGTTGACGGTGTTGTTGTTGTTGTTGTTGTTTATTTGACATTGTTGTTGTTATTGTTGACGTTGTTGTTGTTGTTGACGGTGTTGTTGTTGTTTTTGTTTATTTGACATTGTTGTTGTTGTTGTTGACGTTGTTGTTGTTATTTATTTGACGTTGTTGTTGTTTACTTGACGTTGTTGTTGTTGTTTATTTGACGTTGTTGTTGTTATTGTTGTTGACGTTGTTGTTGTTTATTTGACGTTGTTGTTGTTTATTTGACGTTGTTGTTGTTGTTTATTTGACGTTGTTGTTGTTGTTGTTTATTTGACGTTGTTGTTGTTGTTGTTGTTTATTTGACGTTGTTGTTGTTGTTGTTTACTTGACATTTTTGTTGTTGTTGTTGACGTTGTTGTTGTTGTTGTTGTTTATTTGACGTTGTTGTTGTTGTTTATTTGACATTGTTGTTGTTGTTATTGTTTATTTGACGTTGTTGTTGTTGTTGTTTATTTGACGTCGTTGTTGTTGTTGTTGTTGTTGTTTATTTGACGCTGTTGTTGTTGTTGACGTTGTTCTTATTGTTGTTTATTTGACGTTGTTGTTGTTGTTGTTTATTTGACGTTGTTGTTGTTGTTGTTGTTTATTTGACATTGTTGTTGTTGTTGTTGTTGTTTACTTGACGTTGTTGTTATTATTGACGTTGTTGTTGTTGTTGTTTATTTGACGTTGTTGTTGTTGTTGACATATTTGTTGTTGTTGTTTATTTGACGTTGTTGTTTATTTGACATTGTTGTTGTTGTTGACGGTGTTGTTGTTGTTGTTGTTTATTTGACATTGTGGTTGTTATTGTTGACGTTGTTGTTGTTGTTGACGGTGTTGTTGTTGTTTTTGTTTATTTGACATTGTTGTTGTTGTTGTTGACGTTGTTGTTGTTATTTATTTGACGTTGTTGTTGTTTACTTGACGTTGTTGTTGTTGTTGTTTATTTGACGTTGTTGTTGTTATTGTTGTTGACGTTGTTGTTGTTTATTTGACGTTGTTGTTGTTTATTTGACGTTGTTGTTGTTGTTTATTTGACGTTGTTGTTGTTGTTTATTTGACGTTGTTGTTGTTGACGTTGTTGTTGTTGTTATTGTTTATTTGACGTTGTTGTTGTTGTTTATTTGACGTAGTTATTGTTGTTGTTGTTTATTTGACGTTGTTGTTGTTGTTGTTTATTTGACGTTGTTGTTGTTTATTTGACGTTGTTGTTGTTTATTTGACGTTGTCGTTGTTGTTTATTTGACGTTGTTATTGTTGACGTTGTTGTTGTTGTTATTGTTTATTTGACGTTGTTGTTGTTGTTTATTTGACGTAGTTCTTGTTGTTGACGTTGTTGTTGTTGTTGTTTATTTGACATTTTTGTTGTTGTTGACATAGTTGTTGTTGTTGTTGTTGTTTATTTGACGTTGTTGTTGTTGTTGAGGTTGTTGTTGTTGTTGTTTATCTGACGTTGTTCTTGTTGTTGTTTATTTGACGTTGTTGTTGTTGTTGTTGTTGTTGTTGTTTATTTGATGTTGTTGTTGTTGTTGTTTATTTGACGGTGTTGTTGTTGTTGTTGTTGTTGTTTATTTGACATTGTTATTGTTGTTGTTGTTTATTTAACGTTGTTGTTATTGTTGTTGACGTTGTTGTAGTTGTTTATTTGATGTTGTTGTTGTTGACATAGTTGTTGTTGTTTTTTTCACGTTGTTGTTGTTGACGTTGTTGTTTATTTGACGTTGTTGTTGTTGTTTATTTGACGATGTTGTTGTTGTTGACGTTGTTGTTGATGTTGTTGTTGTTTTGACGTTGTTGTTGTTGTTTATTTGACATTGTTGTTGTTGTTGACGGTGTTGTTGTTGTTGTTGTTTATTTGACATTGTTGTTGTTGTTGTTGACGTTGTTGTTGTTGTTGTTGTTGTTCTTTATTTGACGTTGTTGTTGTTTATTTGACGTTGTTGTTATTGACGTTGTTGTTGTTGTTATTGTTTATTTGACGTTGTTGTTGTTGTTTATTTGACGTAGTTGTTGTTGTTGACGTTGTTGTTGTTGTTGTTGTTGTTGTTGTTGTTTATTTGACGTTTTTGTTTTTGTTGTTTTTGTTGTTGTTTATTTGACGTTGTTGTTGTTATTGTTTATTTGACGTTGTTGTTGTTGTTGTTTATTTGACGTTGTTGTTGTTGTTATTGTTGTTGTTGTTGTTGTTTATTTGACGTTGTTGTTGTTGTTGTTGTTTATTTGACGTTGTTGTTGTTGTTGTTGTTTATTTGACGTTGTTGTTGTTGTTGACGTTGTTGTTGTTGTTGTTTATATGACCTTGTTGTTGTTGTTGGCGTTGTTGTTGTTGTTGTTGTTGTTGTTTATTTGACGTTGTTGTTGTTGTTGTTGTTTATTTGACATTGTTGTTGTTGCTGACGTTGTTGTTGTTGTTGTTGTTTATTTGACATTATTGTTGTTATTGTTGTTGTTGTTGTTGTTGTTTATTTGACGTTGTTGTTGTTGTTGTTTATTTGACGTTGTTGTTGTTGTTGTTTACTTGACGTTGTTGTTGTTGTTGTTGACGTTGTTGTTATTGTTGTTTATTTGACGTTGTTGTTGTTGTTTATTTGACATTGTTGTTGTTGTTATTGTTTATTTGACGTTGTTGTTGTTGTTGTTTATTTGACGTTGTTGTTGTTGTTCTTGACGTTGTTGTTGTTGTTGTTGTTGTTTATTTGACGTTGTTGTTGTTGTTGACGTTGTTCTTATTGTTGTTTATTTGACGTTGTTGTTGTTGTTTATTTGACGTTGTTGTTGTTGTTGTTTATTTGACATTGTTGTTGTTGTTGTTGTTGTTTACTTGACGTTGTTGTTATTATTGACGTTGTTGTTGTTGTTGTTTATTTGACGTTGTTGTTGTTGTTGACATATTTGTTGTTGTTGTTTATTTGACGTTGTTGTTTATTTGACATTGTTGTTGTTGTTGACGGTGTTGTTGTTGTTGTTGTTGTTTATTTGACATTGTTGTTGTTATTGTTGACGTTGTTGTTGTTGTTGACGGTGTTGTTGTTGTTTTTGTTTATTTGACATTGTTGTTGTTGTTGTTGACGTTGTTGTTGTTATTTATTTGACGTTGTTGTTGTTTACTTGACGTTGTTGTTGTTGTTTATTTGACGTTGTTGTTGTTATTGTTGTTGACGTTGTTGTTGTTTATTTGACGTTGTTGTTGTTTATTTGACGTTGTTGTTGTTGTTTATTTGACGTTGTTGTTGTTGTTGTTTATTTGACGTTGTTGTTGTTGTTGTTTATTTGACGTTGTTGTTGTTGTTGTTTACTTGACATTTTTGTTGTTGTTGTTGACGTTGTTGTTGTTGTTGTTGTTTATTTGACGTTGTTGTTGTTGTTTATTTGACATTGTTGTTGTTGTTATTGTTTATTTGACGTTGTTGTTGTTGTTTATTTGACGTCGTTGTTGTTGTTGTTGTTGTTTATTTGACGCTGTTGTTGTTGTTGACGTTGTTCTTATTGTTGTTTATTTGACGTTGTTGTTGTTGTTTATTTGACGTTGTTGTTGTTGTTGTTTATTTGACATTGTTGTTGTTGTTGTTGTTGTTTACTTGACGTTGTTGTTATTATTGACGTTGTTGTTGTTGTTGTTTATTTGACGTTGTTGTTGTTGTTGACATATTTGTTGTTGTTGTTTATTTGACGTTGTTGTTTATTTGACATTGTTGTTGTTGTTGACGGTGTTGTTGTTGTTGTTGTTTATTTGACATTGTTGTTGTTATTGTAGACGTTGTTGTTGTTGTTGACGGTGTTGTTGTTGTTTTTGTTTATTTGACATTGTTGTTGTTGTTGTTGACGTTGTTGTTGTTATTTATTTGACGTTGTTGTTGTTTACTTGACGTTGTTGTTGTTGTTGTTTATTTGACGTTGTTGTTGTTATTGTTGTTGACGTTGTTGTTGTTTATTTGACGTTGTTGTTGTTTATTTGACGTTGTTGTTGTTGTTGTTTATTTGACGTTGTTGTTGTTGTTTATTTGACGTTGTTGTTGTTGACGTTGTTGTTGTTGTTATTGTTTATTTGACGTTCTTGTTGTTGTTTATTTGACGTAGTTATTGTTGTTGTTGTTTATTTGACGTTGTTGTTGTTGTTGTTTATTTGACGTTGTTGTTGTTTATTTGACGTTGTTGTTGTTTATTTGACGTTGTCGTTGTTGTTTATTTGACGTTGTTATTGTTGACGTTGTTGTTGTTGTTATTGTTTATTTGACGTTGTTGTTGTTGTTTATTTGACGTAGTTCTTGTTGTTGACGTTGTTGTTGTTGTTGTTTATTTGACATTTTTGTTGTTGTTGACATAGTTGTTGTTGTTGTTGTTTATTTGACGTTGTTGTTGTTGTTGAGGTTGTTGTTGTTGTTGTTTATCTGACGTTGTTCTTGTTGTTGTTTATTTGACGTTGTTGTTGTTGTTGTTGTTTATTTGATGTTGTTGTTGTTGTTGTTTATTTGACGGTGTTGTTGTTGTTGTTGTTGTTTATTTGACATTGTTATTGTTGTTGTTGTTTATTTGACGTTGTTGTTATTGTTGTTGACGTTGTTGTAGTTGTTTATTTGATGTTGTTGTTGTTGACATAGTTGTTGTTGTTTTTTTCACGTTGTTGTTGTTGACGTTGTTGTTTATTTGACGTTGTTGTTGTTGTTTATTTGACGCTGTTGTTGTTGTTGACGTTGTTGTTGATGTTGTTGTTGTTTTGACGTTGTTGTTGTTGTTTATTTGACATTGTTGTTGTTGTTGACGGTGTTGTTGTTGTTGTTGTTTATTTGACATTGTTGTTGTTGTTGTTGACGTTGTTGTTGTTGTTGTTGTTCTTTATTTGACGTTGTTGTTGTTTATTTGACGTTGTTGTTATTGACGTTGTTGTTGTTGTTATTGTTTATTTGACGTTGTTGTTGTTGTTTATTTGACGTAGTTGTTGTTGTTGACGTTGTTGTTGTTGTTGTTGTTGTTGTTGTTTATTTGACGTTTTTGTTTTTGTTGTTTTTGTTGTTGTTTATTTGACGTTGTTGTTGTTATTGTTTATTTGACGTTGTTGTTGTTGTTGTTGTTTATTTGACGTTGTTGTTGTTGTTATTGTTGTTGTTGTTGTTGTTTATTTGACGTTGTTGTTGTTGTTGTTGTTTATTTGACGTTGTTGTTGTTGTTGTTGTTTATTTGACGTTGTTGTTGTTGTTGACGTTGTTGTTGTTGTTGTTTATATGACCTTGTTGTTGTTGTTGGCGTTGTTGTTGTTGTTGTTGTTGTTTATTTGACGTTGTTGTTGTTGTTGTTGTTTATTTGACATTGTTGTTGTTGCTGACGTTGTTGTTGTTGTTGTTGTTGTTGTTTATTTGACATTATTGTTGTTATTGTTGTTGTTGTTGTTGTTGTTTATTTGACGTTGTTGTTGTTGTTGTTTATTTGACGTTGTTGTTGTTTATTTGACGTTGTTGTTGTTGTTGTTGTTTACTTGACGTTGTTGTTGTTGTTGTTGACGTTGTTGTTATTGTTGTTTATTTGACGTTGTTGTTTATTTGACATTCTTGTTGTTGTTATTGTTTATTTGACGTTGTTGTTGTTGTTGTTTATTTGACGTTGTTGTTGTTGTTCTTGACGTTGTTGTTGTTGTTGTTGTTGTTTATTTGACGCTGTTGTTGTTGTTGACGTTGTTCTTATTGTTGTTTATTTGACGTTGTTGTTGTTGTTTATTTGACGTTGTTGTTGTTGTTGTTGTTTATTTGACATTGTTGTTGTTGTTGTTGTTGTTTACTTGACGTTGTTGTTATTATTGACGTTGTTGTTGTTGTTGTTTATTTGACGTTGTTGTTGTTGTTGACATATTTGTTGTTGTTGTTTATTTGACGTTGTTGTTTATTTGACATTGTTGTTGTTGTTGACGGTGTTGTTGTTGTTGTTGTTGTTTATTTGACATTGTTGTTGTTATTGTTGACGTTGTTGTTGTTGTTGACGGTGTTGTTGTTGTTTTTGTTTATTTGACATTGTTGTTGTTGTTGTTGACGTTGTTGTTGTTATTTATTTGACGTTGTTGTTGTTTACTTGACGTTGTTGTTGTTGTTTATTTGACGTTGTTGTTGTTATTGTTGTTGACGTTGTTGTTGTTTATTTGACGTTGTTGTTGTTTATTTGACGTTGTTGTTGTTGTTTATTTGACGTTGTTGTTGTTGTTTATTTGACGTTGTTGTTGTTGTTTATTTGACGTTGTTGTTGTTGACGTTGTTCTTGTTGTTATTGTTTATTTGACGGATTTGTTGTTCTTTATTTGACATAGTTGTTGTTGTTGTTGTTTATTTGACGTTGTTGTTGTTGTTGTTGTTTATTTGACGTTGTTGTTGTTTATTTGACATTGTTGTTTATTTGACGTTGTCGTTGTTGTTTATTTGACGTTGTTATTGTTGACGTTGTTGTTGTTGTTATTGTTTATTTGACGTTGTTGTTGTTGTTTATTTGACGTAGTTCTTGTTGTTGACGTTGTTGTTGTTGTTGTTGTTTATTTGACATTTTTGTTGTTGTTGACATAGTTGTTGTTGTTGTTGTTGTTGTTTATTTGACGTTGTTGTTGTTGTTGAGGTTGTTGTTGTTGTTGTTTATTTGACGTTGTTCTTGTTGTTGTTTATTTGACGTTGTTGTTGTTGTTGTTGTTGTTTATTTGACGTTGTTGTTGTTGTTGTTTATTTGACGGTGTTGTTGTTGTTGTTGTTTATTTGACATTGTTATTGTTGTTGTTGTTTATTTGACGTTGTTGTTATTGTTGTTGACGTTGTTGTAGTTGTTTATTTGATGTTGTTGTTGTTGACATAGTTGTTGTTGTTTTTTTCACGTTGTTGTTGTTGACGTTGTTGTTTATTTGACGTTGTTGTTGTTGTTTATTTGATGTTGTTGTTGTTGTTGACGTTGTTGTTGTTGTTGTTGTTTTGACGTTGTTGTTGTTGTTGTTTATCTGACCTTGTTGTTGTTGTTGGCGTTGTTGTTGTTGTTGTTGTTTATTTGACGTTGTTGTTGTTGTTTATTTGACATTGTTGTTGTTGCTGACGTTGTTGTTGTTGTTGTTGTTTATTTGACATTATTGTTGTTATTGTTGTTGTTGTTGTTTTTTATTTGACGTTGTTGTTGTTGTTGTTGTTTATTTGACGTTGTTGTTGTTGTTGTTGTTTATTTGACGTTGTTGTTGTTGTTGTTTACTTGACGTTTTTGTTGTTGTTGTTGACGTTGTTGTTGTTGTTGTTGTTTATTTGACGTTGTTGTTGTTGTTTATTTGACATTGTTGTTGTTGTTATTGTTTATTTGACGTTGTTGTTGTTGTTGTTTATTTGACGTCGTTGTTGTTGTTGTTGTTGTTTATTTGACGCTGTTGTTGTTGTTGACGTTGTTCTTATTGTTGTTTATTTGACGTTGTTGTTGTTGTTGTTTATTTGACGTTGTTGTTGTTGTTGTTTATTTGACATTGTTGTTGTTGTTGTTGTTGTTTACTTGACGTTGTTGTTATTATTGACGTTGTTGTTGTTGTTGTTTATTTGACGTTGTTGTTGTTGTTGACATATTTGTTGTTGTTGTTTATTTGACGTTGTTGTTTATTTGACATTGTTGTTGTTGTTGACGGTGTTGTTGTTGTTGTTGTTTATTTGACATTGTTGTTGTTGTTGACGGTGTTGTTGTTGTTGTTGTTTATTTGACATTGTTGTTGTTATTGTTGACGTTGTTGTTGTTGTTGACGGTGTTGTTGTTGTTTTTGTTTATTTGACATTGTTGTTGTTGTTGTTGACGTTGTTGTTGTTATTTATTTGACGTTGTTGTTGTTTACTTGACGTTGTTGTTGTTGTTGTTTATTTGACGTTGTTGTTGTTATTGTTGTTGACGTTGTTGTTGTTTATTTGACGTTGTTGTTGTTTATTTGACGTTGTTGTTGTTGTTTATTTGACGTTGTTGTTGTTGTTTATTTGACGTTGTTGTTGTTGACGTTGTTGTTGTTGTTATTGTTTATTTGACGTTGTTGTTGTTGTTTATTTGACGTAGTTATTGTTGTTGTTGTTTATTTGACGTTGTTGTTGTTGTTGTTTATTTGACGTTGTTGTTGTTTATTTGACGTTGTTGTTGTTTATTTGACGTTGTCGTTGTTGTTTATTTGACGTTGTTATTGTTGACGTTGTTGTTGTTGTTATTGTTTATTTGACGTTGTTGTTGTTGTTTATTTGACGTAGTTCTTGTTGTTGACGTTGTTGTTGTAATTGTTTATTTGACATTTTTGTTGTTGTTGACATAGTTGTTGTTGTTGTTGTTGTTTATTTGACGTTGTTGTTGTTGTTGAGGTTGTTGTTGTTGTTGTTTATCTGACGTTGTTCTTGTTGTTGTTTATTTGACGTTGTTGTTGTTGTTGTTGTTGTTGTTGTTGTTTATTTGACGTTGTTGTTGTTGTTGTTTATTTGACGGTGTTGTTGTTGTTGTTGTTGTTGTTTATTTGACATTGTTATTGTTGTTGTTGTTTATTTGACGTTGTTGTTATTGTTGTTGACGTTGTTGTAGTTGTTTATTTGATGTTGTTGTTGTTGACATAGTTGTTGTTGTTTTTTTCACGTTGTTGTTGTTGACGTTGTTGTTTATTTGACGTTGTTGTTGTTGTTTATTTGACGTTGTTGTTGTTGTTGACGTTGTTGTTGATGTTGTTGTTGTTTTGACGTTGTTGTTGTTGTTTATTTGACATTGTTGTTGTTGTTGACGGTGTTGTTGTTGTTGTTGTTTATTTGACATTGTTGTTGTTGTTGTTGACGTTGTTGTTGTTGTTGTTGTTCTTTATTTGACGTTGTTGTTGTTTATTTGACGTTGTTGTTATTGACGTTGTTGTTGTTGTTATTGTTTATTTGACGTTGTTGTTGTTGTTTATTTGACGTAGTTGTTGTTGTTGACGTTGTTGTTGTTGTTGTTGTTGTTGTTGTTTATTTGACGTTTTTGTTTTTGTTGTTTTTGTTGTTGTTTATTTGACGTTGTTGTTGTTATTGTTTATTTGACGTTGTTGTTGTTGTTGTTTATTTGACGTTGTTGTTGTTGTTATTGTTGTTGTTGTTGTTGTTTATTTGACGTTGTTGTTGTTGTTGTTGTTTATTTGACGTTGTTGTTGTTGTTGTTGTTTATTTGACGTTGTTGTTGTTGTTGACGTTGTTGTTGTTGTTGTTGTTTATATGACCTTGTTGTTGTTGTTGGCGTTGTTGTTGTTGTTGTTGTTGTTGTTTATTTGACGTTGTTGTTGTTGTTGTTGTTTATTTGACATTGTTGTTGTTGCTGCTGACGTTGTTGTTGTTGTTGTTGTTTATTTGACATTATTGTTGTTATTGTTGTTGTTGTTGTTGTTGTTTATTTGACGTTGTTGTTGTTGTTTATTTGACGTTGTTGTTGTTGTTGTTTATTTGACGTTGTTGTTGTTGTTGTTGACGTTGTTGTTATTGTTGTTTATTTGACGTTGTTGTTGTTGTTTATTTGACATTGTTGTTGTTGTTATTGTTTATTTGACGTTGTTGTTGTTGTTGTTTATTTGACGTTGTTGTTGTTGTTCTTGACGTTGTTGTTGTTGTTGTTGTTGTTGTTGTTTATTTGACGCTGTTGTTGTTGTTGACGTTGTTCTTATTGTTGTTTATTTGACGTTGTTGTTGTTGTTTATTTGACGTTGTTGTTGTTGTTGTTGTTGTTTATTTGACATTGTTGTTGTTGTTGTTGTTTACTTGACGTTGTTGTTATTATTGACGTTGTTGTTGTTGTTGTTTATTTGACGTTGTTGTTGTTGTTGACATATTTGTTGTTGTTGTTTATTTGACGTTGTTGTTTATTTGACATTGTTGTTGTTGTTGACGGTGTTGTTGTTGTTGTTGTTGTTTATTTGACATTGTTGTTGTTATTGTTGACGTTGTTGTTGTTGTTGACGGTGTTGTTGTTGTTTTTGTTTATTTTACATTGTTGTTGTTGTTGTTGACGTTGTTGTTGTTATTTATTTGACGTTGTTGTTGTTTACTTGACGTTGTTGTTGTTGTTTATTTGACGTTGTTGTTGTTATTGTTGTTGACGTTGTTGTTGTTTATTTGACGTTGTTGTTGTTTATTTGACGTTGTTGTTGTTGTTTATTTGACGTTGTTGTTGTTGTTTATTTGATGTTGTTGTTGTTTATTTGACGTTGTTGTTGTTGACGTTGTTGTTGTTGTTATTGTTTATTTGACGTTGTTGTTGTTCTTTATTTGACGTAGTTGTTGTTGTTGTTGTTTATTTGACGTTGTTGTTGTTGTTGTTTATTTGACGTTGTTGTTGTTTATTTGACATTGTTGTTTATTTGACGTTGTCGTTGTTGTTTATTTGACGTTGTTATTGTTGACGTTGTTGTTGTTGTTATTGTTTATTTGACGTTGTTGTTGTTGTTTATTTGACGTAGTTCTTGTTGTTGACGTTGTTGTTGTTGTTGTTGTTTATTTGACATTTTTGTTGTTGTTGACATAGTTGTTGTTGTTGTTGTTGTTTATTTGACGTTGTTGTTGTTGTTAAGGTTGTTGTTGTTGTTGTTTATTTGACGTTGTTCTTGTTGTTGTTTATTTGACGTTGTTGTTGTTGTTGTTGTTGCTTATTTGACGTTGTTGTTGTTGTTGTTTATTTGACGGTGTTGTTGTTGTTGTTGTTGTTTATTTGACATTGTTATTGTTGTTGTTGTTTATTTGACGTTGTTGTTATTGTTGTTGACGTTGTTGTAGTTGTTTATTTGATGTTGTTGTTGTTGACATAGTTGTTGTTGTTTTTTTCACGTTGTTGTTGTTGACGTTGTTGTTTATTTGACGTTGTTGTTGTTTATTTGACGTTGTTGTTGTTGTTGACGTTGTTGTTGTTGTTGTTGTTTTGATGTGGTTGTTGTTGTTTATTTGACATTGTTGTTGTTGTTGACGGTGTTGTTGTTGTTGTTGTTTATTTGACATTGTTGTTGTTGTTGTTGACGTTGTTGTTGTTGTTGTTGTTCTTTATTTGACGTTGTTGTTGTTTATTTGACGTTGTTGTTGTTGTTGTTTATTTGACATTGTTGTTGTTGTTGTTGTTGTTTACTTGACGTTGTTGTTATTATTGACGTTGTTGTTGTTGTTGTTTATTTGACGTTGTTGTTGTTGTTGACATATTTGTTGTTGTTGTTTATTTGACGTTGTTGTTTATTTGACATTGTTGTTGTTGTTGACGGTGTTGTTGTTGTTGTTGTTTATTTGACATTGTTGTTGTTATTGTTGACGTTGTTGTTGTTGTTGACGGTGTTGTTGTTGTTTTTGTTTATTTGACATTGTTGTTGTTGTTGTTGACGTTGTTGTTGTTATTTATTTGACGTTGTTGTTGTTTACTTGACGTTGTTGTTGTTGTTGTTTATTTGACGTTGTTGTTGTTATTGTTGTTGACGTTGTTGTTGTTTATTTGACGTTGTTGTTGTTTATTTGACGTTGTTGTTGTTGTTTATTTGACGTTGTTGTTGTTGTTTATTTGACGTTGTTGTTGTTGACGTTGTTGTTGTTGTTGTTATTGTTTATTTGACGTTGTTGTTGTTGTTTATTTGACGTAGTTATTGTTGTTGTTGTTGTTGTTTATTTGACGTTGTTGTTGTTGTTGTTTATTTGACGTTGTTGTTGTTTATTTGACGTTGTTGTTGTTTATTTGACGTTGTCGTTGTTGTTTATTTGACGTTGTTATTGTTGACGTTGTTGTTGTTGTTATTGTTTATTTGACGTTGTTGTTGTTGTTTATTTGACGTAGTTCTTGTTGTTGACGTTGTTGTTGTTGTTGTTTATTTGACATTTTTGTTGTTGTTGACATAGTTGTTGTTGTTGTTGTTGTTTATTTGACGTTGTTGTTGTTGTTGAGGTTGTTGTTGTTGTTGTTTATCTGACGTTGTTCTTGTTGTTGTTTATTTGACGTTGTTGTTGTTGTTGTTGTTGTTGTTGTTTATTTGACGTTGTTGTTGTTGTTGTTTATTTGACGGTGTTGTTGTTGTTGTTGTTGTTGTTTATTTGACATTGTTATTGTTGTTGTTGTTTATTTGACGTTGTTGTTATTGTTGTTGACGTTGTTGTAGTTGTTTATTTGATGTTGTTGTTGTTGACATAGTTGTTGTTGTTTTTTTCACGTTGATGTTGTTGACGTTGTTGTTTATTTGACGTTGTTGTTAATGTTTATTTGACGTTGTTGTTGTTGTTGACGTTGTTGTTGATGTTGTTGTTGTTTTGACGTTGTTGTGGTTGTTTATTTGACATTGTTGTTGTTGTTGACGGTGTTGTTGTTGTTGTTGTTTATTTGACATTGTTGTTGTTGTTGTTGACGTTGTTGTTGTTGTTGTTGTTCTTTATTTGACGTTGTTGTTGTTTATTTGACGTTGTTGTTATTGACATTGTTGTTGTTGTTATTGTTTATTTGACGTTGTTGTTGTTGTTTATTTGACGTAGTTGTTGTTGTTGACGTTGTTGTTGTTGTTGTTGTTGTTGTTGTTGTTTATTTGACGTTTTTGTTTTTGTTGTTTTTGTTGTTGTTTATTTGACGTTGTTGTTGTTATTGTTTATTTGACGTTGTTGTTGTTGTTGTTTATTTGACGTTGTTGTTGTTGTTATTGTTGTTGTTGTTGTTGTTTATTTGACGTTGTTGTTGTTGTTGTTGTTTATTTGACGTTGTTGTTGTTGTTGTTGTTTATTTGACGTTGTTGTTGTTGTTGACGTTGTTGTTGTTGTTGTTTATATGACGTTGTTGTTGTTGTTGGCGTTGTTGTTGTTGTTGTTGTTGTTTATTTGACGTTGTTGTTGTTGTTGTTGTTTATTTGACATTGTTGTTGTTGCTGACGTTGTTGTTGTTGTTGTTGTTTATTTGACATTATTGTTGTTATTGTTGTTGTTGTTGTTGTTGTTTATTTGACGTTGTTGTTGTTGTTGTTTATTTGACGTTGTTGTTGTTTATTTGACGTTGTTGTTGTTGTTGTTGTTTACTTGACGTTGTTGTTGTTGTTGTTGACGTTGTTGTTATTGTTGTTTATTTGACGTTGTTGTTGTTGTTTATTTGACATTGTTGTTGTTGTTATTGTTTATTTGACGTTGTTGTTGTTGTTGTTTATTTGACGTTGTTGTTGTTGTTCTTGACGTTGTTGTTGTTGTTGTTGTTGTTGTTTATTTGACGCTGTTGTTGTTGTTGACGTTGTTCTTATTGTTGTTTATTTGACGTTGTTGTTGTTGTTTATTTGACGTTGTTGTTGTTGTTGTTTATTTGACATTGTTGTTGTTGTTGTTGTTTACTTGACGTTGTTGTTATTATTGACGTTGTTGTTGTTGTTGTTTATTTGACGTTGTTGTTGTTGTTGACATATTTGTTGTTGTTGTTTATTTGACGTTGTTGTTTATTTGACATTGTTGTTGTTGTTGACGGTGTTGTTGTTGTTGTTGTTGTTTATTTGACATTGTTGTTGTTATTGTTGACGTTGTTGTTGTTGTTGACGGTGTTGTTGTTGTTTTTGTTTATTTGACAATGTTGTTGTTGTTGTTGACGTTGTTGTTGTTATTTATTTGACGTTGTTGTTGTTTACTTGACGTTGTTGTTGTTGTTTATTTGACGTTGTTGTTGTTATTGTTGTTGACGTTGTTGTTGTTTATTTGACGTTGTTGTTGTTTATTTGACGTTGTTGTTGTTGTTTATTTGACGTTGTTGTTGTTGTTTATTTGACGTTGTTGTTGTTGTTTATTTGACGTTGTTGTTGTTGACGTTGTTGTTGTTGTTATTGTTTATTTGACGTTGTTGTTGTTCTTTATTTGACGTAGTTGTTGTTGTTGTTGTTTATTTGACGTTGTTGTTGTTGTTGTTTATTTGACGTTGTTGTTGTTTATTTGACATTGTTGTTTATTTGACGTTGTCGTTGTTGTTTATTTGACGTTGTTATTGTTGACGTTGTTGTTGTTGTTATTGTTTATTTGACGTTGTTGTTGTTGTTTATTTGACGTAGTTCTTGTTGTTGACGTTGTTGTTGTTGTTGTTTATTTGACATTTTTGTTGTTGTTGACATAGTTGTTGTTGTTGTTGTTGTTTATTTGACGTTGTTGTTGTTGTTGAGGTTGTTGTTGTTGTTGTTTATTTGACGTTGTTGTTGTTGTTGACGTTGTTGTTGTTGTTGACGTTGTTGTTGTTGTTGTTGTTTTAATGTTGTTGTTGTTGTTTATTTGACATTGTTGTTGTTGTTGACGGTGTTGTTGTTGTTGTTGTTTATTTGACATTGTTGTTGTTGTTGTTGACGTTGTTGTTGTTGTTGTTGTTCTTTATTTGACGTTGTTGTTGTTTATTTGACGTTGTTGTTATTGACGTTGTTGTTGTTGTTGTTATTGTTTATTTGACGTTGTTGTTGTTGTTTATTTGACGTAGTTGTTGTTGTTGACGTTGTTGTTGTTGTTGTTGTTGTTGTTTATTTGACGTTTTTGTTGTTGTTGTTTTTGTTGTTGTTTATTTGACGTTGTTGTTGTTATTGTTTATTTGACGTTGTTGTTGTTGTTGTTGTTTATTTGACGTTGTTGTTGTTGTTATTGTTGTTGTTGTTGTTTATTTGACGTTGTTGTTGTTGTTGTTTATTTGACGTTGTTGTTGTTGTTGTTGTTGTTTATTTGACGTTGTTGTTGTTGTTGACGTTGTTGTTGTTGTTGTTTATCTGACCTTGTTGTTGTTGTTGTTGTTGTTGTTGTTGTTGTTGTTTATTTGACGTTGTTGTTGTTGTTTATTTGACATTGTTGTTGTTGCTGACGTTGTTGTTGTTGTTGTTTATTTGACATTATTGTTGTTTATTTGACGTTGTTGTTGTTGTTTATTTGACGTTGTTGTTGTTGTTGTTTATTTGACGTTGTTGTTGTTGTTGTTTATTTGACGTTGTTGTTGTTGTTGTTGTTTACTTGACGTTGTTGTTGTTGTTGTTGACGTTGTTGTTGTTGTTGTTTATTTGACGTTGTTGTTGTTGTTTAATTGACATTGTTGTTGTTGTTATTGTTTATTTGACGTTGTTGTTGTTGTTGTTTATTTGACGTTGTAGTTGTTGTTCTTGACGTTGTTGTTGTTGTTGTTGTTTATTTGACGATGTTGTTGTTGTTGACGTTGTTCTTATTGTTGTTTATTTGACGTTGTTGTTGTTGTTTATTTGAGGTTGTTGTTGTTGTTGTTTAGTTGACATTGTTGTTGTTGTTGTTGTTGTTGTTTACTTGACGTTGTTGTTATTATTGACGTTGTTGTTGTTGTTGTTGTTTATTTGACGTTGTTGTTGTTGTTGACATATTTGTTGTTGTTGTTGTTTATTTGACGTTGTTGTTTATTTGACATTGTTGTTGTTGTTGACGGTGTTGTTGTTGTTGTTTATTTGACATGGTTGTTGTTATTGTTGACGTTGTTGTTGTTGTTGACGGTGTTGTTGTTGTTTTTGTTTATTTGACATTGTTGTTGTTGTTCTTGACGTTGTTGTTGTTATTTATTTGACGTTGTTGTTGTTTACTTGACGTTGTTGTTGTTGTTGTTTATTTGACGTTGTTGTTGTTATTGTTGTTGACGTTGTTGTTGTTTATTTGACGTTGTTGTTGTTTATTTGACGTTGTTGTTGTTGTTTATTTGACGTTGTTGTTGTTGTTTATTTGGCGTTGTTGTTGTTGACGTTGTTGTTGTTGTTATTGTTTATTTGACGTTGTTGTTGTTCTTTATTTGACGTAGTTGTTGTTGTTGTTGTTTATTTGACGTTGTTGTTGTTGTTGTTTATTTGACGTTGTTGTTGTTTATTTGACATTGTTGTTTATTTGACGTTGTCGTTGTTGTTTATTTGACGTTGTTATTGTTGACGTTGTTGTTGTTGTTATTGTTTATTTGACGTTGTTGTTGTTGTTTATTTGACGTAGTTCTTGTTGTTGACGTTGTTGTTGTTGTTGTTGTTTATTTGACATTTTTGTTGTTGTTGACATAGTTGTTGTTGTTGTTGTTGTTTATTTGACGTTGTTGTTGTTGTTGAGGTTGTTGTTGTTGTTGTTTATTTGACGTTGTTGTTGTTGTTGACGTTGTTGTTGTTGTTGACGTTGTTGTTGTTGTTGTTGTTTTAATGTTGTTGTTGTTGTTTATTTGACATTGTTGTTGTTGTTGACGGTGTTGTTGTTGTTGTTGTTTATTTGACATTGTTGTTGTTGTTGTTGACGTTGTTGTTGTTGTTGTTGTTCTTTATTTGACGTTGTTGTTGTTTATTTGACGTTGTTGTTATTGACGTTGTTGTTGTTGTTGTTATTGTTTATTTGACGTTGTTGTTGTTGTTTATTTGACGTAGTTGTTGTTGTTGACGTTGTTGTTGTTGTTGTTGTTGTTTATTTGACGTTTTTGTTGTTGTTGTTTTTGTTGTTGTTTATTTGACGTTGTTGTTGTTATTGTTTATTTGACGTTGTTGTTGTTGTTGTTGTTTATTTGACGTTGTTGTTGTTGTTATTGTTGTTGTTGTTGTTTATTTGACGTTGTTGTTGTTGTTGTTTATTTGACGTTGTTGTTGTTGTTGTTGTTGTTGTTTATTTGACGTTGTTGTTGTTGTTGACGTTGTTGTTGTTGTTGTTTATCTGACCTTGTTGTTGTTGTTGTTGTTGTTGTTGTTGTTTATTTGACGTTGTTGTTGTTGTTTATTTGACATTGTTGTTGTTGCTGACGTTGTTGTTGTTGTTGTTTATTTGACATTATTGTTGTTTATTTGACGTTGTTGTTGTTGTTTATTTGACGTTGTTGTTGTTGTTGTTTATTTGACGTTGTTGTTGTTGTTTATTTGACGTTGTTGTTGTTGTTGTTGTTTACTTGACGTTGTTGTTGTTGTTGTTGACGTTGTTGTTGTTGTTGTTTATTTGACGTTGTTGTTGTTGTTTAATTGACATTGTTGTTGTTGTTATTGTTTATTTGACGTTGTTGTTGTTGTTGTTTATTTGACGTTGTAGTTGTTGTTCTTGACGTTGTTGTTGTTGTTGTTGTTTATTTGACGATGTTGTTGTTGTTGACGTTGTTCTTATTGTTGTTTATTTGACGTTGTTGTTGTTGTTTATTTGAGGTTGTTGTTGTTGTTGTTTAGTTGACATTGTTGTTGTTGTTGTTGTTGTTGTTTACTTGACGTTGTTGTTATTATTGACGTTGTTGTTGTTGTTGTTGTTTATTTGACGTTGTTGTTGTTGTTGACATATTTGTTGTTGTTGTTGTTTATTTGACGTTGTTGTTTATTTGACATTGTTGTTGTTGTTGACGGTGTTGTTGTTGTTGTTGTTTATTTGACATGGTTGTTGTTATTGTTGACGTTGTTGTTGTTGTTGACGGTGTTGTTGTTGTTTTTGTTTATTTGACATTGTTGTTGTTGTTCTTGACGTTGTTGTTGTTATTTATTTGACGTTGTTGTTGTTTACTTGACGTTGTTGTTGTTGTTGTTTATTTGACGTTGTTGTTGTTATTGTTGTTGACGTTGTTGTTGTTTATTTGACGTTGTTGTTGTTTATTTGACGTTGTTGTTGTTGTTTATTTGACGTTGTTGTTGTTGTTTATTTGGCGTTGTTGTTGTTGACGTTGTTGTTGTTGTTATTGTTTATTTGACGTTGTTGTTGTTGTTTATTTGACGTAGTTGTTGTTGTTGACGTTGTTGTTGTTGTTGTTGTTTATTTGATGTTTTTAATGTTGTTGATGTTCTTGTTGTTGTTTTTGTTGTTCTTTATTTGTCGTTGTTGTTGTTGTTTAATTGACGTTGTTGTTGTTTATTTGACGTTGTTGTTGTTATTGTTGTTATTGTTGTTGTTTAATTGATGCTGTTGTTGTGGTTTATTTTACGTTGTTGTTGTTTTTGACGTTGTTGTTTATTTGACGTTGTTGTTGTTGTTTATTTGACGTTGTGATTGTTGTTGACGTTGTTGTCATTGTTGTTTATTTGACGTTGTTGTTGTTGTTTATTTGACATTGTTGTTTTTGTTGACGGTGTTGGTGTTGTTGTTGTTGTTGTTGTTTATTTGACGTTTTTGTTGTTTATTTGATTGTATTGTTGTTGTTGTTGTTTATTTGACGTTGTTGTTGTTGAGGTTGTTGTTGTTTATTTGATGTTGTTGTTGTTGTTGACGTTGTTGTTGTTGTTGTTTATTTGACGTTGTTGTTGTTGTTTATTTCACATTGTTGTTGTTGCTGACGTTGTTGTTGTTGTTGTTGTTGTTGTTTATTTGACGCTGTTGTTGTTGTTTACTTGACGCTGTTGTTGTTGTTGTTGTTGTTGTTTATTTGATGTTGTTGTTGTTGTTGTTTACTTGACGTTGTTGTTGTTGTTGTTATTGACGTTGTTGTTGTTGTTGTTTATTTGACGTTGTTGTTGTTGTTTATTTGACATTGTTGTTGTTGTTGTTGACGTTGTTCTTGTTGTTGTTTATTTGACGTTGTTGTTGTTGTTCATTTGACGTTGTTGTTGTTGTTGTTTATTTGACGTTGTTGTTGTTGTTGTTGTTGTTTACTTGACGTTGTTGTTATTATTGACGTTGTTGTTGTTGTTGTTTATTTGACGTTGTTGTTGTTGTTTTTGACATAATTGTTGTTGTTGTTTATTTGACGTTGTTGTTTATTTGACATTATTGTTGTTGTTGACGGTGTTGTTGTTGTTGTTGTTTATTTGACATTGTTGTTGTTATTGTTGACGTTGTTGTTGTTGTTGACGGTGTTGTTGTTGTTGTTGTTTATTTGACATTGTTGTTGTTGTTGTTGACGTTGTTTATTTGACGTTGTTGTTGTTGTTGTTGTTGTTTACTTGACGTTGTTGTTGTTGTTGTTGTTGTTGTTGTTTATTTGACGTTGTTGTTGTTGTTGACGTTGTTGTTGTTTATTTGACGCTGTTGTTGTTTATTTGACGTTGTTGTTGTTTATTTGACGTTGTTGTTGTTGACGTTGTTGTTGTTATTGTTTATTTGACGTTGTTGTTGTTGTTTAT
Organism: Vicia faba; assembly: GCA_948472305.1. Lineage (NCBI taxonomy): Eukaryota > Viridiplantae > Streptophyta > Magnoliopsida > Fabales > Fabaceae > Vicia > Vicia faba. The sequence continues at coordinate 1,204,323,987 of OX451735.1, forward strand.
TTGACGTAGTTGTTGTTGTTGACGTTGTTTTGTTGTTGTTGTTTATTTGGTGTTGTTGTTGTTTATTTGATGGTATTGTTGTTGTTGTTGTTTATTTGACGTTGTTGTTGTTGTTGTTTATTTGACGTTGTTGTTATTGTTGATGTTGTTGTTGTTGTTGGTTATTTGACATTTTTGTTGTTGTTGACATAGTTGTTGTTGTTATTTATTTGACGTTGTTGTTGTTGTTGAGGTTGTTGTTGTTGTTGTTTATTTGATGTTGTTGTTGTTGACGTTGTTGTTGTTGTTTATTTGACGTTGTTGTTGTTGTTTATTTGACATTGTTGTTGTTGCTGACGTTGTTGTTGTTGTTGTTGTTTATTTGACATTATTGTTGTTATTGTTGTTGTTGTTGTTGTTGTTTGTTTGACGTTGTTGTTGTTATTTATTTGACGTTGTTGTTGTTGTTGTTGTTTAGTTGATGTTGTTGTTGTTGTTGTTTACTTGACGTTGTTGTTGTTGTTGTTGACGTTGTTGTTGTTGTTGCTTATTTGAAATTGTTGTTGTTGTTTATTTGACATTGTTGTTGTTGTTATTGTTTATTTGACGTTGTTGTTGTTGTTGTTTATTTGACGTTGTTGTTGTTGTTCTTGACGTTGTTGTTGTTGTTGTTGTTGTTGTTTATTTGACGCTGTTGTTGTTGACGTTGTTCTTGTTGTTGTTTATTTGACGTTGTTGTTGTTGTTGTTTATTTGACGTTGTTGTTGTTGTTTATTTGACGTTGTTGTTGTTGTTGACGTTGTTCTTGTTGTTGTTTATTTGACGTTGTTGTTGTTGTTTATTTGACGTTGTTGTTGTTGTTGTTGTTGTTTACTTGACGTTGTTGTTATTATTGACGTTGTTGTTGTTGTTGTTGTTGTTTATTTGACGTTGTTGTTGTTGTTTTTGACATAATTGTTGTTGTTGTTTATTTGACGTTGTTGTTTATTTGACATTGTTGTTGTGGTTGACGGTGTTGTTGTTGTTGTTGTTTATTTGACATTGTTGTTGTTATTGTTGACGTTGTTGTTGTTGACGGTGTTGTTGTTGTGGTTGTTTATTTGACATTGTTGTTGTTGTTGTTGACGTTGTTGTTGTTGTTTATTTGACGTTGTTGTTGTTGTTGTTGTTTACTTGACGTTGTTGTTTTTTTGTTGTTTATTTGACTATGTTGTTGTTGTTGACGTTGTTGTTGTTTATTTGACGTTGTTGTTGTTTATTTGACGTTGTTGTTGTTTATTTGACGTTGTTGTTGTTGACGTTGTTGTTGTTATTGTTTATTTGACGTTGTTGTTGTTGTTTATTTGACGTAGTTGTTGTTGTTGACGTTGTTGTTGTTGTTGTTGTTGTTGTTTATTTGACGTTGTTGTTGTTTATTTGACGATATTGTTGTTGTTGTTGTTGTTGTTGTTTATTTGACGTTGTTGTTGTTGTTGTTGTTTATTTGACGTTGTTGTTATTGTTGATGTTGTTGTTGTTGTTGTTTATTTGACATTTTTGTTGTTGTTGACATAGTTGTTGTTGTTATTTATTTGACGTTGTTGTTGTTGTTGAGGTTGTTGTTGTTGTTGTTTATTTGATGTTGTTGTTGTTGACGTTGTTGTTGTTGTTTATTTGACATTGTTGTTGTTGTTTATTTGACATTGTTGTTGTTGCTGACGTTGTTGTTGTTGTTGTTGTTGTTTATTTGACATTATTGTTGTTATTGTTGTTGTTGTTGTTGTTGTTTATTTGACGTTGTTGTTGTTACTTATTTGACGTTGTTGTTGTTGTTGTTTAGTTGATGTTGTTGTTGTTAATGTTTACTTGACGTTGTTGTTGTTGTTGTTGTTGTTGACGTTGTTATTGTTGTTGCTTATTTGAAATTGTTGTTGTTGTTTATTTGACATTGTTGTTGTTGTTATTGTTTATTTGACGTTGTTGTTGTTGTTGTTTATTTGACGTTGTTGTTGTTGTTCTTGACGTTGTTGTTGTTGTTGTTGTTGTTTATTTGACGCTGTTGTTGTTGACGTTGTTCTTGTTGTTGTTTATTTGACGTTGTTGTTGTTGTTGTTTACTTGACGTTGTTGTTGTTGTTTTTTTGACGTTGTTATTGTTGTTGTTGTTGTTGTTTACTTGACGTTGTTGTTATTATTGACGTTGTTGTTGTTGTTTATTTGACGTTGTTGTTGTTGTTGTTGACATAATTGTTGTTGTTATTTATTTGACGTTGTTGTTTATTTGACATTGTTGTTGTTGTTGTTGTTTATTTGACATTGTTGTTGTTATTGTTGACGTTTTTGACGGTGTTGTTGTTGTTTTTTGTTTATTTGAAATTGTTGTTGTTGTTGTTGATGTTGTTGTTCTTGTTTATTTGACGTTGTTGTTGTTGTTGTTTACTTGACGTTGTTGTTGTTGTTGTTGTTTATTTGACGTTGTTGTTGTTGTTGTTTATTTGACGTTGTTGTTGTTTATTTGACGTTGTTGTTGTTTATTTGACGTTGTCGTTGTTGTTTATTTGACGTTGTTATTGTTGACGTTGTTGTTGTTATTGTTTATTTGACGTTGTTGTTGTTGTTTATTTGACGTAGTTCTTGTTGTTGACGTTGTTGTTGTTGTTGTTTATTTGACATTTTTGTTGTTTTTGACATAGTTGTTGTTGTTGTTGTTTATTTGACGTTGTTGTTGTTGTTGAGGTTGTTGTTGTTGTTGTTTATTTGACGTTGTTGTTGTTGTTGTTTATTTGACGTTGTTGTTGTTGTTGTTGTTGTTGTTGTTTATTTGACGTTGTTATTGTTGTTGTTTATTTGACGGTGTTGTTGTTGTTGTTGTTGTTTATTTGACATTGTTATTGTTGTTGTTGTTTATTTGACGTTGTTGTTATTGTTGTTGACGTTGTTGTAGTTGTTTATTTGATGTTGTTGTTGTTGACATAGTTGTTGTTGTTTTTTTCACGTTGTTGTTGTTGACGTTGTTGTTTATTTGACGTTGTTGTTGTTGTTTATTTGACGTTGTTGTTGTTGTTGTTGTTGTTGACGTTGTTGTTGTTGTTGTTGTTTTGACGTTGTTGTTGTTTATTTGACATTGTTGTTGTTGTTGACGGTGTTGTTGTTGTTGTTGTTTATTTGACATTGTTGTTGTTGTTGTTGACGTTGTTGTTGTTGTTGTTCTTGTTCTTTATTTGACGTTGTTGTTGTTTATTTGACGTTGTTGTTATTGACGTTGTTGTTGTTGTTATTGTTTATTTGACATTGTTGTTGTTGTTTATTTGACGTAGTTGTTGTTGTTGACGTTGTTGTTGTTGTTGTTGTTTATTTGACGTTGTTGTTGTTTATTTGACGATATTGTTGTTGTTGTTGTTGTTTATTTGACGTTGTTGTTGTTGTTGTTGTTTATTTGACGTTGTTGTTATTGTTGATGTTGTTGTTGTTGTTGTTTATTTGACATTTTTGTTGTTGTTGACATAGTTGTTGTTGTTATTTATTTGACGTTGTTGTTGTTGTTGAGGTTGTTGTTGTTGTTGTTTATTTGATGTTGTTGTTGTTGACGTTGTTGTTGTTGTTTATTTGACATTGTTGTTGTTGTTTATTTGACATTGTTGTTGTTGCTAACGTTGTTGTTGTTGTTGTTGTTTATTTGACATTATTGTTGTTATTGTTGTTGTTGTTGTTGTTGTTTATTTGACGTTGTTGTTGTTATTTATTTGACGTTGTTGTTGTTGTTGTTTAGTTGATGTTGTTGTTGTTAATGTTTACTTGACGTTGTTGTTGTTGTTGTTGACGTTGTTGTTGTTGTTGCTTATTTGAAATTGTTGTTGTTGTTTATTTGACATTGTTGTTGTTGTTATTGTTTATTTGACGTTGTTGTTGTTGTTTATTTGACGTTGTTGTTGTTGTTCTTGACGTTGTTGTTGTTGTTGTTGTTGTTGTTTATTTGACGCTGTTGTTGTTGACGTTGTTCTTGTTGTTGTTTATTTGACGTTGTTGTTGTTGTTGTTTACTTGACGTTGTTGTTGTTGTTTATTTGACGTTGTTATTGTTGTTGTTGTTGTTGTTTACTTGACGTTGTTGTTATTATTGATGTTGTTGTTGTTGTTTATTTGACGTTGTTGTTGTTGTTGTTGACATAATTGTTGTTGTTATTTATTTGACGTTGTTGTTTATTTGACATTGTTGTTGTTGTTGTTGTTGTTTATTTGACATTGTTGTTGTTATTGTTGACGTTGTTGACGGTGTTGTTGTTGTTGTTGTTTATTTGAAATTGTTGTTGTTGTTGTTGATGTTGTTGTTCTTGTTTATTTGACGTTGTTGTTGTTGTTGTTGTTTACTTGACGTTGTTGTTGTTGTTGTTGTTGTTTATTTGACGTTGTTGTTGTTGTTGTTGTTGTTTATTTGACGTTGTTGTTGTTTATTTGACGTTGTCGTTGTTGTTTATTTGACGTTGTTATTGTTGACGTTGTTGTTGTTGTTATTGTTTATTTGACGTTGTTGTTGTTGTTTATTTGACGTAGTTCTTGTTTTTGACGTTGTTGTTGTTGTTGTTTATTTGACATTTTTGTTGTTGTTGACATAGTTGTTGTTGTTGTTGTTTATTTGACGTTGTTGTTGTTGTTGAGGTTGTTGTTGTTGTTGTTTATTTGACGTTGTTGTTGTTGTTGTTGTTTATTTGACGTTGTTGTTGTTGTTGTTGTTGTTGTTTATTTGACGTTGTTGTTGTTGTTGTTTATTTGACGGTGTTGTTGTTGTTGTTGTTTATTTGACATTGTTATTGTTGTTGTTGTTTATTTGACGTTGTTGTTATTGTTGTTGACGTTGTTGTAGTTGTTTATTTGATGTTGTTGTTGTTGACATAGTTGTTGTTGTTTTTTTCACGTTGTTGTTGTTGACGTTGTTGTTTATTTGACGTTGTTGTTGTTGTTTATTTGACGTTGTTGTTGTTGTTGTTGTTGTTGTTGACGTTGTTGTTGTTGTTGTTGTTGTTTTGACGTTGTTGTTGTTTATTTGACATTGTTGTTGTTGTTGACGTTGTTGTTGTTGTTGTTTATTTGACATTGTTGTTGTTGTTGTTGACGTTGTTGTTGTTCTTGTTCTTGTTGTTTATTTGACGTTGTTGTTGTTTATTTGACGTTGTTGTTATTGACGTTGTTGTTGTTGTTATTGTTTATTTGACGTTGTTGTTGTTGTTTATTTGACGTAGTTGTTGTTGTTGACGTTGTTGTTGTTGTTGTTGTTGTTTATTTGACGTTTTTGTTGTTGTTGTTTTTGTTGTTGTTTATTTGACGTTGTTGTTGTTATTGTTTATTTGACGTTGTTGTTGTTGTTATTGTTGTTGTTGTTGTTTATTTGACGTTGGTATTGTTGTTGTTTATTTGACGTTGTTGTTGTTGTTGTTGTTTATTTGACGTTGTTGTTGCTGTTGACGTTGTTGTTGTTGTTGTTTATTTGACGTTGTTGTTGTTGTTGGCATTGTTGTTGTTGTTGTTGCTTATTTGACGTTGTTGTTGTTTATTTGACATTGTTGTTGTTGCTGACGTTGTTGTTGTTGTTGTTGTTTATTTGACATTATTGTTGTTATTGTTGTTGTTGTTGTTGTTTATTTGACGTTGTTGTTGTTGTTTATTTGATGTTGTTGTTGTTGTTGTTTATTTGACGTTGTTGTTGTTGTTGTTGTTTAATTGACGTTGTTGTTGTTGTTGTTGTTGACGTTCTTGTTTTTGTTGTTTATTTGACGTTGTTGTTGTTGTTTATTTGACATTGTTGTTGTTGTTATTGTTTATTTGACGTTGTTGTTGTTGTTGTTGTTTATTTGACGTTGTTGTTGTTGTTCTTGACGTTGTTGTTGTTGTTGTTGTTTATTTGACGCTGTTGTTGTTGTTGACGTTGTTCTTATTGTTGTTTATTTGACGTTGTTGTTGTTGTTTATTTGACGTTGTTGTTGTTGTTGTTTATTTGACATTGTTGTTGTTGTTGTTGTTTACTTGACGTTGTTGTTATTATTGATGTTGTTGTGTATTTGACGTTGTTGTTGTTGTTGACATATTCGTTGTTGTTGTTTATTTGACGTTGTTGTTGTTGTTTATTTGACGTTGTTGTTGTTGTTGTTGTTTATTTGACATTGTTGTTGTTGTTGTTGTTTACTTGACGTTGTTGTTATTATTGACGTTGTTGTTGTTGTTGTTTATTTGACGTTGTTGTTGTTGTTGTTGTTGACATATTTGTTGTTGTTGTTTATTTGACGTTGTTGTTTATTTGACATTGTTGTTGTTGTTGACGGTGTTGTTGTTGTTTTTGTTTATTTGACATTGTTGTTGTTGTTGTTGACGTTGTTGTTGTTATTTATTTGATGTTGTTGTTGTTTACTTGACGTTGTTGTTGTTGTTGTTGTTTATTTGACGTTGTTGTTGTTATTGTTGTTGACGTTGTTGTTGTTTATTTAACGTTGTTGTTGTTTATTTGACGTTGTTGTTGTTGTTGTTTATTTGACGTTGTTGTTGTTGTTTATTTGACGTTGTTGTTGTTGACGTTGTTGTTGTTGTTATTGTTTATTTGACGTTGTTGTTGTTGTTTATTTGACGTAGTTGTTGTTGTTGACGTTGTTGTTGTTGTTGTTGTTGTTTATTTGATGTTTTTAATGTTGTTGATGTTCTTGTTGTTGTTTTTGTTGTTGTTTATTTGTCGTTGTTGTTGTTGTTTAATTGACGTTGTTGTTGTTTATTTGACGTTGTTGTTGTTATTGTTGTTATTGTTGTTGTTTAATTGATGTTGTTGTTGTGGTTTATTTTATGTTGTTGTTGTTTTTGACGTTGTTGTTTATTTGACGTTGTTGTTGTTGTTTATTTGACGTTGTGATTGTTGTTAACGTTGTTGTTATTGTTGTTTATTTGACGTTGTTGTTGTTGTTTATTTGACATTGTTGTTTTTGTTGACGGTGTTGGTGTTGTTGTTGTGGTTGTTTATTTGACGTTGTTGTTGTTTATTTGACTGTATTGTTGTTGTTGTTGTTTATTTGACGTTGTTGTTGTTGTTGTTTATTTGACGTTGTTGTTGTTGAGGTTGTTGTTGTTGTTGTTTATTTGATGTTGTTGTTGTTGTTGACGTTGTTGTTGTTGTTGTTTATTTGACGTTGTTGTTGTTGTTTATTTCACATTGTTGTTGTTGCTGACGTTGTTGTTGTTGTTGTTGTTTATTTGACATTGTTGTTGTTATTGTTGTTGTTTATTTGACATTGTTGTTGTTATTGTTGTTGTTGTTGTTGTTTATTTGACGTTGTTGTTGTTGTTTACTTGACGCTGTTGTTGTTGTTGTTGTTGTTGTTTATTTGATGTTGTTGTTGTTGTTGTTTACTTGACGTTGTTGTTGTTGTTATTGACGTTGTTGTCGTTGTTGTTTATTTGACATTGTTGTTGTTGTTATTGTTTATTTGACGTTGTTGTTGTTGTTTATTTGACGTTGTTGTTGTTCTTGATGTTGTTGTTGTTGTTGTTTATTTGACGTTGTTGTTGTTGTTGTTGACGTTGTTCTTGTTGTTGTTTATTTGACGTTGTTGTTGTTGTTTATTTGACGTTGTTGTTGTTGTTGTTTATTTGACGTTGTTGTTGTTGTTGTTTACTTGACGTTGTTGTTATTATTGACGTTGTTGTTGTTGTTGTTTATTTGACGTTGTTGTTGTTGTTTTTGACATAATTGTTGTTGTTGTTGATGGTGTTGTTGTTGTTGTTGTTTATTTGACATTGTTGTTGTTATTGTTGACGTTGTTGTTGTTGTTGACGGTGTTGTTGTTGTTGTTGTTTATTTGACATTGTTGTTGTTGTTGTTGACGTTGTTGTTGTTGTTTACTTGACGTTGTTGTTGTTGTTGTCGTTGTTTACTTGACGTTGTTGTTGTTGTTGTTGTTGTTGTTTATTAGACGTTGTTGTTGTTGTTGACGTTGTTGTTGTTTATTTGACGTTGTTGTTGTTTATTTGACGTTGTTGTTGTTGACGTTGTTGTTGTTATTGTTTATTTGACGTTGTTGTTGTTGTTTATTTGACGTAGTTGTTGTTGTTGACGTTGTTGTTGTTGTTGTTGTTGTTATTTATTTGATGTTTTTGTTGTTGTTGATGTTGTTGTTTTTGTTGTTGTTTATTTGTCGTTGTTGTTGTTGTTTAATTGACGTTGTTGTTGTTTATTTGACATTGTTTTTGTTGTTGTTGTTATTGTTATTGTTTAATTAATGTTGTTGTTGTTTATTTGACGTTGTTGTTGTTGTTGTTGTTGTTATTGTTGTTGTTGTTGTTGTTTATTTGACGTTGTTGTTGTTGTTTATTTGACGTTGTTGTTGTTATTGTTTATTTGACGTTGTTGTTGTTGTTGTTTATTTGACGTTGTTGTTGTTGTTGTTGTTTATTTGACGTTGTTGTTGTTGTTGTTTATTTGACGTTGTTGTTGTTGTTGTTTATTTCACGATGTTGTTGTTGTTGTTGTTGTTGTTGTTTATTTGACGATGTTATTGTTGTTGTTGTTGTTTATTTGACGTTGTTATTGTTGTTGTTGTTGTTGTTGTTTATTTGACGTTGTTGTTATTGTTGACGTTGTTGTTGTTGTTTATTTGATGTTGTAGTTGTTGTTGACATAGTTGTTGTTGTTTATTTCACGTTGTTGTTGTTGTTGACGTTGTTGTTTATTTGACGTTGTTGTTGTTGTTTATTTGACGTTGTTGTTGTTGTTGACGTTGTTGTTGTTGTTGTTGTTGTTTATTTAACATTGTTGTTGTTGTTTATTTGACATTGTTGTTGTTGTTGACGGTGTTGTTGTTGTTTATTTGACGTTGTTGTTGTTATTTATTTGACATTGTTGTTGTTGTTGTTGACGTTGTTGTTGTTGTTGTTGTTTATTTGACATTGTTATTGTTGTTGTTGTTGTTGACGTTGTTGTTGTAGTAGTTGTTGTTTATTTGACATTGTTTTAGTATTGTTGTTTATTTGACATTGTTGTTGTTATTTATTTGACGTTGTTGTGGGTGACATTGTTGTTGTTGTTGTTTATTTAACGTTGTTGTTGTTGTTTATTTGACGTAATTGTTGTTGTTGACGTTGTAGTTGTTGTTGTTTATTTTACGTTTTTGTTGTTGTTGATGTTGTTGTTGTTGTTGTTGTTACTTTGACGTTGTTGTTGTTGTTATTGTTGTTGTTGTTGTTGTTGTTGTTGTTGTTGTTGTTTATTTGACATTGTTGTTGTTGTTGTTGTTTATTTGACGTTGTTGTTGTTGTTTATTTGACGTTGTTATTGTTGACGGTGTTGTTGTTGTTGTTGTTGTTTATTTGACATTGTTGTTGTTGTTGTTGTTTATTTGACGTTGTTGTTATTGTTGTTGTTGTTGTTCTTTATTTGACGTTGTTGTTGTTTATTTGACGTTGTTGTTGTTTATTTGACGTTGTTGTTGTTGTTTATTTGACGTTATTGTTGTTGACGTTGTTGTTGTTGTTGTTTATTTGACGTTTTTGTTGTTGTTGACGTTGTTCTTGTTGTTGTTTATTTGCCGTTGTTGTTGTTGTTTATTTGACGTTTTGCTGTTGTTGTTTATTTGACGTTGTTGTTGTTGTTGTTGTTGTTTACTTGACGTTGTTGTTATTATTGACGTTGTTGTTGTTGTTTATTTGACGTTGTTGTTGTTGTTTATTTGACGTTGTTGTTTATTTGACATTGTTGTTGTTGTTGACGGTGTTGTTGTTGTTGTTGTTTATTTGACATTATTGTTGTTATTGTTGACGTTGTTGTTGTTGTTGTTTATTTGACGTTGTTGTTGTTGTTTATTTGACATTGTTGTTGTTGTTATTGTTTATTTGACGTTGTTGTTGTTGTTTATTTAACGTTGTTGTTGTTCTTGATGATGTTGTTGTTTGTTGTTTATTTGACGCTGTTGTTGTTGTTGACGTTGTTCTTGTTGTTGTTTATTTGACGTTGTTGTTGTTGTTTATTTGACGTTGTTGTTGTTGTTGTTTATTTGACGTTGTTGTTGTTGTTGTTGTTTACTTGACGTTGTTGTTACTATTGACGTTGTTGTTGTTGTTGTTTATTTGACGTTGTTGTTGTTGTTTTTGACATAATTGTTGTTGTTGTTTATTTGACGTTGTTGTTTATTTGACATTGTTGTTGTTGTTGACGTTGTTGTTGTTGTTGTTTATTTGACATTGTTGTTGTTATTGTTGACGTTGTTGTTGTTGTTGACGGTGTTGTTGTTGTTGTTGTTTATTTGACATTGTTGTTGTTGTTGTTGACGTTGTTGTTGTTGTTTATTTGACGTTGTTGTTGTTGTTGTTGTTTACTTGACGTTGTTGTTGTTGTTGTTGTTTATTTGACGTTGTTGTTGTTTATTTGACGTTGTTGTTGTTTATTTGACGTTGTTGTTGACGTTGTTGTTGTTATTGTTTATTTGACGTTGTTGTTGTTGTTTATTTGACGTAGTTGTTGTTGTTGACGTTGTTGTTGTTGTTGTTGTTGTTGTTTATTTGATGTTTTTGTTGTTGTTGATGTTGTTGTTTTTGTTGTTGTTTATTTGTCGTTGTTGTTGTTTAATTGACGTTGTTGTTGTTTATTTGACGTTGTTGTTGTTGTTTTTGTTATTGTTGTTGTTTAATTAATGCTGTTGTTGTTTATTTGACGTTGTTGTTGTTGTTGTTGTTGTTATTGTTGTTGTTGTTGTTGTTTATTTGACGTTGTTGTTGTTGTTTATTTGACGTTGTTGTTGTTATTGTTTATTTGACGTTGTTGTTGTTGTTGTTTATTTGACGTTGTTGTTGTTGTTGTTTATTTGACGTTGTTGTTGTTGTTGTTTATTTGACGTTGTTGTTGTTGTTTATTTGACGGTGTTGTTGTTGTTGTTGTTTATTTGACGTTGTTATTGTTGTTGTTGTTGTTTATTTGACGTTGTTGTTATTGTTGACGTTGTTGTTGTTGTTTATTTGATGTTGTAGTTGTTGTTGACATAGTTGTTGTTGTTTATTTCACGTTGTTGTTGTTGTTGACGTTGTTGTTTATTTGACGTTGTTGTTGTTGTTTATTTGACGTTGTTGTTGTTGTTGTTGACGTTGTTGTTGTTGTTGTTGTTGTTGTTGTTGTTTATTTAACGTTGTTGTTGTTGTTTATTTGACATTGTTGTTGTTGTTGACGGTGTTGTTGTTGTTTATTTGACGTTGTTGTTATTATTTATTTGACATTGTTGTTGTTGTTGTTGACGTTGTTGTTGTTGTTGTTTATTTGACATTGTTATTGTTGTTGTTGTTGACGTTGTTGTTGTAGTAGTTGTTGTTTATTTGACGTTGTTTTAGTATTGTTGTTTATTTGACATTGTTGTTGTTATTTATTTGACGTTGTTGTGGGTGACATTGTTGTTGTTGTTGTTTATTTAACGTTGTTGTTGTTGTTTATTTGACGTAGTTGTTGTTGTTGACGTTGTAGTTGTTGTTGTTTATTTTACGTTTTTGTTGTTGTTGATGTTGTTGTTGTTGTTGTTACTTTGACGTTGTTGTTGTTGTTATTGTTGTTGTTGTTATTGTTATTGTTGTTGTTGTTGTTGTTGTTGTTGTTTATTTGACATTGTTGTTGTTGTTGTTGTTGTTTATTTGACGTTGTTGTTGTTGTTTATTTGACGTTGTTATTGTTGACGGTGTTGTTGTTGTTGTTGTTGTTTATTTGACATTGTTGTTGTTGTTGACGTTGTTGTTGTTTATTTGACGTTGTTGTTATTGTTGTTGTTGTTCTTCTTTATTTGACGTTGTTGTTGTTTATTTGACGTTGTTGTTGTTTATTTGACGTTGTTGTTGTTGTTTATTTGACGTTATTGTTGTTGACGTTGTTGTTGTTGTTGTTTATTTGACGCTGTTGTTGTTGTTGACGTTGTTCTTATTGTTTTTTCTTTGCCGTTGTTGTTGTTGTTTATTTGACGTTTTGCTGTTGTTGTTTATTTGACGTTGTTGTTGTTGTTGTTGTTGTTGTTGTTGTTTACTTGACGTTGTTGTTATTATTGACGTTGTTGTTGTTGTTTATTTGACGTTGTTGTTGTTGTTTATTTGACGTTGTTGTTGTTGTTTATTTGACATTGTTGTTTATTTGACATTGTTGTTGTTGTTGACGGTGTTGTTGTTGTTGTTGTTGTTTATTTGACATTATTGTTGTTATTGTTGACGTTGTTGTTGTTGTTGTTTATTTGACATTGTTGTTGTTGTTTATTTGACATTGTTGTTGTTGTTATTGTTTATTTGACGTTGTTGTTGTTGTTGTTTATTTGACGTTGTTGTTGTTGTTTACTTGACGATGTTGTTGTTGTTGTTGTTGTTTATTTGATGTTGTTGTTGTTGTTGTTTACTTGACGTTGTTGTTGTTGTTATTGACGTTGTTGTCGTTGTTGTTTATTTGACGTTGTTGTTGTTGTTTATTTGACATTGTTGTTGTTGTTATTGTTTATTTGACGTTGTTGTTGTTGTTGTTTACTTGACGTTGTTGTTATTATTGACGTTGTTGTTGTTGTTGTTTATTTGACGTTGTTGTTGTTGTTGTTTTTGACATAATTGTTGTTGTTGTTGACGGTGTTGTTGTTGTTGTTGTTTATTTGACATTGTTGTTGTTATTGTTGACGTTGTTGTTGTTGTTGACGGTGTTGTTGTTGTTGTTGTTTATTTGACATTGTTGTTGTTGTTGTTGACGTTGTTGTTGTTGTTTACTTGACGTTGTTGTTGTCGTTGTTGTCGTTGTTTACTTGACGTTGTTGTTGTTGTTGTTGTTGTTGTTTATTTGACGTTGTTGTTGTTGTTGACGTTGTTGTTGTTTATTTGACGTTGTTGTTGACGTTGTTGTTGTTATTGTTTATTTGACGTTGTTGTTGTTGTTTATTTGACGTAGTTGTTGTTATTGACGTTGTTGTTGTTGTTGTTATTTATTTGATGTTTTTGTTGTTGTTGATGTTGTTGTTTTTGTTGTTGTTTATTTGTCGTTGTTGTTGTTGTTTAATTGACGTTGTTGTTGTTTATTTGACGTTGTTGTTGTTGTTGTTGTTGTTGTTGTTATTGTTGTTGTTGTTGTTGTTGTTGTTGTTTATTTGACGTTGTTGTTGTTGTTTATTTGACGTTGTTGTTGTTATTGTTTATTTGACGTTGTTGTTGTTGTTGTTGTTTATTTGACGTTGTTGTTGTTGTTGTTGTTTATTTGACGTTGTTGTTGTTGTTGTTGTTTATTTGACGTTGTTGTTGTTGTTGTTTATTTGACGGTGTTGTTGTTGTTGTTGTTGTTGTTTATTTGACGTTGTTATTGTTGTTGTTGTTGTTGTTTATTTGACGTTGTTATTGTTGTTGTTGTTGTTTATTTGACGTTGTTGTTATTGTTGACGTTGTTGTTGTTGTTTATTTGATGTTGTAGTTGTTGTTGACATAGTTGTTGACATAGTTGTTGTTGTTTATTTCACGTTGTTGTTGTTGTTGACGTTGTTGTTTATTTGACGTTGTTGTTGTTGTTTATTTGACGTTGTTGTTGTTGTTGACGTTGTTGTTGTTGTTGTTGTTGTTTATTTAACATTGTTGTTGTTGTTTATTTGACATTGTTGTTGTTGTTGACGGTGTTGTTGTTGTTTATTTGACGTTGTTATTGTTATTTATTTGACATTGTTGTTGTTGTTGTTGACGTTGTTGTTGTTGTTGTTGTTTATTTGACATTGTTATTGTTGTTGTTGTTGACGTTGTTGTTGTAGTAGTTGTTGTTTATTTGACGTTGTTTTAGTATTGTTGTTTATTTGACATTGTTGTTGTTATTTATATGACGTTGTTGTGGGTGACATTGTTGTTGTTGTTTATTTAATGTTGTTGTTGTTGTTTATTTGACGTAGTTGTTGTTGTTGACGTTGTAGTTGTTGTTGTTTATTTTACGTTTTTGTTGTTGTTGATGTTGTTGTTGTTGTTGTTACTTTGACGTTGTTGTTGTTGTTATTGTTGTTGTTGTTGTTGTTATTGTTGTTGTTGTTGTTGTTGTTGTTGTTGTTTATTTGACATTGTTGTTGTTGTTGTTGTTTATTTGACGTTGTTGTTGTTGTTGTTTATTTGACGTTGTTATTGTTGACGGTGTTGTTGTTGTTGTTGTTGTTTATTTGACATTGTTGTTGTTGTTGACGTTGTTGTTGTTTATTTGACGTTGTTGTTATTGTTGTTGTTGTTGTTCTTTATTTGACGTTGTTGTTGTTTATTTGACGTTGTTGTTGTTTATTTGACGTTATTGTTGTTGTTTATTTGACGTTATTGTTGTTGACGTTGTTGTTGTTGTTGTTTATTTGACGCTGTTGTTGTTGTTGACGTTGTTCTTGTTGTTGTTTATTTGCCGTTGTTATTGTTGTTTATTTGACGTTTTGCTGTTGTTGTTTATTTGACGTTGTTGTTGTTGTTGTTGTTGTTGTTGTTGTTGTTTACTTGACGTTGTTGTTATTATTGACGTTGTTGTTGTTGTTTATTTGATGTTGTTGTTGTTGTTTATTTGACATTGTTGTTTATTTGACATTGTTGTTGTTGTTGATGGTGTTGTTGTTGTTGTTGTTTATTTGACATTATTGTTGTTATTGTTGACGTTGTTGTTGTTGTTGTTGTTTATTTGACGTTGTTGTTGTTGTTTATTTGACATTGTTGTTGTTGTTATTGTTTATTTGCTGTTGTTGTTGTTGTTTATTTGACGTTGTTGTTGTTCTTGATGATGTTGTTGTTGTTGTTTATTTGACGCTGTTGTTGTTGTTGACGTTGTTCTTGTTGTTGTTTATTTGACGTTGTTGTTGTTGTTTATTTGACGTTGTTGTTGTTGTTGTTTATTTGACGTTGTTGTTGTTGTTGTTTACTTGACGTTGTTGTTATTATTGACGTTGTTGTTGTTGTTGTTTATTTGACGTTGTTGTTGTTGTTTTTGACATAATTGTTGTTGTTGTTTATTTGACGTTGTTGTTTATTTGACATTGTTGTTGTTGTTGACGTTGTTGTTGTTGTTGTTGTTGTTTATTTGACATTGTTGTTGTTATTGTTGACGTTGTTGTTGTTGTTGACGGTGTTGTTGTTGTTGTTGTTTATTTGACATTGTTGTTGTTGTTGTTGACGTTGTTGTTGTTGTTTATTTGACGTTGTTGTTGTTGTTGTTGTTTACTTGACGTTGTTGTTGTTGTTGTTGTTGTTTATTTGACGTTGTTGTTGTTTATTTGACGTTGTTGTTGTTTATTTGACGTTGTTGTTGACGTTGTTGTTGTTATTGTTTATTTGACGTTGTTGTTGTTGTTTATTTGACGTAGTTGTTGTTGTTGACGTTGTTGTTGTTGTTGTTGTTTATTTGATGTTTTTGTTGTTGTTGATGTTGTTGTTTTTGTTGTTGTTTATTTGTCGTTGTTGTTGTTGTTTAATTGACGTTGTTGTTGTTTATTTGACGTTGTTGTTGTTGTTTTTGTTATTGTTGTTGTTTAATTAATGCTGTTGTTGTTTATTTGACGTTGTTGTTGTTGTTGTTAATGTTATTGTTGTTGTTGTTGTTGTTGTTTATTTGACGTTGTTGTTGTTGTTTATTTGACATTGTTGTTGTTGTTGACGGTGTTGTTGTTGTTTATTTGACGTTGTTGTTGTCATTTATTTGACATTGTTGTTGTTGTTGTTGACGTTGTTGTTGTTGTTTATTTGACATTGTTATTGTTGTTGTTGCTGACGTTGTTGTTGTAGTTGTTGTTGTTTATTTGACGTTGTATTAGTATTGTTGTTTATTTGACATTGTTGTTGTTATTTATTTGACGTTGTTGTGGGTGACATTGTTGTTGTTGTTGTTTATTTAACGTTGTTGTTGTTGTTTATTTGACGTAGTTGTTGTTGTTGACGTTGTAGTTGTTGTTGTTTATTTTACGTTTTTGTTGTTGTTGTTGTTGTTACTTTGACGTTGTTGTTGTTGTTATTGTTGTTGTTGTTGTTGTTTATTTGACATTGTTGTTGTTGTTGTTTATTTGACGTTGTTGTTGTTGTTTATTTGACGTTGTTATTGTTGACGGTGTTGTTGTTGTTGTTTATTTGACATTGTTGTTGTTGTTGACGTTGTTGTTGTTTATTTGACGTTGTTGTTATTGTTGTTCTTTATTTGACGTTGTTGTTGTTTATTTGACGTTGTTGTTGTTTATTTGACGTTGTTGTTGTTGTTTATTTGACGTTATTGTTGTTGACGTTGTTGTTGTTGTTGTTTATTTGACGCTGTTGTTGTTGTTGACGTTGTTCTTGTTGTTGTTTATTTGCCGTTGTTGTTGTTGTTTATTTGACGTTGTTGTTGTTGTTGTTTATTTGACGTTGTTGTTGTTGTTTACTTGACGTTGTTGTTATTATTGACGTTGTTGTTGTTGTTTATTTGACGTTGTTGTTGTTTATTTGACGTTGTTGTTTATTTGACATTGTTGTTGTTGTTGACGGTGTTGTTGTTGTTGTTGTTTATTTGACATTATTGTTGTTATTGTTGACGTTGTTGTTGTTGTTGTTTATTTGACGTTGTTGTTGTTTATTTGACATTGTTGTTGTTGTTATTGTTTATTTGACGTTGTTGTTGTTCTTGTTTATTTGACGTTGTTGTTGTTCTTGATGATGTTGTTGTTGTTGTTTATTTGACGCTGTTGTTGTTGTTGACGTTGTTCTTGTTGTTGTTTATTTGACGTTGTTGTTGTTGTTTATTTGACGTTGTTGTTGTTGTTGTTTATTTGACATTGTTGTTGTTGTTGTTTACTTGACGTTGTTGTTATTATTGACGTTGTTGTTGTTGTTGTTTATTTGACGTTGTTGTTGTTGTTTTTGACATAATTGTTGTTGTTGTTTATTTGACGTTGTTGTTTATTTGACATTGTTGTTGTTGTTGACGTTGTTGTTGTTGTTGTTGTTTATTTGACATTGTTGTTGTTATTGTTGACGTTGTTGTTGTTGACGGTGTTGTTGTTGTTGTTGTTTATTTGACATTGTTGTTGTTGTTGTTGACGTTGTTGTTGTTGTTTATTTGACGTTGTTGTTGTTGTTGTTTACTTGACGTCGTTGTTGTTGTTGTTGTTATTTATTTGACGTTGTTGTTGTTTATTTGACGTTGTTGTTGTTTATTTGACGTTGTTATTGTTTATTTGACGTTGTTGTTGATGTTGTTGTTGTTATTGTTTATTTGACGTTGTTGTTGTTGTTTATTTGACGTAGTTGTTGTTGTTGACGTTGTTGTTGTTGTTGTTGTTGTTTATTTGATGTTTTTGTTGTTGTTGATGTTGTTGTTTTTGTTGTTGTTTATTTGTCGTTGTTGTTGTTGTTTAATTGACGTTGTTGTTGTTTATTTGACGTTGTTGTTGTTGTTTTTGTTATTGTTGTTGTTTAATTAATGCTGTTGTTGTTTATTTGACGTTGTTGTTGTTGTTGTTGTTATTGTTGTTGTTGTTGTTGTTGTTTATTTGACGTTGTTGTTGTTGTTTATTTGACGTTGTTGTTGTTATTGCTTATTTGACGTTGTTGTTGTTGTCGTTTATTTGACGTTGTTGTTGTTGTTGTTTATTTGACGTTGTTGTTGTTGTTGTTTATTTGATGTTGTTGTTGTTGTTTATTTGACGATGTTGTTGTTGTTGTTGTTTATTTGACGTTGTTATTGTTGTTGTTGTTGTTTATTTGACGTTGTTGTTATTGTTGACGTTGTTGTTGTTGTTTATTTGATGTTGTAGTTGTTGTTGACATAGTTGTTGTTGTTGTTTATTTCACGTTGTTGTTGTTATTGACGTTGTTGTTTATTTGACGTTGTTGTTGTTGTTTATTTGACGTTGTTGTTGTTGTTGACGTTGTTGTTGTTGTTGTTGTTGTTGTTTATTTGACGTTGTTGTTGTTGTTTATTTGACATTGTTGTTTTTGTTGACGGTGTTGTTGTTGTTTATTTGACGTTGTTGTTGTTATTTATTTGACATTGTTGTTGTTGTTGACGTTGTTGTTGTTGTTTATTTGACATTGTTATTGTTGTTGTTGCTGACGTTGTTGTTGTAGTTGTTGTTGTTTATTTGACGTTGTTTTAGTATTGTTGTTTATTTGACATTGTTTTTGTTATTTATTTGACGTTGTTGTGGGTGACATTGTTGTTGTTGTTGTTTATTTAACGTTGTTGTTGTTGTTTACTTGACGTAGTTGTTGTTGTTGACGTTGTAGTTGTTGTTGTTTATTTGACGTTGTTGTTGTTGTTTTTGACATAATTGTTGTTGTTGTTTATTTGACGTTGTTGTTTATTTGACATTGTTGTTGTTGTTGACGTTGTTGTTGTTGTTATTGTTGACGTTGTTGTTGTTGTTGACGGTGTTGTTGTTGTTGTTGTTTATTTGACATTGTTGTTGTTGTTGTTGACGTTGTTGTTGTTGTTTATTTGACGTTGTTGTTGTTGTTGTTGTTGTTTACTTGACGTTGTTGTTGTTGTTGTTGTTGTTATTTATTTGACGTTGTTGTTGTTTATTTGACGTTGTTGTTGTTTATTTGACGTTGTTATTGTTTATTTGACGTTGTTGTTGACGTTGTTGTTGTTATTGTTTATTTGACGTTGTTGTTGTTGTTTATTTGACGTAGTTGTTGTTGTTGACGTTGTTGTTGTTGTTGTTGTTTATTTGATGTTTTTGTTGTTGTTGATGTTGTTGTTTTTGTTGTTGTTTATTTGTCGTTGTTGTTATTGTTTAATTGACGTTGTTGTTGTTTATTTGACGTTGTTGTTGTTGTTTTTGTTATTGTTGTTGTTTAATTAATGTTGTTGTTGTTTATTTGACGTTGTTGTTGTTGTTGTTGTTATTGTTGTTGTTGTTGTTGTTGTTTATTTGACGTTGTTGTTGTTGTTTATTTGACGTTGTTGTTGTTATTGTTTATTTGACGTTGTTGTTGTTGTCGTTTATTTGATGTTGTTGTTGTTGTTTATTTGACGATGTTGTTGTTGTTGTTGTTTATTTGACGTTGTTGTTGTTGTTGTTGTTGTTTATTTGACGTTGTTGTTATTGTTGACGTTGTTGTTGTTGTTTATTTGATGTTGTAGTTGTTGTTGACATAGTTGTTGTTATTGTTTATTTCACGTTGTTGTTGTTATTGATGTTGTTGTTTATTTGACGTTGTTGTTGTTGTTTATTTGACGTTGTTGTTGTTGTTGACGTTGTTGTTGTTGTTGTTGTTTATTTGACGTTGTTGTTGTTGTTGTTTATTTGACATTGTTGTTGTTGTTGACGGTGTTGTTGTTGTTTATTTGACGTTGTTGTTGTTATTTATTTGACATTGTTGTTGTTGTTGTTGACGTTGTTGTTGTTGTTTATTTGACATTGTTATTGTTGTTGTTGCTGACGTTGTTGTTGTAGTTGTTGTTGTTTATTTGACATTGTTTTAGTATTGTTGTTTATTTGACATTGTTGTTGTTATTTATTTGACGTTGTTGTGGGTGACATTGTTGTTGTTGTTGTTTATTTAACGTTGTTGTTGTTGTTTACTTGACGTAGTTGTTGTTGTTGACGTTGTAGTTGTTGTTGTTTATTTGACGTTTTTGTTGTTGTTGATGTTGTTGTTGTTGTTGATGTTGTTATTGTTGTTGTTATTGTTGTTGTTGTTGTTGTTGTTTATTTGACATTGTTGTTGTTGTTGTTTATTTGACGTTGTTGTTGTTGTTTATTTGACGTTGTTATTGGTGACGGTGTTGTTGTTGTTGTTGTTTATTTGACATTGTTGTTGTTGTTGACGTTGTTGTTGTTTATTTGACGTTGTTGTTATTGTTGTTGTTGTTCTTCTTTATTTGACGTTGTTGTTGTTTATTTGACGTTGTTGTTGTTTATTTGACGTTGTTGTTGTTGTTTATTTGACGTTATTGTTGTTGACATTGTTGTTGTTGTTGTTTATTTGACGCTGTTGTTGTTGTTGACGTTGTTCT
>OX451735.1:1204346390-1204383890 GCA_948472305.1 Vicia faba
GTTGTTTATTTGACGTTGTTGTTGTTGTTTTTGACATAATTGTTGTTGTTGTTGACGGTGTTGTTGTTGTTGTTGTTTATTTGACATTGTTGTTGTTATTGTTGACGTTGTTGTTGTTGTTGACGGTGTTGTTGTTGTTGTTGTTTATTTGACATTGTTGTTGTTGTTGTTGTTGACGTTGTTGTTGTTGTTTACTTGACGTTGTTGTTGTTGTTGTCGTTGTTTACTTGACGTTGTTGTTGTTGTTGTTGTTTATTTGACGTTGTTGTTGTTGTTGACGTTGTTGTTGTTTATTTGACGTTGTTGTTGTTGACGTTGTTGTTGTTATTGTTTATTTGACGTTGTTGTTGTTGTTTATTTGACGTAGTTGTTGTTGTTGACGTTGTTGTTGTTGTTGTTATTTATTTGATGTTTTTGTTGTTGTTGATGTTGTTGTTTTTGTTGTTGTTTATTTGTCGTTGTTGTTGTTGTTTAATTGACGTTGTTGTTGTTTATTTGACATTGTTTTTGTTGTTGTTGTTATTGTTATTGTTTAATTAATGTTGTTGTTGTTTATTTGACGTTGTTGTTGTTGTTGTTGTTGTTGTTATTGTTGTTGTTGTTGTTGTTGTTGTTTATTTGACGTTGTTGTTGTTGTTTATTTGACGTTGTTGTTGTTATTGTTTATTTGACGTTGTTGTTGTTGTTGTTTATTTGACGTTGTTGTTGTTGTTGTTGTTTATTTGACGTTGTTGTTGTTGTTGTTGTTTATTTGACGTTGTTGTTGTTGTTGTTTATTTGACGGTGTTGTTGTTGTTGTTGTTGTTGTTGTTTATTTGACGTTGTTATTGTTGTTGTTGTTGTTATTGTTGTTGTTGTTGTTGTTGTTTATTTGACGTTGTTGTTGTTGTTTATTTGACGTTGTTGTTGTTATTGTTTATTTGACGTTGTTGTTGTTGTTGTTTATTTGACGTTGTTGTTGTTGTTGTTTATTTGACGCTGTTGTTGTTGTTGTTTATTTGACGTTGTTGTTGTTGTTTATTTGACGGTGTTGTTGTTGTTGTTGTTGTTTATTTGACGTTGTTATTGTTGTTGTTGTTGTTTATTTGACGTTGTTGTTATTGTTGACGTTGTTGTTTTTGTTTATTTGATGTTGTAGTTGTTGTTGACATAGTTGTTGTTGTTTATTTCACGTTGTTGTTGTTATTGACGTTGTTGTTTATTTGACGTTGTTGTTGTTGTTGTTTATTTGACGTTGTTGTTGTTGTTGACGTTGTTGTTGTTGTTGTTGTTGTTTATTTGACGTTGTTGTTGTTGTTTATTTGACATTGTTGTTGTTGTTGACGGTGTTGTTGTTGTTTATTTGACGTTGTTGTTGTCATTTATTTGACATTGTTGTTGTTGTTGTTGACGTTGTTGTTGTTGTTTATTTGACATTGTTATTGTTGTTGTTGCTGACGTTGTTGTTGTAGTTGTTGTTGTTTATTTGACGTTGTTTTAGTATTATTGTTTATTTGACATTGTTGTTGTTATTTATTTGACGTTGTTGTGGGTGACATTGTTGTTGTTGTTGTTTATTTAACGTTGTTGTTGTTGTTTATTTGACGTAGTTATTGTTGTTGACGTTGTAGTTGTTGTTCTTTATTTGATGTTTTTGTTGTTGTTGTTGTTGTTTATTTGACGTTGTTGTTATTGTTGACGTTGTTGTTGTTGTTTATATGATGTTGTAGTTGTTGTTGACATAGTTGTTGTTGTTTATTTCACGTTGTTGTTGTTGTTGACGTTGTTGTTTATTTGACGTTGTTGTTGTTGTTTATTTGACGTTGTTGTTGTTGTTGACGTTGTTGTTGTTGATGTTGTTTATTTAACGTTGTTGTTGTTGTTTATTTGACATTGTTGTTGTTGTTGACGGTGTTGTTGTTGTTTATTTGACGTTGTTGTTGTTATTTATTTGACATTGTTGTTGTTGTTGTTGACGTTGTTGTTGTTGTTGTTTATTTGACATTGTTATTGTTGTTGTTGTTGACGTTGTTGTTGTAGTAGTTGTTGTTTATTTGACGTTGTTTTAGTATTGTTGTTTATTTGACATTGTTGTTGTTATTTATTTGACGTTGTTGTGGGTGACATTGTTGTTGTTGTTGTTTATTTAACGTTGTTGTTGTTGTTTATTTGACGTAGTTGTTGTTGTTGACGTTGTAGTTGTTGTTGTTTATTTTACGTTTTTGTTGTTGTTGATGTTGTTGTTGTTGTTGTTACTTTGACGTTGTTGTTGTTGTTATTGTTGTTGTTGTTGTTGTTGTTGTTTATTTGACATTGTTGTTGTTGTTGTTTATTTGACGTTGTTGTTGTTGTTTATTTGACGTTGTTATTGTTGACGGTGTTGTTGTTGTTGTTGTTTATTTGACATTGTTGTTGTTGTTGACGTTGTTGTTGTTTATTTGACGTTGTTGTTATTGTTGTTATTGTTGTTCTTTATTTGACGTTGTTGTTGTTTATTTGACGTTGTTGTTGTTTATTTGACATTGTTGTTGTTGTTTATTTGACGTTATTGTTGTTGACGTTGTTGTTGTTGTTATTTATTTGACGCTGTTGTTGTTGTTGACGTTGTTCTTGTTGTTGTTTATTTGCCGTTGTTG
The DNA here is from genome assembly GCA_948472305.1 of Vicia faba. NCBI lineage: Eukaryota > Viridiplantae > Streptophyta > Magnoliopsida > Fabales > Fabaceae > Vicia > Vicia faba. The sequence continues at coordinate 1,204,349,006 of OX451735.1, forward strand.
TTGTTGTTTATTTGACGTTGTTGCTGTTGTTGTTTATTTGACGTTGTTGTTGTTGTTGTTGTTGTTGTTTACTTGACGTTGTTGTTATTATTGACGTTGTTGTTGTTGTTTATTTGACGTTGTTGTTGTTGTTTATTTGACGTTGTTGTTGTTGTTTATTTGACGTTGTTGTTTTTTTGACATTGTTGTTGTTGTTGACGGTGTTGTTGTTGTTGTTGTTTATTTGACATTATTGTTGTTATTGTTGACGTTGTTGTTGTTGTTGTTTATTTGACGTTGTTGTTGTTTATTTGACATTGTTGTTGTTGTTATTGTTTATTTGACGTTGTTGTTGTTGTTGTTTATTTGACGTTGTTGTTGTTCTTGATGATGTTGTTGTTGTTGTTGTTGACGTTGTTGTTGTTGTTGACGTTGTTCTTGTTGTTGTTTATTTGACGTTGTTGTTGTTGTTTATTTGACGTTGTTGTTGTTGTTGTTTTTTTGACGTTGTTGTTGTTGATGTTTACTTGACGTTGTTGTTATTATTGACGTTGTTGTTGTTGTTGTTTATTTGACGTTGTTGTTGTTGTTTTTGACATAATTGTTGTTGTTGTTTATTTGACGTTGTTGTTTATTTGACATTGTTGTTGTTGTTGACGTTGTTGTTGTTGTTGTTTATTTGACATTGTTGTTGTTATTGTTGACGTTGTTGTTGTTGTTGACGGTGTTGTTGTTGTTGTTTATTTGACATTGTTGTTGTTGTTGTTGACGTTGTTGTTGTTGTTTATTTGACGTTGTTGTTGTTGTTGTTGTTGTTTACTTGACGTTGTTGTTGTTGTTGTTATTTATTTGACGTTGTTGTTGTTTATTTGACGTTGTTGTTGTTTATTTGACGTTGTTATTGTTTATTTGACGTTGTTGTTGACGTTGTTGTTGTTATTGTTTATTTGACGTTGTTGTTGTTGTTTATTTGAGGTAGTTGTTGTTGTTGACGTTGTTGTTGTTGTTGTTGTTTATTTGATGTTTTTGTTGTTGTTGATGTTGTTGTTTTTGTTGTTGTTTATTTGTCGTTGTTGTTGTTGTTTAATTGACGTTGTTGTTGTTTATTTGACGTTGTTGTTGTTGTTTTTGTTATTGTTGTTGTTTAATTAATGCTGTTGTTGTTTATTTGACGTTGTTGTTGTTGTTGTTGTTATTGTTGTTGTTGTTGTTGTTGTTTATTTGACGTTGTTGTTGTTGTTTATTTGACGTTGTTGTTGTTATTGTTTATTTGACGTTGTTGTTGTTGTTGTTTATTTGACGTTGTTGTTGTTGTTGTTTATTTGACGTTGTTGTTGTTGTTGTTTATTTGACGTTGTTGTTGTTGTTTATTTGACGGTGTTGTTGTTGTTGTTGTTTATTTGACGTTGTTATTGTTGTTGTTGTTGTTTATTTGACGTTGTTGTTATTGTTGACGTTGTTGTTGTTGTTTATTTGATGTTGTAGTTGTTGTTGACATAGTTGTTGTTGTTGTTTATTTCACGTTGTTGTTGTTATTGACGTTGTTGTTTATTTGACGTTGTTGTTGTTGTTTATTTGACGTTGTTGTTGTTGTTGACGTTGTTGTTGTTGTTGTTGTTGTTGTTGTTTATTTGACGTTGTTGTTGTTGTTTATTTGACATTGTTGTTGTTGTTGACGGTGTTGTTGTTGTTTATTTGACGTTGTTGTTGTTATTTATTTGACATTGTTGTTGTTGTTGTTGACGTTGTTGTTGTTGTTGTTTATTTGACATTGTTATTGTTGTTGTTGCTGACGTTGTTGTTGTAGTTGTTGTTGTTTATTTGACGTTGTTTTAGTATTATTGTTTATTTGACATTGTTGTTGTTATTTATTTGACGTTGTTGTGGGTGACATTGTTGTTGTTGTTGTTTATTTAACGTTGTTGTTGTTGTTTATTTGACGTAGTTGTTGTTGTTGACGTTGTAGTTGTTGTTGTTTATTTGACGTTTTTGTTGTTGTTGATGTTGTTGTTGTTGTTGATGTTGTTATTGTTGTTGTTATTGTTGTTGTTGTTGTTGTTGTTGTTTATTTGACATTGTTGTTGTTGTTGTTTATTTGACGTTGTTGTTGTTGTTTATTTGACGTTGTTATTGTTGACGGTGTTGTTGTTGTTGTTGTTGTTGTTTATTTGACATTGTTGTTGTTGTTGACGTTGTTGTTGTTTATTTGACGTTGTTGTTATTGTTGTTGTTGTTCTTCTTTATTTGATGTTGTTGTTGTTTATTTGACGTTGTTGTTGTTTATTTGACGTTGTTGTTGTTGTTTATTTGACGTTATTGTTATTGACGTTGTTGTTGTTGTTGTTTATTTGACGCTGTTGTTGTTGTTGACGTTGTTCTTGTTGTTGTTTATTTGCCGTTGTTGTTGTTGTTTATTTGACGTTGTTGTTGTTGTTGTTTATTTGACGTTGTTGTTGTTGACGTTGTTGTTGTTGTTATTGTTTATTTGACGTTGTTGTTGTTGTTTATTTGACGTAGTTGTTGTTGTTGACGTTGTTGTTGTTGTTGTTGTTTATTTGATGTTTTTGTTGTTGTTGATGTTGTTGTTTTTGTTGTTGTTTATTTGTCGTTGTTGTTGTTGTTTAATTGACGTTGTTGTTGTTTATTTGACATTGTTGTTGTTGTTATTGTTGTTGTTGTTTAATTGACGTTGTTGTTGTTTATTTGACATTGTTGTTGTTGTTATTGTTGTTGTTGTTTAATTGACGTTGTTGTTGTTTATTTGACATTGTTGTTGTTGTTATTGTTGTTGTTGTTGTTGTTGTTCAATTGACGTTGTTGTTGTTGTTTATTTGACGTTGTTGTTGTTATTGTTTATTTGACGTTGTTGTTGTTTATTTGACGTTGTTGTTGTTGTTGTTTATTTGACGTTGTTGTCGTTGTTGTTTATTTGACCTTGTTGTTGTTGTTGTTTATTTGACTGTATTGTTGTTGTTGTTGTTTATTTGACGTTGTTGTTGTTGTTGTTTATTTGACGTTGTTGTTGTTGAGGTTGTTGTTGTTGTTGTTTATTTGATGTTGTTGTTGTTGTTGACGTTGTTGTTGTTGTTGTTTATTTGACGTTGTTGTTGTTGTTTATTTCACATTGTTGTTGTTGCTGACGTTGTTGTTGTTGTTGTTGTTTATTTGACATTGTTGTTGTTATTGTTGTTGTTGTTGTTGTTTATTTGACGTTGTTGTTGTTGTTGACGTTGTTCTTGTTGTTGTTTATTTGACGTTGTTGTTGTTGTTGTTGTTGTTTACTTGACGCTGTTGTTGTTGTTGTTGTTGTTTATTTGATGTTGTTGTTGTTGTTGTTTACTTGACGTTGTTGTTGTTGTTATTGACGTTGTTGTTGTTGTTGTTTATTTGACGTTGTTGTTGTTGTTTATTTGACATTGTTGTTGTTGTTATTGTTTATTTGACGTTGTTGTTGTTGTTTATTTGACGTTGTTGTTGTTCTTGATGTTGTTGTTGTTGTTGTTTATTTGACGTTGTTGTTGTTGTTGACGTTGTTCTTGTTGTTGTTTATTTGACGTTGTTGTTGTTATTTATTTGACGTTGTTGTTGTTGTTGTTTATTTGACGTTGTTGTTGTTGTTGTTTACTTGACGTTGTTGTTTATTTGACGTTGTTGTTGTTGTTTTTGACATAATTGTTGTTGTTGTTGACGTTGTTGTTGTTGTTGTTGTTGTTTATTTGACATTGTTGTTGTTATTGTTGACGTTGTTGTTGTTGTTGACGGTGTTGTTGTTGTTGTTTATTTGACATTGTTGTTGTTGTTGTTGACGTTGTTGTTGTTGTTTATTTGACGTTGTTGTTGTTGTTGTTGTTGTTTACTTGACGTTGTTGTTGTTGTTGTTGTTGTTATTTATTTGACGTTGTTGTTGTTTATTTGACGTTGTTGTTGTTTATTTGACGTTGTTATTGTTTATTTGACGTTGTTGTTGTTGACGTTGTTGTTGTTATTGTTTATTTGACGTTGTTGTTGTTGTTTATTTGACGTAGTTGTTGTTGTTGACGTTGTTGTTGTTGTTGTTGTTGTTTATTTGATGTTTTTGTTGTTGTTGATGTTGTTGTTTTTGTTGTTGTTTATTTGTCATTGTTGTTGTTGTTTAATTGACGTTGTTGTTGTTTATTTGACATTGTTGTTGTTGTTATTGTTGTTGTTGTTGTTGTTGTTGTTCAATTGACGTTGTTGTTGTTGTTTATTTGACGTTGTTGTTGTTATTGTTTATTTGACGTTGTTGTTGTTTATTTGACGTTGTTGTTGTTGTTGTTTATTTGACGTTGTTGTTGTTGTTGTTTATATGACCTTGTTGTTGTTGTTGTTTATTTGACTGTATTGTTGTTGTTGTTGTTTATTTGACGTTGTTGTTGTTTCTTTATTTGACGTTGTTGTTGTTGTTTATTTGACGGTGTTGTTGTTGTTGTTTATTTGACGTTGTTGTTGTTGTTGTTGTTTATTTGACGTTGTTGTTGTTGAGGTTGTTGTTGTTGTTGTTTATTTGATGTTGTTGTTGTTGTTGACGTTGTTGTTGTTGTTGTTTATTTGACGTTGTTGTTGTTGTTTATTTCACATTGTTGTTGTTGCTGACGTTGTTGTTGTTGTTGTTGTTGTTTATTTGACATTGTTGTTGTTATTGTTGTTGTTGTTGTTGTTTATTTGACGTTGTTGTTGTTGTTTACTTGACGCTCTTGTTGTTGTTGTTGTTGTTTATTTGATGTTGTTGTTGTTGTTGTTTACTTGACGTTGTTGTTGTTGTTATTGACGTTGTTGTTGTTGTTGTTGTTTATTTGACGTTGTTGTTGTTGTTTATTTGACATTGTTGTTGTTGTTATTGTTTATTTGACGTTGTTGTTGTTGTTTATTTGACGTTGTTGTTGTTCTTGATGTTGTTGTTGTTGTTGTTTATTTGACGTTGTTGTTGTTGTTGACGTTGTTCTTGTTGTTGTTTATTTGACGTTGTTGTTGTTGTTTATTTGACGTTGTTGTTGTTGTTGTTGTTTACTTGACGTTGTTGTTATTATTGACGTTGTTGTTGTTGTTGTTTATTTGACGTTGTTGTTGTTGTTTTTGACATAATTGTTGTTGTTGTTGACGGTGTTGTTGTTGTTGTTGTTTATTTGACATTATTGTTGTTATTGTTGATGTTGTTGTTGTTGTTGACGGTGTTGTTGTTGTTGTTGTTTATTTGACATTGTTGTTGTTGTTGTTGACGTTGTTGTTGTTGTTTACTTGACGTTGTTGTTGTTGTTGTCGTTGTTTACTTGACGTTGTTGTTGTTGTTGTTGTTTATTTGACGTTGTTGTTGTTGTTGACGTTGTTGTTGTTTATTTGACGTTGTTGTTGTTTATTTGACGTTGTTGTTGTTGACGTTGTTGTTGTTATTGTTTATTTGACGTTGTTGTTGTTGTTTATTTGACGTAGTTGTTGTTGTTGACGTTGTTGTTGTTGTTGTTGTTATTTATTTGATGTTTTTGTTGTTGTTGATGTTGTTTTTTTTGTTGTTGTTTATTTGTCGTTGTTGTTGTTGTTTAATTGACGTTGTTGTTGTTTATTTGACATTGTTTTTGTTGTTGTTGTTATTGTTATTGTTTAATTAATGTTGTTGTTGTTTATTTGACGTTGTTGTTGTTGTTGTTGTTGTTATTGTTGTTGTTGTTGTTGTTGTTGTTTATTTGACGTTGTTGTTGTTGTTTATTTGACGTTGTTGTTGTTATTGTTTATTTGACGTTGTTGTTGTTGTTGTTTATTTGACGTTGTTGTTGTTGTTGTTTATTTGACGTTGTTGTTGTTGTTGTTGTTTATTTGACGTTGTTGTTGTTGTTGTTTATTTGACGGTGTTGTTGTTGTTGTTGTTGTTGTTGTTTATTTGACGTTGTTATTGTTGTTGTTGTTGTTTATTTGACGTTGTTATTGTTGTTGTTGTTGTTGTTTATTTGACGTTGTTGTTATTGTTGACGTTGTTGTTGTTGTTTATTTGATGTTGTAGTTGTTGTTGACATAGTTGTTGTTGTTTATTTCACGTTGTTGTTGTTGTTGTTGACGTTGTTGTTTATTTGACGTTGTTGTTGTTGTTTATTTGACGTTGTTGTTGTTGTTGACGTTGTTGTTGTTGTTGTTGTTGTTTATTTAACGTTGTTGTTGTTGTTTATTTGACATTGTTGTTGTTGTTGACGGTGTTGTTGTTGTTTATTTGACGTTGTTGTTGTTATTTATTTGACATTGTTGTTGTTGTTGACGTTGTTGTTGTTGTTGTTGTTTATTTGACATTGTTATTGTTGTTGTTGTTGACGTTGTTGTTGTAGTAGTTGTTGTTTATTTGACGTTGTTTTAGTATTGTTGTTTATTTGACATTGTTGTTGTTATTTATTTGACGTTGTTGTGGGTGACATTGTTGTTGTTGTTGTTTATTTAACGTTGTTGTTGTTGTTTATTTGACGTAGTTGTTGTTGTTGACGTTGTAGTTGTTGTTGTTTATTTTACGTTTTTGTTGTTGTTGATGTTGTTGTTGTTGTTGTTACTTTGACGTTGTTGTTGTTGTTATTGTTGTTGTTGTTGTTGTTTATTTGACATTGTTGTTGTTGTTGTTTATTTGACGTTGTTGTTGTTGTTTATTTGACGTTGTTATTGTTGACGGTGTTGTTGTTGTTGTTTATTTGACATTGTTGTTGTTGTTGACGTTGTTGTTGTTTATTTGACGCTGTTGTTATTGTTGTTGTTGTTGTTCTTTATTTGACGTTGTTGTTGTTTATTTGACGTTGTTGTTGTTTATTTGACGTTGTTGTTGTTGTTGTTTATTTGACGTTATTGTTGTTGACGTTGTTGTTGTTGTTGTTTATTTGACGCTGTTGTTGTTGTTGACGTTGTTCTTGTTGTTGTTTATTTGCCGTTGTTGTTGTTGTTTATTTGATGTTGTTGTTGTTGTTGTTTATTTGACGTTGTTGTTGTTGTTGTTGTTGTTGTTTACTTGACGTTGTTGTTATTATTGACGTTGTTGTTGTTTATTTGACGTTGTTGTTGTTGTTTATTTGACGTTGTTGTTTATTTGACATTGTTGTTGTTGTTGACGGTGTTGTTGTTGTTGTTGTTTATTTGACATTATTGTTGTTATTGTTGACGTTGTTGTTGTTGTTGTTTATTTGACGTTGTTGTTGTTGTTTATTTGACATTGTTGTTGTTGTTATTGTTTATTTGACGTTGTTGTTGTTGTTTATTTGACGTTGTTGTTGTTCTTGATGATGTTGTTGTTGTTGTTTATTTGACGCTGTTGTTGTTGTTGACGTTGTTCTTGTTGTTGTTTATTTGACGTTGTTGTTGTTGTTTATTTGACGTTGTTGTTGTTGTTGTTTATTTGACGTTGTTGTTTACTTGACGTTGTTGTTATTATTGACGTTGTTGTTGTTGTTGTTTATTTGACATTGTTGTTGTTGTTGACGTTGTTGTTGTTGTTTATTTGACGTTGTTGTTGTTGTTGTTGTTGTTGTTGTTGTTGTTTACTTGACGTTGTTGTTGTTGTTGTTGTTGTTGTTGTTTATTTGACGTTGTTGTTGTTTATTTGACGTTGTTGTTGTTTATTTGACGTTGTTGTTGTTTATTTGACGTTGTTGTTGACGTTGTTGTTGTTATTGTTTATTTGACGTTGTTGTTGTTGTTTATTTGACATAGTTGTTGTTGATGACGTTGTTGTTGTTGTTGTTGTTGTTGTTTATTTGATGTTTTTGTTGTTGTTGATGTTGTTGTTTTTGTTGTTGTTTATTTGTCGTTGTTGTTGTTGTTTATTTGACGTTGTTGTTGTTTATTTGACGTTGTTGTTGACGTTTTTGTTGTTATTGTTTATTTGACGTTGTTGTTGTTGTTTATTTGACTTAGTTATTGTTGTTGACGTTGTTGTTGTTGTTGTTGTTATTTATTTGATGTTTTTGTTGTTGTTGATGTTGTTGTTTTTGTTGTTGTTTATTTGTCGTTGTTGTTGTTGTTTAATTGACGTTGTTGTTGTTTATTTGACATTGTTTTTGTTGTTGTTGTTATTGTTATTGTTTAATTAATGTTGTTGTTGTTTATTTGACGTTGTTGTTGTTGTTGTTATTGTTGTTGTTGTTGTTGTTGTTGTTTATTTGACGTTGTTGTTGTTGTTTATTTGACGTTGTTGTTGTTATTGTTTATTTGACGTTGTTGTTGTTGTTGTTTATTTGACGTTGTTGTTGTTGTTGTTGTTTATTTGACGTTGTTGTTGTTGTTGTTGTTTATTTGACGTTGTTGTTGTTGTTGTTTATTTGACGGTGTTGTTGTTGTTGTTGTTGTTTATTTGACGTTGTTATTGTTGTTGTTGTTGTTTATTTGACGTTGTTATTGTTGTTGTTGTTGTTTATTTGACGTTGTTGTTATTGTTGACGTTGTTGTTGTTGTTTATTTGATGTTGTAGTTGTTGTTGACATAGTTGTTGTTGTTTATTTCACGTTGTTGTTGTTGTTGACGTTGTTGTTTATTTGACGTTGTTGTTGTTGTTTATTTGACGTTGTTGTTGTTGTTGACGTTGTTGTTGTTGTTGTTGTTGTTTATTTAACGTTGTTGTTGTTGTTTATTTGACATTGTTGTTGTTGTTGACGGTGTTGTTGTTGTTTATTTGACGTTGTTGTTGTTATTTATTTGACATTGTTGTTGTTGTTGACGTTGTTGTTGTTGTTGTTTATTTGACATTGTTATTGTTGTTGTTGTTGACGTTGTTGTTGACGTTGTTGTTGTAGTAGTTGTTGTTTATTTGACGTTGTTTTAGTATTGTTGTTTATTTGACATTGTTGTTGTTATTTATTTGACGTTTTTGTGTGTGACATTGTTGTTGTTGTTGTTTATTTAACGTTGTTGTTGTTGTTTATTTGACGTAGTTGTTGTTGTTGACGTTGTAGTTGTTGTTGTTTATTTTACGTTTTTGTTGTTGTTGATGTTGTTGTTGTTGTTGTTACTTTGACGTTGTTGTTGTTGTTATTGTTGTTGTTGTTGTTGTTGTTTATTTGACATTGTTGTTGTTGTTGTTTATTTGACGTTGTTGTTTATTTGACGTTGTTATTGTTGACGGTGTTGTTGTTGTTGTTGTTGTTTATTTGACATTGTTGTTGTTGTTGACGTTGTTGTTGTTTATTTGACGCTGTTGTTATTGTTGTTGTTGTTGTTCTTTATTTGACGTTGTTGTTGTTTATTTGACGTTGTTGTTGTTTATTTGACGTTGTTGTTGTTGTTTATTTGACGTTATTGTTGCTGACGTTGTTGTTGTTGTTGTTTATTTGACGCTGTTGTTGTTGTTGACGTTGTTCTTGTTGTTGTTTATTTGCCGTTGTTGTTGTTGTTTATTTGACGTTGTTGCTGTTGTTGTTTATTTGACGTTGTTGTTGTTGTTGTTGTTGTTGTTTACTTGACGTTGTTGTTATTATTGACGTTGTTGTTGTTGTTTATTTGACGTTGTTGTTGTTTATTTGACAATTTTTTTGTTGTTGTTGTTATTGTTATTGTTTAATTAATGTTGTTGTTGTTTATTTGACGTTGTTGTTGTTGTTGTTGTTATTGTTGTTGTTGTTGTTTATTTGACGTTGTTGTTGTTGTTTATTTGACGTTGTTGTTGTTATTGTTTATTTGACGTTGTTGTTGTTGTTGTTTATTTGACGTTGTTGTTGTTGTTGTTGTTTATTTGACGTTGTTGTTGTTGTTGTTGTTTATTTGACGTTGTTGTTGTTGTTGTTTATTTGACGGTGTTGTTGTTGTTGTTGTTGTTGTTTATTTGACGTTGTTATTGTTGTTGTTGTTGTTTATTTGACGTTGTTATTGTTGTTGTTGTTGTTTATTTGACGTTGTTGTTATTGTTGACGTTGTTGTTGTTGTTTATTTGATGTTGTAGTTGTTGTTGACATAGTTGTTGTTGTTTATTTGACGTTGTTGTTGTTGTTGATGTTGTTGTTTATTTGACGTTGTTGTTGTTGTTTATTTGACGTTGTTGTTGTTGTTGACGTTGTTGTTGTTGTTGTTGTTGTTTATTTAACGTTGTTGTTGTTGTTTATTTGACATTGTTGTTGTTGTTAACGGTGTTGTTGTTGTTTATTTGACGTTGTTGTTGTTATTTATTTGACATTGTTGTTGTTGTTGACGTTGTTGTTGTTGTTGTTTATTTGACATTGTTATTGTTGTTGTTGTTGACGTTGTTGTTGTAGTAGTTGTTGTTTATTTGACGTTGTTTTAGTATTGTTGTTTATTTGACATTGTTGTTGTTATTTATTTGACGTTGTTGTGGGTGACATTGTTGTTGTTGTTGTTTATTTAACGTTGTTGTTGTTGTTGTTTATTTGACGTAGTTGTTGTTGTTGACGTTGTAGTTGTTGTTGTTTATTTTACGTTTTTGTTGTTGTTGATGTTGTTGTTGTTGTTGTTACTTTGACGTTGTTGTTGTTGTTGTTATTGTTGTTGTTGTTGTTGTTGTTTATTTGACATTGTTGTTGTTGTTGTTTATTTGACGTTGTTGTTGTTGTTTATTTGACGTTGTTATTGTTGACGGTGTTGTTGTTGTTGTTGTTGTTGTTTATTTGACATTGTTGTTGTTGTTGACGTTGTTGTTGTTTATTTGACACTGTTGTTATTGTTGTTGTTGTTGTTCTTTATTTGACGTTGTTGTTGTTTATTTGACGTTGTTGTTGTTTATTTGACGTTGTTGTTGTTGTTTATTTGACGTTATTGTTGTTGACGTTGTTGTTGTTGTTGTTGTTTATTTGACGCTGTTGTTGTTGTTGACGTTGTTCTTGTTGTTGTTTATTTGCCGTTGTTGTTGTTTATTTGACGTTGTTGCTGTTGTTGTTTATTTGACGTTGTTGTTGTTGTTGTTGTTGTTGTTTACTTGACGTTGTTGTTATTATTGACGTTGTTGTTGTTGTTTATTTGACGTTATTGTTGTTGTTTATTTGACGTTGTTGTTTATTTGACATTGTTGTTGTTGTTGACGGTGTTGTTGTTGTTGTTGTTTATTTGACATTATTGTTGTTATTGTTGACGTTGTTGTTGTTGTTGTTTATTTGACGTTGTTGTTGTTGTTTATTTGACATTGTTGTTGTTGTTATTGTTTATTTGACGTTGTTGTTGTTGTTGTTTATTTGACGTTGTTGTTGTTCTTGATGATGTTGTTGTTGTTGTTTATTTGACGCTGTTGTTGTTGTTGACGTTGTTCTTGTTGTTGTTTATTTGACGTTGTTGTTGTTGTTTATTTGACGTTGTTGTTGTTGTTGTTTATTTGACGTTGTTGTTGTTGTTGTTTACTTGACGTTGTTGTTATTATTGACGTTGTTGTTGTTGTTGTTTATTTGACGTTGTTGTTGTTGTTTTTGACATAATTGTTGTTGTTGTTTATTTGACGTTGTTGTTTATTTGACATTGTTGTTGTTGTTGACGTTGTTGTTGTTGTTGTTGTTGTTTATTTGACATTGTTGTTGTTATTGTTGACGTTGTTGTTGTTGTTGACGGTGTTGTTGTTGTTGTTGTTTATTTAACATTGTTGTTGTTGTTGTTGACGTTGTTGTTGTTGTTTATTTGACGTTGTTGTTGTTGTTGTTGTTTACTTGACGTTGTTGTTGTTGTTGTTGTTGTTGTTTATTTGACGTTGTTGTTGTTTATTTGACGTTGTTGTTGTTTATTTGACGTTGTTGTTGACGTTGTTGTTGTTATTGTTTATTTGACGTTGTTGTTGTTGTTTATTTGACGTAGTTGTTGTTGTTGACGTTGTTGTTGTTGTTGTTGTTGTTGTTTATTTGATGTTTTTGTTGTTGTTGATGTTCTTGTTTTTGTTGTTGTTTATTTGTCGTTGTTGTTGTTGTTTATTTGACGTTGTTGTTGTTTATTTGACGTTGTTGTTGACGTTGTTGTTGACGTTGTTGTTGTTATTGTTTATTTGACGTTGTTGTTGTTGTTTATTTGACGTAGTTGTGGTGTTGTTGACGTTGTTGTTGTTGTTGTTATTTATTTGATGTTTTTGTTGTTGTTGATGTTGTTGTTTTTGTTGTTGTTTATTTGTCGTTGTTGTTGTTGTTTAATTGACGTTGTTGTTGTTTATTTGACATTGTTTTTGTTGTTGTTGTTATTGTTATTGTTTAATTAATGTTGTTGTTGTTTATTTGACGTTGTTGTTGTTGTTGTTGTTATTGTTGTTGTTGTTGTTGTTGTTGTTTATTTGACGTTGTTGTTGTTGTTTATTTGACGTTGTTGTTGTTATTGTTTATTTGACGTTGTTGTTGTTGTTGTTTATTTGACGTTGTTGTTGTTGTTGTTTATTTGACGTTGTTGTTGTTGTTGTTGTTTATTTGACGTTGTTGTTGTTGTTGTTTATTTGACGGTGTTGTTGTTGTTGTTGTTGTTGTTTATTTGACGTTGTTATTGTTGTTGTTGTTGTTTATTTGACGTTGTTATTGTTGTTGTTGTTGTTTATTTGACGTTGTTGTTATTGTTGACGTTGTTGTTGTTGATTATTTGATGTTGTAGTTGTTGTTGACATAGTTGTTGTTGTTTATTTCACGTTGTTGTTGTTGTTGACGTTGTTGTTTATTTGACGTTGTTGTTGTTGTTTATTTGACGTTGTTGTTGTTGTTGACGTTGTTGTTGTTGTTGTTGTTGTTGTTGTTTATTTAACGTTGTTGTTGTTGTTTATTTGACATTGTTGTTGTTGTTGACGGTGTTGTTGTTGTTTATTTGACGTTGTTGTTGTTATTTATTTGACATTGTTGTTGTTGTTGACGTTGTTGTTGTTGTTGTTTATTTGACATTGTTATTGTTGTTGTTGTTGACGTTGTTGTTGACGTTGTTGTTGTAGTAGTTGTTGTTTATTTGACGTTGTTTTAGTATTGTTGTTTATTTGACATTGTTGTTGTTATTTATTTGACGTTTTTGTGTGTGACATTGTTGTTGTTGTTGTTTATTTAACGTTGTTGTTGTTGTTTATTTGACGTAGTTGTTGTTGTTGACGTTGTAGTTGTTGTTGTTTATTTTACGTTTTTGTTGTTGTTGATGTTGTTGTTGTTGTTGTTACTTTGACGTTGTTGTTGTTGTTATTGTTGTTGTTGTTGTTGTTGTTGTTTATTTGACATTGTTGTTGTTGTTGTTTATTTGACGTTGTTGTTGTTGTTTATTTGACGTTGTTATTGTTGACGGTGTTGTTGTTGTTGTTGTTGTTTATTTGACATTGTTGTTGTTGTTGACGTTGTTGTTGTTTATTTGACGCTGTTGTTATTGTTGTTGTTGTTGTTCTTTATTTGACGTTGTTGTTGTTTATTTGACGTTGTTGTTGTTTATTTGACGTTGTTGTTGTTGTTTATTTGACGTTATTGTTGCTGACGTTGTTGTTGTTGTTGTTTATTTGACGTTGTTGTTGTTGTTGACGTTGTTCTTGTTGTTGTTTATTTGCCGTTGTTGTTGTTGTTGTTTATTTGACGTTGTTCCTGTTGTTGTTTATTTGACGTTGTTGTTGTTGTTGTTGTTTACTTGACGTTGTTGTTATTATTGACGTTGTTGTTGTTGTTTATTTGACGTTGTTGTTGTTTATTTGACATTGTTTTTGTTGTTGTTGTTATTGTTATTGTTTAATTAATGTTGTTGTTGTTTATTTGACGTTGTTGTTGTTGTTGTTGTTGTTATTGTTGTTGTTGTTGTTGTTGTTGTTGTTTATTTGACGTTGTTGTTGTTGTTTATTTGACGTTGTTGTTGTTATTGTTTATTTGACGTTGTTGTTGTTGTTGTTTATTTGACGTTGTTGTTGTTATTGTTGTTTATTTGACGTTGTTGTTGTTGTTGTTGTTTATTTAACGTTGTTGTTGTTGTTGTTTATTTGACGGTGTTGTTGTTGTTGTTGTTGTTGTTTATTTGACGTTGTTATTGTTGTTGTTGTTGTTTATTTGACGTTGTTATTGTTGTTGTTGTTGTTTATTTGACGTTGTTGTTATTGTTGACGTTGTTGTTGTTGTTTATTTGATGTTGTAGTTGTTGTTGACATAGTTGTTGTTGTTTATTTCACGTGGTTGTTGTTGTTGATGTTGTTGTTTATTTGACGTTGTTGTTGTTGTTTATTTGACGTTGTTGTTGTTGTTGACGTTGTTGTTGTTGTTGTTGTTGTTGTTTATTTAACGTTGTTGTTGTTGTTTATTTGACATTGTTGTTGTTGTTAACGGTGTTGTTGTTGTTTATTTGACGTTGTTGTTGTTATTTATTTGACATTGTTGTTGTTGTTGACGTTGTTGTTGTTGTTGTTTATTTGACATTGTTATTGTTGTTGTTGTTGACGTTGTTGTTGTAGTAGTTGTTGTTTATTTGATGTTGTTTTAGTATTGTTGTTTATTTGACATTGTTGTTGTTATTTATTTGACGTTGTTGTGGGTGACATTGTTGTTGTTGTTGTTTATTTAACGTTGTTGTTGTTGTTTATTTGACGTAGTTGTTGTTGTTGACGTTGTAGTTGTTGTTGTTTATTTTACGTTTTTGTTGTTGTTGATGTTGTTGTTGTTGTTGTTACTTTGACGTTGTTGTTGTTGTTGTTATTGTTGTTGTTGTTGTTGTTGTTGTTTATTTGACATTGTTGTTGTTGTTGTTTATTTGACGTTGTTGTTGTTGTTTATTTGACGTTGTTATTGTTGACGGTGTTGTTGTTGTTGTTGTTGTTGTTGTTTATTTGACATTGTTGTTGTTGTTGACATTGTTGTTGTTTATTTGACGCTGTTGTTATTGTTGTTGTTGTTGTTCTTTATTTGACGTTGTTGTTGTTTATTTGACGTTGTTGTTGTTTATTTGACGTTGTTGTTGTTGTTTATTTGACGTTATTGTTGTTGACGTTGTTGTTGTTGTTGTTTATTTGACGCTGTTGTTGTTGTTGACGTTGTTCTTGTTGTTGTTTATTTGCCGTTGTTGTTGTTGTTTATTTGACGTTGTTGCTGTTGTTGTTTATTTGACGTTGTTGTTGTTGTTGTTGTTGTTGTTTACTTGACGTTGTTGTTATTATTGACGTTGTTGTTGTTGTTTATTTGACGTTGTTGTTGTTGTTTATTTGACGTTGTTGTTTATTTGACATTGTTGTTGTTGTTGACGGTGTTGTTGTTGTTGTTGTTTATTTGACATTATTGTTGTTATTGTTGACGTTGTTGTTGTTGTTGTTTATTTGACGTTGTTGTTGTTGTTGTTTATTTGACATTGTTGTTGTTGTTATTGTTTATTTGACGTTGTTGTTGTTGTTGTTTATTTGACGTTGTTGTTGTTCTTGATGATGTTGTTGTTGTTGTTTATTTGACGTTGTTGTTGTTGTTGACGTTGTTCTTGTTGTTGTTTATTTGACGTTGTTGTTGTTGTTTATTTGACGTTGTTGTTGTTGTTGTTTATTTGACGTTGTTGTTGTTGTTGTTTACTTGACGTTGTTGTTATTATTGACGTTGTTGTTGTTGTTGTTGTTTATTTGACGTTGTTGTTGTTGTTTTTGACATAATTGTTGTTGTTGTTTATTTGACGTTGTTGTTTATTTGACATTGTTGTTGTTGTTGACGTTGTTGTTGTTGTTGTTGTTGTTGTTTATTTGACATTGTTGTTGTTATTGTTGACGTTGTTGTTGTTGTTGACGGTGTTGTTGTTGTTGTTGTTTATTTGACATTGTTGTTGTTGTTGTTGACGTTGTTGTTGTTGTTTATTTGACGTTGTTGTTGTTGTTGTTGTTTACTTGACGTTGTTGTTGTTGTTGTTGTTGTTGTTTATTTGACGTTGTTGTTGTTTATTTGACGTTGTTGTTGTTTATTTGACGTTGTTGTTGACGTTGTTGTTGTTATTGTTTATTTGACGTTGTTGTTGTTGTTGTTTATTTGACGTAGTTGTTGTTGTTGACGTTGTTGTTGTTGTTGTTGTTGTTGTTGTTTATTTGATGTTTTTGTTGTTGTTGATGTTGTTGTTTTTGTTGTTGTTTATTTGTCGTTGTTGTTGTTGTTTATTTGACGTTGTTGTTGTTTATTTGACGTTGTTGTTGACGTTGTTGTTGACGTTGTTGTTGTTATTGTTTATTTGACGTTGTTGTTGTTGTTTATTTGACGTAGTTGTTGTTGTTGACGTTGTTGTTGTTGTTGTTGTTATTTATTTGATGTTTTTGTTGTTGTTGATGTTGTTGTTTTTGTTGTTGTTTATTTGTCGTTGTTGTTGTTGTTTAATTGACGTTGTTGTTGTTTATTTGACATTGTTTTTGTTGTTGTTGTTATTGTTATTGTTTAATTAATGTTGTTGTTGTTTATTTGACGTTGTTGTTGTTGTTGTTATTGTTGTTGTTGTTGTTGTTGTTGTTTATTTGACGTTGTTGTTGTTGTTTATTTGACGTTGTTGTTGTTATTGTTTATTTGACATTGTTGTTGTTGTTGTTGTTTATTTGACGTTGTTGTTGTTGTTGTTTATTTGACGTTGTTGTTGTTGTTGTTGTTTATTTGACGTTGTTGTTGTTGTTGTTTATTTGACGGTGTTGTTGTTGTTGTTGTTGTTGTTTATTTGACGTTGTTATTGTTGTTGTTGTTGTTTATTTGACGTTGTTATTGTTGTTGTTGTTGTTTATTTGACGTTGTTGTTATTGTTGACGTTGTTGTTGTTGATTATTTGATGTTGTAGTTGTTGTTGACATAGTTGTTGTTGTTTATTTCACTTTGTTGTTGTTGTTGACGTTGTTGTTTATTTGACGTTGTTGTTGTTGTTTATTTGACGTTGTTGTTGTTGTTGACGTTGTTGTTGTTGTTGACGGTGTTGTTGTTGTTGACGGTGTTGTTGTTGTTTATTTGACGTTGTTGTTGTTATTTATTTGACATTGTTGTTGTTGTTGACGTTGTTGTTGTTGTTGTTTATTTGACATTGTTATTGTTGTTGTTGTTGACGTTGTTGTTGACGTTGTTGTTGTAGTAGTTGTTGTTTATTTGACGTTGTTTTAGTATTGTTGTTTATTTGACATTGTTGTTGTTATTTATTTAACGTTGTTGTGTGTGACATTGTTGTTGTTGTTGTTTATTTAACGTTGTTGTTGTTGTTTATTTGACGTAGTTGTTGTTGTTGACGTTGTAGTTGTTGTTGTTTATTTTACGTTTTTGTTGTTGTTGATGTTGTTGTTGTTGTTGTTACTTTGACGTTGTTGTTGTTGTTATTGTTGTTGTTGTTGTTGTTGTTGTTTATTTGACATTGTTGTTGTTGTTGTTGTTGTTTATTTGACGTTGTTGTTGTTGTTTATTTGACGTTGTTATTGTTGACGGTGTTGTTGTTGTTGTTGTTGTTTATTTGACATTGTTGTTGTTGACGTTGTTGTTGTTTATTTGACGCTGTTGTTATTGTTGTTGTTGTTGTTCTTTATTTGACGTTGTTGTTGTTTATTTGACGTTGTTGTTGTTTATTTGACGTTGTTGTTGTTGTTTATTTGACGTTATTGTTGCTGACGTTGTTGTTGTTGTTGTTTATTTGACGCTGTTGTTGTTGTTGACGTTGTTCTTGTTGTTGTTTATTTGCCGTTGTTGTTGTTGTTTATTTGACGTTGTTGCTGTTGTTGTTTATTTGACGTTGTTGTTGTTGTTGTTGTTGTTTACTTGACGTTGTTGTTATTATTGACGTTGTTGTTGTTGTTTATTTGACGTTGTTGTTGTTTATTTGACGTTGTTGTTTATTTGACATTGTTGTTGTTGTTGACGGTGTTGTTGTTGTTGTTGTTTATTTGACATTATTGTTGTTATTGTTGACGTTGTTGTTGTTGTTGTTGTTTATTTGACGTTGTTGTTGTTGTTTATTTGACATTGTTGTTGTTGTTATTGTTTATTTGACGTTGTTGTTGTTGTTGTTTATTTGACGTTGTTGTTGTTCTTGATGATGTTGTTGTTGTTGTTTATTTGACGCTGTTGTTGTTGTGGACGTTGTTCTTGTTGTTGTTTATTTGACGTTGTTGTTGTTGTTTATTTGACGTTGTTGTTGTTGTTGTTTATTTGACGTTGTTGTTGTTGTTGTTTACTTGACGTTGTTGTTATTATTGACGTTGTTGTTGTTGTTGTTTATTTGACGTTGTTGTTGTTGTTTTTTTTGACATAATTGTTGTTGTTGTTTATTTGACGTTGTTGTTTATTTGACATTGTTGTTGTTGTTGACGTTGTTGTTGTTGTTGTTGTTGTTTATTTGACATTGTTGTTGTTATTGTTGACGTTGTTGTTGTTGTTGACGGTGTTGTTGTTGTTGTTGTTGTTTATTTGACATTGTTGTTGTTGTTGTTGATGTTGTTGTTTATTTGACGTTGTTGTTGTTGTTTATTTGACGTTGTTGTTGTTGTTGACGTTGTTGTTGTTGTTGTTGTTGTTTATTTAACGTTGTTGTTGTTGTTTATTTGACATTGTTGTTGTTGTTAACGGTGTTGTTGTTGTTTATTTGACGTTGTTGTTGTTATTTATTTGACATTGTTGTTGTTGTTGACGTTGTTGTTGTTGTTGTTTATTTGACATTGTTATTGTTGTTGTTGTTGACGTTGTTGTTGTAGTAGTTGTTGTTTATTTGACGTTGTTTTAGTATTGTTGTTTATTTGACATTGTTGTTGTTATTTATTTGATGTTGTTGTGGGTGACATTGTTGTTGTTGTTGTTTATTTAACGTTGTTGTTGTTGTTTATTTGACGTAGTTGTTGTTGTTGACGTTGTAGTTGTTGTTGTTTATTTTACGTTTTTGTTGTTGTTGATGTTGTTGTTGTTGTTGTTACTTTGACGTTGTTGTTGTTGTTATTGTTGTTGTTGTTGTTGTTGTTTATTTGACATTGTTGTTGTTGTTTATTTGACGTTGTTGTTGTTGTTTATTTGACGTTGTTATTGTTGACGGTGTTGTTGTTGTTGTTGTTGTTGTTGTTTATTTGACATTGTTGTTGTTGTTGACGTTGTTGTTGTTTATTTGACGTTGTTGTTATTGTTGTTGTTGTTGTTCTTTATTTGACGTTGTTGTTGTTTATTTGACGTTGTTGTTGTTTATTTGACGTTGTTGTTGTTGTTGTTTATTTGACGTTATTGTTGTTGACGTTGTTGTTGTTGTTGTTTATTTGACGCTGTTGTTGTTGTTGACGTTGTTCTTGTTGTTGTTTATTTGCCGTTGTTGTTGTTGTTTATTTGACGTTGTTGCTGTTGTTGTTTATTTGACGTTGTTGCTGTTGTTGTTTATTTGACGTTGTTGTTGTTGTTGTTGTTGTTGTTGTTTACTTGACGTTGTTGTTATTATTGACGTTGTTGTTGTTGTTTATTTGACGTTGTTGTTGTTGTTTATTTGACATTGTTGTTTATTTGACATTGTTGTTGTTGTTGACGGTGTTGTTGTTGTTGTTGTTTATTTGACATTATTGTTGTTATTGTTGACGTTGTTGTTGTTGTTGTTTATTTGACGTTGTTGTTGTTGTTTATTTGACATTGTTGTTGTTGTTATTGTTTATTTGACGTTGTTGTTGTTGTTGTTGTTTATTTGACGTTGTTGTTGTTCTTGATGATGTTGTTGTTGTTGTTTATTTGACGCTGTTGTTGTTGTTGACGTTGTTCTTGTTGTTGTTTATTTGACGTTGTTGTTGTTGTTTATTTGACGTTGTTGTTGTTGTTGTTTATTTGACGTTGTTGTTGTTGTTGTTTACTTGACGTTGTTGTTATTATTGACGTTGTTGTTGTTGTTGTTTATTTGACGTTGTTGTTGTTGTTTTTGACATAATTGTTGTTGTTGTTTATTTGACGTTGTTGTTTATTTGACATTGTTGTTGTTGTTGACGTTGTTGTTGTTGTTGTTGTTTATTTGACATTGTTGTTGTTATTGTTGACGTTGTTGTTGTTGTTGACGGTGTTGTTATTGTTGTTGTTTATTTGACATTGTTGTTGTTGTTGTTGACGTTGTTGTTGTTGTTTATTTGACGTTGTTGTTGTTGTTTACTTGACGTTGTTGTTGTTGTTGTTGTTGTTGTTTATTTGACGTTGTTGTTGTTTATTTGACGTTGTTGTTGTTTATTTGACGTTGTTGTTGTTTATTTGACGTTGTTGTTGACGTTGTTGTTGTTATTGTTTATTTGACGTTGTTGTTGTTGTTTATTTGACGTAGTTGTTGTTGTTGACGTTGTTGTTGTTGTTGTTGTTGTTGTTGTTTATTTGATGTTTTTGTTGTTGTTGATGTTGTTGTTTTTGTTGTTGTTTATTTGTCGTTGTTGTTGTTGTTTATTTGACGTTGTTGTTGTTTATTTGACGTTGTTGTTGACGTTGTTGTTGTTATTGTTTATTTGACGTTGTTGTTGTTGTTGTTTATTTGACGTAGTTGTTGTTGTTGACGTTGTTGTTGTTGTTGTTGTTATTTATTTGATGTTTTTGTTGTTGTTGATGTTGTTGTTTTTGTTGTTGTTTATTTGTCGTTGTTGTTGTTGTTTAATTGACGTTGTTGTTGTTTATTTGACATTGTTTTTGTTGTTGTTGTTATTGTTATTGTTTAATTAATGTTGTTGTTGTTTATTTGACGTTGTTGTTGTTGTTGTTATTGTTGTTGTTGTTGTTGTTGTTGTTTATTTGACGTTGTTGTTGTTGTTTATTTGACGTTGTTGTTGTTATTGTTTATTTGACGTTGTTGTTGTTGTTGTTTATTTGACGTTGTTGTTGTTGTTGTTGTTGTTTATTTGACGTTGTTGTTGTTGTTGTTGTTGTTTATTTGACGTTGTTGTTGTTGTTGTTGTTGTTGTTTATTTGACGGTGTTGTTGTTGTTGTTGTTGTTGTTGTTGTTTATTTGACGTTGTTATTGTTGTTGTTGTTGTTTATTTGACGTTGTTATTGTTGTTGTTGTTGTTTATTTGACGTTGTTGTTATTGTTGACGTTGTTGTTGTTGATTATTTGATGTTGTAGTTGTTGTTGACATAGTTGTTGTTGTTTATTTCACGTTGTTGTTGTTGTTGACGTTGTTGTTTATTTGACGTTGTTGTTGTTGTTTATTTGACGTTGTTGTTGTTGTTGACGTTGTTGTTGTTGTTGTTGTTTATTTAACGTTGTTGTTGTTGTTTATTTGACATTGTTGTTATTGTTGACGGTGTTGTTGTTGTTTATTTGACGTTGTTGTTGTTATTTATTTGACATTGTTGTTGTTGTTGACGTTGTTGTTGTTGTTGTTTATTTGACATTGTTATTGTTGTTGTTGTTGACGTTGTTGTTGACGTTGTTGTTGTAGTAGTTGTTGTTTATTTGACGTTGTTTTAGTATTGTTGTTTATTTAACACTGTTGTTGTTATTTATTTGACGTTGTTGTGTGTGACATTGTTGTTGTTGTTGTTTATTTAACGTTGTTGTTGTTGTTTATTTGACGTAGTTGTTGTTGTTGACGTTGTAGTTGTTGTTGTTTATTTTACGTTTTTGTTGTTGTTGATGTTGTTGTTGTTGTTGTTACTTTGACGTTGTTGTTGTTGTTATTGTTGTTGTTGTTGTTGTTGTTTATTTGACATTGTTGTTGTTGTTGTTGTTTATTTGACGTTGTTGTTGTTGTTTATTTGACGTTGTTATTGTTGACGGTGTTGTTGTTGTTGTTGTTTATTTGACATTGTTGTTGTTGTTGACGTTGTTGTTGTTTATTTGACGTTGTTTTTATTGTTGTTGTTGTTGTTCTTTATTTGACGTTGTTGTTGTTTATTTGACGTTGTTGTTGTTTATTTGACGTTGTTGTTGTTGTTTATTTGACGTTATTGTTGCTGACGTTGTTGTTGTTGTTGTTTATTTGACGCTGTTGTTGTTGTTGACGTTGTTCTTGTTGTTGTTTATTTGCCGTTGTTGTTGTTGTTTATTTGACGTTGTTGCTGTTGTTGTTTATTTGACGTTGTTGTTGTTGTTGTTGTTGTTGTTTACTTGACGTTGTTGTTATTATTGACGTTGTTGTTGTTGTTTATTTGACGTTGTTGTTTATTTGACATTGTTGTTGTTGTTGACGGTGTTGTTGTTGTTGTTGTTTATTTGACATTATTGTTGTTATTGTTGACGTTGTTGTTGTTGTTGTTTATTTGACGTTGTTGTTGTTGTTTATTTGACATTGTTGTTGTTGTTATTGTTTATTTGACGTTGTTGTTGTTGTTGTTTATTTGACGTTGTTGTTGTTCTTGATGATGTTGTTGTTGTTGTTTATTTGACGCTGTTGTTGTTGTGGACGTTGTTCTTGTTGTTGTTTATTTGACGTTGTTGTTGTTGTTTATTTGACGTTGTTGTTGTTGTTGTTTATTTGACGTTGTTGTTGTTGTTGTTGTTTACTTGACGTTGTTGTTATTATTGACGTTGTTGTTGTTGTTGTTTATTTGACGTTGTTGTTGTTGTTTTTGACATAATTGTTGTTGTTGTTTATTTGATGTTGTTGTTTATTTGACATTGTTGTTGTTGTTGTTGATGTTGTTGTTTATTTGACGTTGTTGTTGTTGTTTATTTGACGTTGTTGTTGTTGTTGACGTTGTTGTTGTTGTTGTTGTTTATTTAACGTTGTTGTTGTTGTTTATTTGACATTGTTGTTGTTGTTAACGGTGTTGTTGTTGTTTATTTGACGTTGTTGTTGTTATTTATTTGACATTGTTGTTGTTGTTGACGTTGTTGTTGTTGTTGTTGTTTATTTGACATTGTTATTGTTGTTGTTGTTGACGTTGTTGTTGTAGTAGTTGTTGTTTATTTGACGTTGTTTTAGTATTGTTGTTTATTTGACATTGTTGTTGTTATTTATTTGACGTTGTTGTGGGTGACATTGTTGTTGTTGTTGTTTATTTAACGTTGTTGTTGTTGTTTATTTGACGTAGTTGTTGTTGTTGACGTTGTAGTTGTTGTTGTTTATTTTACGTTTTTGTTGTTGTTGATGTTGTTGTTGTTGTTGTTACTTTGACGTTGTTGTTGTTGTTATTGTTGTTGTTGTTGTTGTTGTTTATTTGACATTGTTGTTGTTGTTGTTTATTTGACGTTGTTGTTGTTGTTTATTTGACGTTGTTATTGTTGACGGTGTTGTTGTTGTTGTTGTTGTTTATTTGACATTGTTGTTGTTGTTGACGTTGTTGTTGTTTATTTGACGCTGTTGTTATTGTTGTTGTTGTTGTTCTTTATTTGACGTTGTTGTTGTTTATTTGACGTTGTTGTTGTTTATTTGACGTTGTTGTTGTTGTTTATTTGACGTTATTGTTGTTGACGTTGTTGTTGTTGTTGTTTATTTGACGCTGTTGTTGTTGTTGACGTTGTTCTTGTTGTTGTTTATTTGCCGTTGTTGTTGTTGTTTATTTGACGTTGTTGTTGTTGTTGTTTATTTGACGTTGTTGTTGTTGTTGTTGTTGTTGTTTACTTGACGTTGTTGTTATTATTGACGTTGTTGTTGTTGTTTATTTGACGTTGTTGTTGTTTATTTGACGTTGTTGTTTATTTGACATTGTTGTTGTTGTTGACGGTGTTGTTGTTGTTGTTGTTTATTTGACATTATTGTTGTTATTGTTGACGTTGTTGTTGTTGTTGTTTATTTGACGTTGTTGTTGTTGTTTATTTGACATTGTTGTTGTTGTTATTGTTTATTTGACGTTGTTGTTGTTGTTGTTTATTTGACGTTGTTGTTGTTCTTGATGATGTTGTTGTTGTTGTTTATTTGACGCTGTTGTTGTTGTTGACGTTGTTCTTGTTGTTGTTTATTTGACGTTGTTGTTGTTGTTGTTTATTTGACGTTGTTGTTGTTGTTGTTTATTTGACGTTGTTGTTGTTGTTGTTTACTTGACGTTGTTGTTATTATTGACGTTGTTGTTGTTGTTGTTTATTTGACGTTGTTGTTGTTGTTTTTGACATAATTGTTGTTGTTGTTTATTTGACGTTGTTGTTTATTTGACATTGTTGTTGTTGTTGACGTTGTTGTTGTTGTTGTTGTTTATTTGACATTGTTGTTGTTATTGTTGACGTTGTTGTTGTTGTTGTTTATTTGACATTGTTGTTGTTGTTGTTGACGTTGTTGTTGTTGTTTATTTGACGTTGTTGTTGTTGTTGTTGTTGTTTACTTGACGTTGTTGTTGTTGTTGTTGTTGTTTATTTGACGTTGTTGTTGTTTATTTGACGTTGTTGTTGTTTATTTGACGTTGTTGTTGACGTTGTTGTTGTTATTGTTTATTTGACGTTGTTGTTGTTGTTTATTTGACGTAGTTGTTGTTGTTGACGTTGTTGTTGTTGTTGTTGTTGTTTATTTGATGTGTTTGTTGTTGTTGATGTTGTTGTTTTTGTTGTTGTTTATTTGTCGTTGTTGTTGTTGTTTATTTGACGTTGTTGTTGTTTATTTGACGTTGTTGTTGTTATTGTTTATTTGACGTTGTTGTTGTTGTTTATTTGACGTAGTTGTTGTTGTTGACGTTGTTGTTGTTGCTGTTGTTATTTATTTGATGTTTTTGTTGT
Organism: Vicia faba; assembly: GCA_948472305.1. Taxonomy (NCBI): domain Eukaryota; kingdom Viridiplantae; phylum Streptophyta; class Magnoliopsida; order Fabales; family Fabaceae; genus Vicia; species Vicia faba. Next base: position 1,204,373,421 of record OX451735.1, read on the forward strand.
TGTTGATGTTGTTGTTTTTGTTGTTGTTTATTTGTCGTTGTTGTTGTTGTTTAATTGACGTTGTTGTTGTTTATTTGACATTGTTTTTGTTGTTGTTGTTATTGTTATTGTTTAATTAATGTTGTTGTTGTTTATTTGACGTTGTTGTTGTTGTTGTTGTTGTTATTGTTGTTGTTGTTGTTGTTGTTTATTTGACGTTGTTGTTGTTGTTGTTTATTTGACGTTGTTGTTGTTATTGTTTATTTGACGTTGTTGTTGTTGTTGTTTATTTGACGTTGTTGTTGTTCTTGTTGTTTATTTGACGTTGTTGTTGTTGTTGTTGTTTATTTGACGTTGTTGTTGTTGTTGTTTATTTGACGGTGTTGTTGTTGTTGTTGTTGTTGTTGTTTATTTGACGTTGTTATTGTTGTTGTTGTTGTTTATTTGACGTTGTTATTGTTGTTGTTGTTGTTTATTTGACGTTGTTGTTATTGTTGACGTTGTTGTTGTTGATTATTTGATGTTGTAGTTGTTGTTGACATAGTTGTTGTTGTTTATTTCACGTTGTTGTTGTTGTTGTTGACGTTGTTGTTTATTTGACGTTGTTGTTGTTGTTTATTTGACGTTGTTGTTGTTGTTGACGTTGTTGTTGTTGTTGTTGTTGTTTATTTAACGTTGTTGTTGTTGTTTATTTGACATTGTTGTTGTTGTTGACGGTGTTGTTGTTGTTTATTTGACGTTGTTGTTGTTATTTATTTGACATTGTTGTTGTTGTTGACGTTGTTGTTGTTGTTGTTTATTTGACATTGTTATTGTTGTTGTTGTTGACGTTGTTGTTGACGTTGTTGTTGTAGTAGTTGTTGTTTATTTGACGTTGTTTTAGTATTGTTGTTTATTTAACATTGTTGTTGTTATTTATTTGACGTTGTTGTGTGTGACATTGTTGTTGTTGTTGTTTATTTAACGTTGTTGTTGTTGTTTATTTGACGTAGTTGTTGTTGTTGACGTTGTAGTTGTTGTTGTTTATTTTACGTTTTTGTTGTTGTTGATGTTGTTGTTGTTGTTGTTACTTTGACGTTGTTGTTGTTGTTATTGTTGTTGTTGTTGTTGTTGTTGTTGTTTATTTGACATTGTTGTTGTTGTTGTTTATTTGACGTTGTTGTTGTTGTTTATTTGACGTTGTTATTGTTGACGGTGTTGTTGTTGTTGTTGTTGTTTATTTGACATTGTTGTTGTTGTTGACGTTGTTGTTGTTTATTTGACGCTGTTGTTATTGTTGTTGTTGTTGTTCTTTATTTGACGTTGTTGTTGTTTATTTGACGTTGTTGTTGTTTATTTGACGTTGTTGTTGTTGTTTATTTGACGTTATTGTTGCTGACGTTGTTGTTGTTGTTGTTTATTTGACGCTGTTGTTGTTGTTGACGTTGTTCTTGTTGTTGTTTATTTGCCGTTGTTGTTGTTGTTTATTTGACATTGTTGCTGTTGTTGTTTATTTGACGTTGTTGTTGTTGTTGTTGTTGTTGTTTACTTGACGTTGTTGTTATTATTGACGTTGTTGTTGTTGTTTATTTGACGTTGTTGTTGTTGTTTATTTGACGTTGTTGTTTATTTGACATTGTTGTTGTTGTTGACGGTGTTGTTGTTGTTGTTTATTTGACATTATTGTTGTTATTGTTGACGTTGTTGTTGTTGTTGTTTATTTGACATTGTTGTTGTTATTTATTTGACGTTGTTGTTGTTGTTGTTTATTTAACGTTGTTGTTGTTGTTGTTTATTTGACGTAGTTGTTGTTGTTGACGTTGTAGTTGTTGTTGTTTATTTTACGTTTTTGTTGTTGTTGATGTTGTTGTTGTTGTTGTTACTTTGACGTTGTTGTTGTTGTTATTGATGTTGTTGTTGTTGTTGTTGTTTATTTGACATTGTTGTTGTTGTTGTTTATTTGACGTTGTTGTTGTTGTTTATTTGACGTTGTTATTGTTGACGGTGTTGTTGTTGTTGTTGTTGTTTATTTGACATTGTTGTTGTTGTTGACGTTGTTGTTGTTTATTTGACGCTGTTGTTATTGTTGTTGTTGTTCTTTATTTGACGTTGTTGTTGTTTATTTGACGTTGTTGTTGTTTATTTGACGTTGTTGTTGTTGTTTATTTGACGTTATTGTTGCTGACGTTGTTGTTGTTGTTGTTTATTTGACGCTGTTGTTGTTGTTGACGTTGTTCTTGTTGTTGTTTATTTGCCGTTGTTGTTGTTTATTTGACGTTGTTGCTGTTGTTGTTTATTTGACGTTGTTGTTGTTGTTGTTGTTGTTTACTTGACGTTGTTGTTATTATTGACGTTGTTGTTGTTGTTTATTTGACGTTGTTGTTGTTGTTTATTTGACGTTGTTGTTTATTTGACATTGTTGTTGTTGTTGACGGTGTTGTTGTTGTTGTTGTTTATTTGACATTATTGTTGTTATTGTTGACGTTGTTGTTGTTGTTGTTGTTTATTTGACGTTGTTGTTGTTGTTTATTTGACATTGTTGTTGTTGTTATTGTTTATTTGACGTTGTTGTTGTTGTTGTTTATTTGACGTTGTTGTTGTTCTTGATGATGTTGTTGTTGTTGTTTATTTGACGCTGTTGTTGTTGTGGACGTTGTTCTTGTTGTTGTTTATTTGACGTTGTTGTTGTTGTTTATTTGACGTTGTTGTTGTTGTTGTTTATTTGACGTTGTTGTTGTTGTTGTTTACTTGACGTTGTTGTTATTATTGACGTTGTTGTTGTTGTTGTTTATTTGACGTTGTTGTTCTTGTTTTTGACATAATTGTTGTTGTTGTTTATTTGACGTTGTTGTTTATTTGACATTGTTGTTGTTGTTGACGTTGTTGTTGTTGTTGTTTATTTGACATTGTTGTTGTTATTGTTGACGTTGTTGTTGTTGTTGACAGTGTTGTTGTTGTTGTTGTTTATTTGACATTGTTGTTGTTGTTGTTGACGTGGTTGTTGTTGTTTATTTGACGTTGTTGTTGTTGTTGTTTACTTGACGTTGTTGTTGTTGTTGTTGTTGTTTATTTGACGTTGTTGTTGTTTATTTGACGTTGTTGTTGTTTATTTGACGTTGTTGTTGTTTATTTGACGTTGTTGTTGACGTTGTTGTTGTTATTGTTTATTTGACGTTGTTGTTGTTGTTTATTTGACGTAGTTGTTGTTGTTGACGTTGTTGTTGTTGTTGTTGTTGTTGTTTATTTGATGTTTTTGTTGTTGTTGATGTTGTTGTTTTTGTTGTTGTTTATTTGTCGTTGTTGTTGTTGTTTAATTGACGTTGTTGTTGTTTATTTGACGTTGTTATTGTTGTTTTTGTTATTGTTGTTGTTTAATTAATGCTGTTGTTGTTTATTTGACGTTGTTGTTGTTGTTGTTGTTGTTATTGTTGTTGTTGTTGTTGTTGTTGTTTATTTGACGTTGTTGTTGTTGTTTATTTAACGTTGTTGTTGTTATTGTTTATTTGACGTTGTTGTTGTTGTTGTTTATTTGACGTTGTTGTTGTTGTTGTTTATTTGACGTTGTTGTTGTTGTTGTTTATTTGACGTTGTTGTTGTTGTTTATTTGACGGTGTTGTTGTTGTTGTTGTTTATTTGACGTTGTTGTTGTTGTTGTTTATTTGATGTTTTTGTTGTTGTTGATGTTGTTGTTTTTGTTGTTGTTTATTTGTCGTTATTGTTGTTGTTTAATTGACGTTGTTGTTGTTTATTTGACATTGTTGTTGTTGTTATTGTTGTTGTTGTTGTTGTTCAATTGACGTTGTTGTTGTTGTTTATTTGACGTTGTTGTTGTTAATGTTTATTTGACGTTGTTGTTGTTGTTGTTGTTGTTGTTGTTTATTTGACGTTGTTATTGTTGTTGTTTTTGTTTATTTGACGTTGTTGTTATTGTTGACGTTGTTGTTGTTGTTGTTTATTTGATGTTGTAGTTGTATGTGGACATAGTTGTTGTTGTTTATTTCACGTTGTTGTTGTTGTTGACGTTGTTGTTTATTTGACGTTGTTGTTGTTGTTTATTTGACGTTGTTGTTGTTGTTGACGTTGTTGTTGTTGTTGTTGTTTATTTGACGTTGTTGTTGTTGTTCTTTATTTGACATTGTTGTTGTTGTTGTTGTTGACGTTGTTGTTGTTTTTGTTTATTTGACATTGTCATTGTTGTTGTTGTTGACGTTGTTGTTGTAGTTGTTGTTGTTTATTTGACGTTGTTTTAGTATTGTTGTTTATTTTACATTGTTGTTGTTATTTATTTGACGTTGTTGTGGGTGACATTGTTCTTGTTGTTGTTTATTTAACGTTGTTATTGTTGTTTATTTGACGTAGTTGTTGTTGTTGACGTTGTAGTTGTTGTTGTTTATTTGACGTTTTTGTTGTTGTTGATGTTGTTGTTGTTGTTGTTCATTTGACGTTGTTGTTGTTGTTATTGTTGTTGTTGTTGCTGTTGTTGTTGTTTATTTGACATTGTTGTTGTTGTTGTTTATTTGACGTTGTTGTTGTTGTTTATTTGACGTTGTTATTATTGACAGTGTTGTTGTTGTTGTTGTTATTTATTTGACATTGTTGTTGTTGTTGTTCACGTTGTTGTTGTTTATTTGACGTTGTTGTTGTTGTTGTTGTTGTTGTTCTTTATTTGACGTTGTTGTTGTTTATTTGACGCTGTTGTTGTATATTTGACGTTGTTGTTGTTGTTGATTTGACGTTATTGTTGTTGACGTTGTTGTTGTTGTTATTGTTTATTTGAAGTTGTTGTTGTTGTTTATTTGACGTAGTTGTTGTTGTTGACGTTGTTGTTATTGTTGTTTATTTGACGTTTTTGTTGTTGTTGATGTTGTTGTTGTTGTTGTTGTTTATTTGACGTTGTTGTTGTTTATTTGACGGTGTTGTTGTTGTTGTTGTTTATTTGACGTTGTTGTTGTTTATTTGACGGTGTTGTTGTTGTTGTTGTTGTTGTTTATTTGACGTTGTTATTGGTTTTGTTGTTGTTTATTTGACGTTGTTGTTGTTGACGTTGTTGTTGTTGTTGACATTGTTGTTTCACATTGTTGTTTATTTGACGTTTTTGTTGTTGTTGATGTTGTTGTTGTTGTTCATTTGACGTTGTTGTTGTTGTTGTTGTTGTTGTTGTTGTTATTGTTGTTGTTGTTGTTGTTGTTGTTGACGTTGTTGTTGTTGTTGTTTATTTAACGTTGTTGTTGTTGTTAAAGTTGTTGTTGTTGTTGTTTATTTGACGTTGTTGTTGTTGACGTTGTTCTTGTTGTTGTTTATTTGACGTTGTTGTTGTTATTTATTTGACGTTGTTGTTGTTGTTGTTGTTCATGTGACGTTGTTGTTGTTGTTGTTGTTGTTTACTTGACGTTGTTGTTATTATTGACGTTGTTGTTGTTGTTGTTGTTGTTGTTTATTTGACGTTGTTGTTGTTGTTGTTGACATAATTGTTGTTGTTGTTTATTTGACGTTGTTGTTGTTGTTGTTGTTGTTTATTTGACATTATTGTTGTTGTTGACGGTGTTGTTGTTGTTGTTGTTGTTTATTTGACATTGTTGTTGTTGTTGACGTTGTTGTTGTTGTTGACGGTGTTGTTGTTGTTGTTGTTGTTTATTTGACGTTGTTGTTGCTGTTTATTTGACGTTGTTGTTGTTATTGTTTATTTGACGTTGTTGTTGTTGTTTATTTGACGTTGTTGTTGTTGTTGTTGTTGTTTATTTGACGTTGTTGTTGTTGTTTATTTGACGTTGTTGTTGTTGTTTATTTGACGTTGTTTTAGTATTGTTGTTTATTTGACATTGTTGTTGTTATTTATTTGACGTTGTTGTGGGTGACATTGTTGTTGTTGTTGTTGTTTATTTAACGTTGTTATTGTTGTTTATTTGACGTAGTTGTTGTTGTTGACGTTGTAGTTGTTGTTGTTTATTTGACGTTTTTGTTGTTGTTGATGTTGTTGTTGTTGTTGTTCATTTGACGTTGTTGTTGTTGTTATTGTTGTTGTTGTTGCTGTTGTTGTTGTTTATTTGACATTGTTGTTGTTGTTGTTTATTTGACGTTGTTGTTGTTGTTTATTTGACGTTGTTATTGTTGACAGTGTTGTTGTTGTTGTTGTTATTTATTTGACATTGTTGTTGTTGTTGTTCACGTTGTTGTTGTTTATTTGACGTTGTTGTTGTTGTTGTTGTTGTTGTTGTTGTTCTTTATTTGACGTTGTTGTTGTTTATTTGACGCTGTTGTTGTATATTTGACGTTGTTGTTGTTGTTTATTTGACGTTATTGTTGTTGACGTTGTTGTTGTTGTTATTGTTTATTTGACGTTGTTGTTGTTGTTTATTTGACGTAGTTGTTGTTGTTGACGTTGTTGTTATTGTTGTTTATTTGACGTTTTTGTTGTTGTTGATGTTGTTGTTGTTGTTGTTGTTGTTTATTTGACGTTGTTGTTGTTTATTTGACGGTGTTGTTGTTGTTGTTGTTTATTTGACGTTGTTGTTGTTGTTTATTTGACGGTGTTGTTGTTGTTGTTGTTGTTGTTTATTTGACGTTGTTATTGTTGTTGTTGTTGTTTATTTGACGTTGTTGTTGTTGACGTTGTTGTTGTTGTTGACATTGTTGTTTCACATTGTTGTTTATTTGACGTTTTTGTTGTTGTTGATGTTGTTGTTGTTGTTGTTCATTTGACGTTGTTGTTGTTGTTGTTGTTGTTGTTATTGTTGTTGTTGTTGTTGTTGTTGTTGACGTTGTTGTTGTTGTTGTTTATTTAACGTTGTTGTTGTTGTTAAAGTTGTTGTTGTTGTTGTTTATTTGACGTTGTTGTTGTTGACGTTGTTCTTGTTGTTGTTTATTTGACGTTGTTGTTGTTATTTATTTGACGTTGTTGTTGTTGTTGTTGTTGTTCATGTGACGTTGTTGTTGTTGTTGTTGTTGTTTACTTGACGTTGTTGTTATTATTGACGTTGTTGTTGTTGTTGTTGTTGTTTATTTGACGTTGTTGTTGTTGTTGTTGACATAATTGTTGTGGTTGTTTATTTGACGTTGTTGTTGTTGTTGTTTATTTGACATTATTGTTGTTGTTGACGGTGTTGTTGTTGTTGTTGTTGTTTATTTGACATTGTTGTTGTTGTTTATTTGACATTGTTGTTGTTGACGGTGTTGTTGTTGTTGTTGTTTATTTGACGTTGTTGTTGTTGTTTATTTGACGTTGTTGTTGTTATTGTTTATTTGACGTTGTTGTTGTTGTTTATTTGACGTTGTTGTTGTTTATTTGACGTTGTTGTTGTTGTTTATTTGACGTTGTTGTTGTTATTGTTTATTTGACGTTGTTGTTGTTGTTTATTTGACGTTGTTGTTGTTGTTTATTTGACGTTGTTGTTGTTGTTATTGTTTATTTGACGTTGTTGTTGTTGTTGTTTATTTGACGGTGTTGTTGTTGTTGTTGTTTATTTGACGTTGTTATTGTTGTTGTTGTTGTTTATTTGACGTTGTTGTTATTGTTGACGTTGTTGTTGTTGTTGTTTATTTGATGTTGTAGTTGTTGTTGACATAGTTGTTGTTGTTTATTTCACGTTGTTGTTGTTGTTGACGTTGTTGTTGTTTATTTGACGTTGTTGTTGTTGTTTATTTGACGTTATTGTTGTTGACGTTGTTGTTGTTGTTGTTTATTTGACGCTGTTGTTGTTGTTGACGTTGTTCTTGTTGTTGTTTATTTGCCGTTGTTGTTGTTATTTATTTGACGTTGTTGCTGTTGTTGTTTATTTGACGTTGTTGTTGTTGTTGTTGTTGTTGTTTACTTGACGTTGTTGTTATTATTGACGTTGTTGTTGTTGTTTATTTGACGTTGTTGTTGTTGTTTATTTGACGTTGTTGTTTATTTGACATTGTTGTTGTTGTTGACGGTGTTGTTGTTGTTGTTGTTTATTTGACATTATTGTTGTTATTGTTGACGTTGTTGTTGTTGTTGTTTATTTGACGTTGTTGTTGTTGTTTATTTGACATTGTTGTTGTTGTTATTGTTTATTTGACGTTGTTGTTGTTGTTGTTTATTTGACGTTGTTGTTGTTCTTGATGATGTTGTTGTTGTTGTTTATTTGACGCTGTTGTTGTTGTTGACGTTGTTCTTGTTGTTGTTTATTTGACGTTGTTGTTGTTGTTTATTTGACGTTGTTGTTGTTGTTGTTTATTTGACGTTGTTGTTGTTGTTGTTTACTTGACGTTGTTGTTATTATTGACGTTGTTGTTGTTGTTTATTTGACGTTGTTGTTGTTGTTTTTGACATAATTGTTGTTGTTGTTTATTTGACGTTGTTGTTTATTTGACATTGTTGTTGTTGTTGACGTTGTTGTTGTTGTTGTTGTTTATTTGACATTGTTGTTGTTATTGTTGACGTTGTTGTTGTTGTTGACGGTGTTGTTGTTGTTGTTGTTTATTTGACATTGTTGTTGTTGTTGTTGACGTTGTTGTTGTTGTTTATTTGACGTTGTTGTTGTTGTTGTTGTTGTTTACTTGACGTTGTTGTTGTTGTTGTTGTTGTTGTTGTTGTTTATTTGACGTTGTTGTTGTTTATTTGACGTTGTTGTTGTTTATTTGACGTTGTTGTTGTTTATTTGACGTTGTTGTTGACGTTGTTGTTGTTATTGTTTATTTGACGTTGTTGTTGTTGTTTATTTGACGTAGTTGTTGTTGTTGACGTTGTTGTTGTTGTTGTTGTTGTTGTTTATTTGATGTTTTTGTTGTTGTTGATGTTGTTGTTTTTGTTGTTGTTTATTTGTCATTGTTGTTGTTGTTTATTTGACGTTGTTGTTGTTTATTTGACGTTGTTGTTGACGTTGTTGTTGTTATTGTTTATTTGACGTTGTTGTTGTTGTTTATTTGACGTAGTTGTTGTTGTTGACGTTGTTGTTGTTGTTGTTGTTATTTATTTGATGTTTTTGTTGTTGTTGATGTTGTTGTTTTTGTTGTTGTTTATTTGTCGTTGTTGTTGTTGTTTAATTGACGTTGTTGTTGTTTATTTGACATTGTTTTTGTTGTTGTTGTTATTGTTATTGTTTAATTAATGTTGTTGTTGTTTATTTGACGTTGTTGTTGTTGTTGTTGTTATTGTTGTTGTTGTTGTTGTTGTTGTTTATTTGACGTTGTTGTTGTTGTTTATTTGACGTTGTTGTTGTTATTGTTTATTTGACGTTGTTGTTTATTTGACGTTGTTGTTGTTGTTGTTGTTTATTTGACGTTGTTGTTGTTGTTGTTGTTTATTTGACGTTGTTGTTGTTGTTGTTTATTTGACGATGTTGTTGTTGTTGTTGTTGTTGTTGTTTATTTGACGTTGTTATTGTTGTTGTTGTTGTTTATTTGACGTTGTTATTGTTGTTGTTGTTGTTTATTTGACGTTGTTGTTATTGTTGACGTTGTTGTTGTTGATTATTTGATGTTGTAGTTGTTGTTGACATAGTTGTTGTTGTTTATTTCACGTTGTTGTTGTTGTTGACGTTGTTGTTTATTTGACGTTGTTGTTGTTGTTTATTTGACGTTGTTGTTGTTGTTGTTGACGTTGTTGTTGTTGTTGTTGTTTATTTAACGTTGTTGTTGTTGTTTATTTGACATTGTTGTTGTTGTTGACGGTGTTGTTGTTGTTTATTTGACGTTGTTGTTGTTATTTATTTGACATTGTTGTTGTTGTTGACGTTGTTGTTGTTGTTGTTTATTTGACATTGTTGTTGTTGTTGTTGTTGACGTTGTTGTTGACGTTGTTGTTGTAGTAGTTGTTGTTTATTTGACGTTGTTTTAGTATTGTTGTTTATTTGACATTGTTGTTGTTATTTATTTGACGTTGTTGTGTGTGACATTGTTGTTGTTGTTGTTTATTTAACGTTGTTGTTGTTGTTTATTTGACGTAGTTGTTGTTGTTGACGTTGTAGTTGTTGTTGTTTATTTTACGTTTTTGTTGTTGTTGATGTTGTTGTTGTTGTTGTTACTTTGACGTTGTTGTTGTTGTTATTGTTGTTGTTGTTGTTGTTGTTGTTGTTTATTTGACATTGTTGTTGTTGTTGTTTATTTGACGTTGTTGTTGTTGTTTATTTGACGTTGTTATTGTTGACGGTGTTGTTGTTGTTGTTGTTGTTTATTTGACATTGTTGTTGTTGTTGACGTTGTTGTTGTTTATTTGACGCTGTTGTTATTGTTGTTGTTGTTGTTGTTTATTTGACGTTGTTGTTGTTTATTTGACGTTGTTGTTGTTTATTTGACGTTGTTGTTGTTGTTTATTTGACGTTATTGTTGCTGACGTTGTTGTTGTTGTTGTTTATTTGACGCTGTTGTTGTTGTTGACGTTGTTCTTGTTGTTGTTTATTTGCCGTTGTTGTTGTTGTTTATTTGACGTTGTTGCTGTTGTTGTTTATTTGACGTTGTTGTTGTTGTTGTTGTTGTTGTTTACTTGACGTTGTTGTTATTATTGACGTTGTTGTTGTTGTTTATTTGACGTTGTTGTTGTTGTTTATTTGA
>OX451735.1:1204386390-1204391390 GCA_948472305.1 Vicia faba
TGTTTATTTGACGTTGTTGTTGTTGTTTATTTGACGTAGTTGTTGTTGTTGACGTTGTTGTTATTGTTGTTTATTTGACGTTTTTGTTGTTGTTGATGTTGTTGTTGTTTATTTGACGTTGTTGTTTATTTGACGTTGTTGTTGTTTATTTGACGGTGTTGTTGTTGTTGTTGTTTATTTGACGTTGTTGTTGTTTATTTGACGGTGTTGTTGTTGTTGTTGTTGTTTATTTGACGTTGTTATTGTTGTTGTTGTTGTTTATTTGACGTTGTTGTTGTTGACGTTGTTGTTGTTGTTGACATTGTTGTTTCACATTGTTGTTTATTTGACGTTTTTGTTGTTGTTGATGTTGTTGTTGTTGTTTTTGTTGTTATTGTTGTTGTTGTTGTTGACGTTGTTGTTGTTGTTGTTTATTTAACGTTGTTGTTGTTGTTAAAGTTGTTGTTGTTGTTGTTTATTTGACGTTGTTGTTGTTGACGTTGTTCTTGTTGTTGTTTATTTGACGTTGTTGTTGTTATTTATTTGACGTTGTTGTTGTTGTTGTTGTTCATGTGACGGTGTTGTTGTTGTTTTTGTTGTTTACTTGACGTTGTTGTTATTATTGACGTTGTTGTTGTTGTTGTTGTTTATTTGACGTTGTTGTTGTTGTTGTTGACATAATTGTTGTTGTTGTTTATTTGACGTTGTTGTTGTTGTTGTTGTTTATTTGACATTATTGTTGTTGTTGACGGTGTTGTTGTTGTTGTTGTTGTTTATTTGACATTGTTGTTGTTGTTGACGTTGTTGATGTTGTTGACGGTGTTGTTGTTGTTGTTGTTGTTTATTTGACGTTGTTGTTGTTGTTTATTTGACGTTGTTGTTGTTATTGTTTATTTGACGTTGTTGTTGTTGTTTATTTGACGTTGTTGTTGTTGTTGTTGTTGTTTATTTGACGTTGTTGTTGTTGTTTATTTGACGTTGTTGTTGTTATTGTTTATTTGACGTTGTTGTTGTTGTTTATTTGACGTTGTTGTTGTTGTTTATTTGACGTTGTTATTGTTGTTATTGTTTATTTGACGTTGTTGTTGTTGTTGTTTATTTGACGGTGTTGTTGTTGTTGTTGTTGTTGTTTATTTGACGTTGTTATTGTTGTTGTTGTTGTTTATTTGACGTTGTTGTTATTGTTGACGTTGTTGTTGTTGTTGTTTATTTGATGTTGTAGTTGTTGTTGACATAGTTGTTGTTGTTTATTTCACGTTGTTGTTGTTGTTGACATTGTTGTTTATTTGACGTTGTTGTTGTTGTTGTTTATTTGACATTGTTGTTGTTGACGTTGTTCTTGTTGTTGTTTATTTGACGTTGTTGTTGTTATTTATTTGACGTTGTTGTTGTTGTTGTTCATTTGACGTTGTTGTTGTTGTTGTTGTTGTTTACTTGACGCTGTTGTTATTATTGACGTTGTTGTTGTTGTTGTTGTTGTTGTTTATTTGACGTTGTTGTTGTTGTTGTTGACATAATTGTTGTTGTTGTTTATTTGACGTTGTTGTTGTTGTTGTTGTTTATTTGACATTATTGTTGTTGTTGACGGTGTTGTTGTTGTTGTTGTTGTTTATTTGACATTGTTGTTGTTGTTGACGTTGTTGTTGTTGTTGACGGTGTTGTTGTTGTTGTTGTTGTTTATTTGACGTTGTTGTTGTTGTTGTTGTTGTTGTTATTGTTGTTGTTTAATTAATGTTGTTGTTTATTTGACGTTGTTGTTGTTGTTGTTGTTGTTTATTTGACGTTGTTGTTGTTGTTTATTTGACGTTGTTGTTGTTATTGTTTATTTGACGTTGTTGTTGTTGTTTATTTGACGTTGTTGTTGTTGTTTATTTGACGTTGTTGTTGTTGTTGTTGTTTATTTGACGTTGTTGTTGTTGTTGTTTATTTGACGGTGTTGTTGTTGTTGTTGTTTATTTGACGTTGTTATTGTTGTTGTTGTTGTTTATTTGACGTTGTTGTTATTGTTGACGTTGTTGTTGTTGTTGTTGTTTATTTGATGTTGTAGTTGTTGTTGACATAGTTGTTGTTGTTTATTTCACGTTGTTTTTGTTGTTGACGTTGTTGTTTATTTGACGTTGTTGTTGTTGTTGTTTATTTGACGTTGTTGTTGTTGTTGACGTTATTGTTGTTGTTGTTTATATGACGTTGTTGTTGTTGTTTATTTGACATTGTTGTTGTTGTTGACGGTGTTGTTGTTGTTTATTTGACGTTGTTGTTGTTATTTATTTGACGTTGTGGTTGTTGTTGTTGACGTTGTTGTTGTTTATTTGACATTGTTATTGTTGTTGTTGTTGACGTTGTTGTTGTAGTTGTTGTTGTTTATTTGACGTTGTTTTAGTATTGTTTTTTATTTGACATTGTTATTGTTATTTATTTGACGTTGTTGTGGGTGACATTGTTGTTGTTGTTGTTTATTTAACGTTGTTGTTGTTGTTTATTTGACGTAGTTGTTGTTGTTGACGTTGTAGTTGTTGTTGATTATTTGACGTTTTTGTTGTTGTTGATGTTGTTGTTGTTGTTCATTTGACGTTGTTGTTGTTGTTATTGTTGTTGTTGTTGTTGTTGTTTATTTGACATTGTTGTTGTTGTTGTTGTTTATTTGACGTTGTTGTTGTTGTTTATTTGACGTTGTTGTTGTTGACGGTGTTGTTGTTGTTGTTGTTGTTTATTTGACATTGTTGTTGTTGTTGTTGACGTTGTTGTTGTTTATTTGACGTTGTTGTTGTTCTTTATTTGACGTTGTTGTTGTTTATTTGACGTTGCTGTTGTGTATTTGACGTTGTTGTTGTTGTTTATTTGACGTTTTTGTTGTTGACGTTGTTATTGTTGTTATTGTTTATTTGACGTTGTTGTTGTTGTTTATTTGACGTAGTTGTTTATGTTGACGTTGTTGTTATTGTTGTTTATTTGACGTTTTTGTTGTTGTTGATGTTGTTGTTGTTGTTGTTTATTTGACGTTGTTGTTGTTTATTTGACGATGTTGTTGTTGTTGTTGTTTATTTGACGTTGTTATTGTTGTTGTTGTTGTTTATTTGATGTTGTTGTTGTTGACGTTGTTGTTGTTGTTGTTTATTTGATGTTGTTGTTGTTGACATGGTTGTTGTGGTTTATTTCACATTGTTGTTGTTTTTGACGTTGTTGTTTATTTGACGTTGTTGTTGTTGTTGTTTATTTGACGTTGTTGTTGTTGTTGTTGACATTGTTGTTGTTGTTGTTGTTTATTTGACGTTGTTGTTGTTGTTTATTTGACATTGTTGTTGTTGTTGACGGTGTTGTTGTTGTTGTTGTTTATTTGACGTTGTTGTTGTTTATTTGACGGTATTGTTGTTGTTGTTGTTTATTTGACGTTGTTGTTGTTATTTATTTGACGTTGTTGTTGTTCTTGTTGACGTTGTTGTTTTTGTTGTTGTTTATTTGACGTTGTTGTTGTTATTGTTTATTTGACGTTGTTGTTGTTGTTGTTGTTGTTTATTTGACGTTGTTGTTGTTGTTGTTGTTTATTTGACGTTGTTGTTGTTGTTGTTTATTTGACGTTGTTGTTGTTGTTGTTTATTTGACGTTGTTGTTGTTGTTGTTTATTTGACGTTGTTGTTGTTGTTGACGTTGTTGTTGTTGTTGTTTATTTGACGTTGTTGTTGTTTATTTGACATTGTTGTTGTTATTGTTGTTGTTGTTGTTGTTTATTTGACGTTGTTGTTGTTGTTGTTGTTGTTTATTTGACGTTGTTGTTGTTGTTGTTTATTTGACGTTGTTGTTGTTGTTTATTTGACGTTGTTGTTGTTGTTTGTTTGACATTGTTGTTGTTGTTATTGTTTATTTGACGTTTTTTGTTGTTGTTGTTGTTTATTTGACGTTGTTGTTGTTGTTGTTGATGTTGTTGTTGTTGTTGTTGTTTATTTGACGTTGTTGTTGTTGACGTTGTTCTTGTTGTTGTTTATTTGACGTTGTTGTTGTTGTTGTTGTTTGTTTGACATTGTTGTTGTTGTTGTTGACGTTGTTGTTGTTGTTTATTTGACGTTGTTGTTGTTGTTGTTTACTTGACGTTGTTGTTGTTGTTGTTTATTTGACGTTGTTGTTGTTGTTGACGTTGTTGTTGTTTATTTGACGTTGTTGTTGTTTATTTGACGTTGTTGTTGTTGTTTATTTGACGTTATTGTTAATGACGTTGTTGTTGTTGTTATTGTTTATTTGACGTTGTTGTTGTTGTTTATTTGACGTAGTTGTTGTTGTTGACGTTGTTGTTGTTGTTGTTTATTTGATGTTTTTGTTGTTGTTGATGTTGTTGTTTTTGTTGTTGTTTATTTGACGTTGTTGTTGTTGTTTATTTGACGTTATTTTTGTTGTTGTTTATTTGACGGTTTTGTTGTTGTCGTTGTTTATTTGACGTTGTTGTTGTTGTTTATTTGACGTTGTTGTTGTTGTTGTTTATTTGACGTTGTTGTTGTTATTGTTGTTGTTATTTATTTGACGTTGTTGTTGTTGTTGACGTTGTTGTTGTTGTAATTTATTTGACGTTGTTGTTGTTGTTATTTATTTGACGTTGTTGTTGTTTATTTGACGTAGTTGTTGTTGTTGACGTTGTTGTTGTTGTTGTTGTTGTTTATTTGACGTTTTTGTTGTTGTTGATGTTGTTGTTGTTTTTGTTGTTGTTTATTTGATGTTGTTGTTGTTGTTTATTTGATGTTGTTGTTGTTTTTGTTGTTGTTTATTTGATGTTGTTGTTGTTGTTTATTTGACGTTGTTGTTGTTTATTAGATGTTGTTGTTATTGTTGTTTTTGTTGTTGTTTATTTGACGTTGTTGTTGTTGTTCTTGTTTATTTAACGTTGTTGTTGTTGTTGTTGTTATATATTTGACGTTGTTGTTGTTATTTATTTGATGTTGTTGTTGTTTATTTGACATTGTTGTTGTTGTTGTTTATTTGACGTTTTTGTTGTTGTTGTTTATTTGACGTTGTTGTTGTTGACGTTGTTGTTGTTG
>OX451735.1:1204396390-1204568890 GCA_948472305.1 Vicia faba
GTTGTTGTTGTTGTTTATTTGACGTTATTGTTGTTGACGTTGTTATTGTTGTTATTGTTTATTTGACGTTGTTGTTGTTGTTTATTTGACGTAGTTGTTTATGTTGACGTTGTTGTTATTGTTGTTTATTTGACGTTTATGTTGTTGTTGATGTTGTTGTTGTTGTTTATTTGACGTTGTTGTTGTTTATTTGACGGTGTTGTTGTTGTTGTTGTTTATTTGACGTTGTTATTGTTGTTGTTGTTGTTTATTTGATGTTGTTGTTGTTGACGTTGTTGTTGTTGTTGTTTATTTGATGTTGTTGTTGTTGACATGGTTGTTGTGGTTTATTTCACATTGTTGTTGTTTTTGACGTTGTTGTTTATTTGATGTTGTTGTTGTTTATTTGACGTTGTTGTTGTTGTTGTTGACATTGTTGTTGTTGTTGTTGTTTATTTGACGTTGTTGTTGTTGTTTATTTGACATTGTTGTTGTTGTTGACGGTTTTGTTGTTGTTGTTGTTTATTTGACGTTGTTGTTGTTTATTTGACGGTATTGTTGTTGTTGTTGTTTATTTGACGTTGTTGTTGTTGTTGTTTATTTGACGTTGTTGTTGTTCTTGTTGACGTTGTTGTTGTTGTTGTTTATTTGACGTTTTTGTTGTTGTTGACATAGTTGTTGTTGTTGTTGTTTATTTGACGTTGTTGTTGTTGTTGAGGTTGTTGTTGTTGTTGTTGTTTATTTGACGTTGTTGTTGTTGTTGTTTATTTGACGTTGTTGTTGTTGTTGTTTATTTGACGTTGTTGTTGTTGTTGTTTATTTGACAGTGTTGTTGTTGTTGTTGTTTATTTGACGTTGTTATTGTTGTTGTTGTTTATTTGACGTTGTTGTTGTTGTTTATTTGACGTTGTTGTTGTTGTTGACGTTGTTGTTTTTGTTGTTGTTTATTTGACGTTGTTGTTGTTATTGTTTATTTGACGTTGTTGTTGTTGTTGTTGTTGTTTATTTGACGTTGTTGTTGTTGTTGTTGTTTATTTGACGTTGTTGTTGTTGTTGTTGTTTATTTGACGTTGTTGTTGTTGTTGTTTATTTGACGTTGTTGTTGTTGTTGTTTATTTGACGTTGTTGTTGTTGTTGACGTTGTTGTTGTTGTTGTTTATTTGACGTTGTTGTTGTTGTTGTTTATTTGACGTTGTTGACGTTGTTGTTGTTGTTGTTTATTTGACGTTGTTGTTGTTTATTTGACATTGTTGTTGTTGTTGACGGTGTTGTTGTTGTTGTTGTTTATTTGACATTGTTGTTGTTATTGTTGTTGTTGTTGTTGTTGTTTATTTGACGTTGTTGTTGTTGTTGTTTATTTGACGTTGTTGTTGTTGTTGTTTATTTGACGTTGTTGTTGTTGTTGTTGTTTATTTGACGTTGTTGTTGTTGTTGTTGTTGACGTTGTTGTTGTTGTTGTTTATTTGACGTTGTTGTTGTTGTTTGTTTGACATTGTTGTTGTTGTTATTGTTTATTTGACGTTTTTTGTTGTTGTTGTTGTTTATTTGACGTTGTTGTTGTTGTTGTTGATGTTGTTGTTGTTGTTGTTGTTGTTTATTTGACGTTGTTGTTGTTGACGTTGTTCTTGTTGTTGTTTATTTGACGTTGTTGTTGTTATTTATTTGACGTTGTTGTTGTTGTTGTTTATTTGACGTTGTTGTTGTTGTTGTTGTTGTTGTTTACTTGACGTTGTTGTTATTATTGACGTTGTTGTTGTTGTTGTTTATTTGACGTTGTTGTTGTTGTTGTTGTTGACATAATTGTTGTTGTTGTTTATTTGACGTTGTTGTTGTTGTTGTTGTTGTTGACGGTGTTGTTGTTGTTGTTGTTGTTGTTTATTTGACATTGTTGTTGTTGTTGACTTTGTTGTTGTTGTTGACGGTGTTGTTGTTGTTGTTGTTGTTGTTTATTTGACGTTGTTGTTGTTGTTGTTGTTATTGTTGTTGTTTAATTAATGTTGTTGTTGTTTATTTGACGTTGTTGTTGTTGTTATTGTTGTTGTTGTTGTTGTTGTTTATTTGACGTTGTTGTTGTTGTTTATTTGACGTTGTTGTTGTTATTGTTTATTTGACGTTGTTGTTGTTGTTTATTTGACGTTGTTGTTGTTGTTTATTTGACGTTGTTGTTGTTGTTGTTGTTTATTTGACGTTGTTGTTGTTGTTGTTTATTTGACGGTGTTGTTGTTGTAACACCCCTTCTAATTACCCCAATTAAAAGGCAAGAATTAAAATCAGAGAAAATAAATTTGCACGGAAGGGATGTCACAACACACATCACATTCCAAAATTTTATAGAAAAACGGACAGGGTACGTTTGTAAATTTAAGCATATCAACACAAAACAAACATACATAAATATTTAACTGCTTTCTCTCGTGCAAACGCAACGGAGTTTCAATATTTAACTTCATCTCCATTCATGGAGGAATCAAAACATAATTCAAGGCATCAAGCCATGATAATTCACATAAAGCACATGTTATCAAGTCTCACATACACAAAATAATATACCCAAAGTAAGGATTATATACATCATAATCCGAATACAAAATAGACGAGTTCGACACGAAATATACCCCCCCCCCCAGGTGTTACTACCAGAGCATCGACTCGACTCTAATCAAAATAAAACAGATTTCAATCCAATGCATCCGCTAACTAGCGCCTCGCGCTACCATCCTCGGTACCTGAACAATGCCATCAAAAGCATTTTCAAACAGAAGGGTAAGAATTCCAATAATCATATAACATGTAATTAAGGTAAAGCAATGGCAATAAATAAAGCAATACATCATGATCATATTCATTTTATCACATATAGTATCCGTACTCAAGGAAGTCATTTCCAACACATTAACCATATAAACCAATTATCTGAATACTCACATCACTGGCACATAACCATAATTCAAACAACAACAATATTGGCACATAACCAAACACATCAACACACATACACAATATACACAATTATGCATGTGACTCACAACACGACTCAACATATGCGAATGCGGTACCGACTTGTGGACCCAAAGTTCCACCGCTTATTTTTCCACATAAGATCAAAGCCACTACGTCTATTTCCACTATAGGATCAACGTCTATTTTTGTGAACCCATGTTTCACCGCCTATGTTCCCTTTCCGGGTCAAAGCCACTACGTCTATTTCCATTCAAGGATCAACGTCTATAAAATATGAACCCACTGTTTCACCGTCTCCATTTCAAGACCAACCATGCCATGCAATGTACAACCAACAACTCGTATGCAATTAAGACCACTTCCGACCTTAACATACACATACCACATATTCCAACACAATGAAATACCAACAATTGTACATGCATTGCAAATATAATTCACAAATCAAGTAATGTACAAGTTTAAACAATGTTAGTTCCATGATTTATTCAAATCAAACACAATTTCATAAACCGGAAGCATTCAACTTAATTCGCCTTCACCTTCAAAATTCACATTTTTCAACAAAAATGTCACCCAACTGATCAACCAAAATTACTACCATAAACCGCATAATAATTCGGACTATTTAGGCTAAAATCAGCTAATTAATTATCGGTCAAAAACTCTATTATTTCTATTTATAAATTCCTACAAAATTATTTATTAAAGATATTAAATTATTATTATTATTATTATTATTAATAATTAGTATAATATATTGTTATAACAATAAAATATTATATAAATAGTGTATGGGCAAGTAATGTTACTAAAACTAGAATTCTAAAATGCCGCTACAGTACTGCTAGTTATATGCCAACACCACTTGCCATTAATTGAAATTTCATTGCGTGCTACACGTTCCTCTTCTTGCGCTACTGTACCATATTTTGCTAAAGCAATTAGTAAAACCTCCATGTGCCTTAAGTATTGGGCTATAGTGCTCAAGCAAGTACCCACCTAATTACTACTTTACAACAATGCCATTTAATATATCACACATTCTGCTACAGCAAGGGCAGAGCGCTATTCGTGTTATTTAGTTCCTATCGCCACTACATGCTAAAGCCATTGGATAATTTCAATTCACGCTACAGTAACAGAACCAACATGTGCATTCTATATGCTACTTCTTAAATTAGTTACAGTAGCAAGCAACATTCCTCCTACATACTAATTCATTAAACGCTACTCAGCAAACGCCTATTGGGTATCACTTCAATATGCCATTAAACATTGCTTCTTGAAAAAAAATCAATTCATCTAATGCTATAGGAACAGAACAAATGGAATCTTTTCGAGGAAAAATATTAAGTCACTTATTTGTGTGTATAACTAATTATATTGGATCCTACATCATCTCTCAATTTCATCAATCTACCAATTTTGTTTTCATCATAACATAGTAGTGAAACTAATACCCTAAACCCCTAATTTATTCCAAAATCAAAACTATAAAATCACACACTAAATAATTGGTGGAAGTCAAACCCTTACCTCTAATGTTGATTTTCTTGGAACAAGATGATGATTTTGTAGAACAAACCCTAGCCTTCTCCTTCTCTTCTCTTCTTCTTCTCTCTTTTCTTTTTTCTTTCTCCTCTTACCAACTACTCTTACTAACTCTACTTTTCTATTTTATAAAACTATTCTTCTACTACTAACTTTCCTCCCTCTATCTTTCTAAAATTATAATTTGGCCCCAACAATTATTTAATTCAAATTATAATATATAACTCTACTAAAACAATATTACACTAAATAATATTTATTCTATATAAACCTAATCATGCCAATTAATCAAACAAAGTCAAATATTACTACACACCAAATTAATATTATTCAAAATAATATTTCGATATAATAAATATTTTTATTTCATATTACCCAATTAATATCTCAATCGATCTCAATTGAATATATTTCTCAAATAGATATAATTTAATAGTTTTGGAAAATAATTAATGAAATAACATTTAAATATAAACGGCGTGTTACAACTCTCCCCCACTTAAAAGATTTTCGGCCTCGAAAATTACCTCTAAACGAACAATTCGGGATAGGAATCCCGCATCCGACTTTCAAGCTCCCACGTCACATTACCATTCGCCGAACCACCCCATGCAACTTTAACCAAAGCAATCTCTCTTCCTCTTAGTTGTTTCACCTTTCTATCTTCAATCCTCACCGGTAAAACCTCAACCGTCAAATTGTCTCTTACTTCCAAATCATCTGCTTGAATAACATGAGACGGATCCGCAATATACTTTCGTAATTTCGAAACGTGAAACACATCATGCAAATTTGAAAGTGATGGCGGCAATGCAATCCGATAAGCCATACTTCCAATCCGCTCTGAAATCTGATAAGGACCAATAAACCGAGGTGTTAACTTCCGCGATTTAAGCGCCCTTCCAACACCCGTAGTTGGATTCACCTTCAAAAACACATGTTCATCCTTCTTGAACTCAAGAGGTTTCCTCCTCTTGTCATAGTAACTCTTTTGGCGATTCTGAGACACTTTTATCTTCTCTCTTATCAATTTGATCTTATCCGTAGCCTCTTGAACCAATTCCGGGCCAACTATAGCACTTTCTCCCGTCTCGTACCAACACAAAGGTGTCCTACACCGTCTTCCATACAATGCCTCAAAAGGAGCCATGCCAATGCTAGAATGAAAACTATTATTATAAGTAAACTCAATCAAAGGCAAATGACTCTCCCATGAACCTCCTTGATCCAAAACACAAGCACGCAACAAATCCTCAAGTGACTGAATTGTTCTCTCCGTTTGACCATCCGTCTGAGGATGATAAGCGGAACTCAATCTCAGCTTAGTACCCAAGGCTCTTTGTAAACCTTCCCAAAATCTTGAAGTGAAACGCGGATCTCTATCTGAAACAATACGTGTAGGAATACCATGTAAACAAACAATCCGTTCTACATACAACTTAGCAAGCTTCTCCATAGTGTAATCCATCCTAATCGGAATAAAGTGTGCAGATTTAGTCAATCTATCCACTATGACCCAAATAGCCTCATGGTTACTCGGAGTCCTCGGCAAACCAGAAACAAAATCCATCGAGATACTATCCCACTTCCACTCGGGAATAGACAACGGTTGCAACAAACCCGAAGGCTTCTGATGTTCAATCTTAGACTTTTGGCAAACCAAACAAGCATACACAAACTCAGCAATTTCTTTCTTCATACAAGGCCACCAAAACAGCTTCTTTAAATCTTGATACATCTTCTTAGCACCAGGGTGAATACTTAACCCACTTCTATGACCTTCCTAAAGAATCCTCTTTTTCACATCCCCCACATCGGGAACGCAAACTCTATCATGACATCTCAAAATTCCATTCTCATCAATTCTGAACTCTCCACCTTGACCTTGATTCACCAAAGTAAACTTGTCAACTAAAACCAAATCTGACTTTTGCCCATCTCTAATCTCTTCCAAGACACCACTAGTAAGCTTCATCATACCAAGCTTCACGCCAAAATAAGTCTCTTCACACACCAAACTCAAATCTCGAAATTGCTCCAACAATTCCCATTCTTTAACCATCAACATAGACATGTGTAAAGACTTCCTGCTCAAAGCATCTGCAACCATGTTTGCCTTACCAGGATGGTAATTCAAACTGAAGTCATAATCTTTAAGAAACTCTAGCCACCTTCTTTGCCTCATATTCAACTCTTTTTGATCAAACAAATATTTCAAACTCTTATGATCGCTAAAGACGTCGAATCTCGACCCAAATAAATAATGCCTCCAAATATTTAACACAAAAACCACCGCTGCCAACTCCAAGTCATGAGTTGGATAATTCCTCTCATGCACCTTGAGTTGCCTCGAAGCATACGCCACAACCTGCCCATTTTGCATTAACACACCTCCTAAACCCATCAAAGAAGCATCGCAATAGACTGTAAACGGTTCAGATGGTTTAGGCAAAATCAAAACTGGCGCAGTTGTCAACCTTCTCTTCAACTCTTGGAAACTATCTTCACACTGCGGAGTCCACACGAACGCTTGACTCTTCCTAGTCAATTGTGTCAACGGTAAAGCTAGCTTGGAAAAGCCTTCAATGAACTTACGGTAATAACCCGCTAAACCAAGAAAGCTTCGAATCTCAAAAACTGACTTTGGAGATTCCCATTCTGACACGGCTTCTATCTTCGAAGGATCCACAACAATACCCCCACGAGATATCACGTGACCAAGGAAACTCACTTGTTCTAACCAGAATTCACACTTCGAAAGTTTAGCAAACAAATGATTTTCCTTCAGAATTGACAAAACAATTCTCAAGTGTTCGGCATGCTCTGCTTCACTCTTGGAATAAATCAAAATGTCATCGATGAACACCACCACAAACTTATCCAGAAACTCATGAAAGATTCTGTTCATATACTCCATGAACACACCAGGTGCATTCGTAACACCAAAAGGCATCACCGAATACTCATAGTGTCCATAACGAGTTCTGAACGCAGTTTTCTGAATATCAGCCGCTTTCACGCGAATCTGATGATAGCCTGACCTCAAGTCAATCTTGCTAAACACACACGCACCCACCAGCTGATCCATTAAATCATCAATCCTTGGCAAAGGATACTTGTTCTTAATGGTCACTTTGTTTAGCTGCCTATAATCCACACAAAGTCTCATTGTTCCTTCTTTCTTCTTCACAAGTAAAACTGGAGCACCCCACGGACTCACACTAGGACGAATAAACCTTTTGTCAAGCAACTCTTCCAGCTGACTCTTCAGTTCCACTAGTTCCGACGGTGACATCCTATAAGGAGCCATCGAAACAGGACTAGTACCAGGAATTAAGTCGATGGAAAACTCTACCTCGCGCTCAGGAGGTAAATCCGTAATCTCTTCAGGAAACACTTCAGGAAATTCGCATACCACAGGATAATCCTTTCTTACTCTACCATCTTCCAAAACCATACTCGCCATAAGCATAAACAACCCATCTCCATTCTTCACACTCTTCTCAACTTGCTGTGTAGACAAGAAAACCACACCATCTTTCTCGGACTCGAGAAAAAGAACAGCCTTAGCAAAACAGTTGATATAGACATGGTTGGCTTTCAACCAGTCCATACCCAGAATCACATCTATCTGATGCAAAGGAAGACACACGAGATCAACTTTGAAATCTCTTCCGCACATGCGCAAAGGACACTTCAAACAAACAACTGAAGTAGAAACTGAACCCATCGCAGGTGTATCTACCTCCATACTTCGATCCAAAGTAGACAAGACAAGGCCCAATCTCTTGGCACAATCTAAAGCAACAAACGAATGTGTCGCACCCGTATCAATAATAGCAACCAAAGACACATTAGAGATAAAGCATGTACCTCTGATTAGACGTTCCTCAGCAGAAGTCTCTGCTCCAGATAAAGCGAATACTTTTCCAACTTCTTTCTTTGGCTTTGGACATTTGGTACTTATGTGGCCTCGCTCACCACAATTAAAGCAAGTTACACTCACACCAACTCTACAATCCACCGCTTTGTAACCCACCCTGTCACACTTGAAACACTTAACTATCCCCTGGCGACATTCCATAGCACGATGTCCCTCTTTACCACATTTAAAACATTTGATTGGAGTAGTCACTCCCCCACTCGGACTCTTTCCACTACTTATTGGTCTCTTTCCTCTTCCATCATAAGGCTTAGGACGCATCTGTCCCTTACCTCTTTTCTCACTCAAGCTCTTGTAATAAGCAGTGCTATCCCGACTGTCTTCGTCGTAGATACGACTCTTATTAACCAACTCAGAGAATCTTGTAATCTGCTGATACCCAATCGCCTTCTTTATGTCCGGCCTCAAACCATTAACAAACTTAAGGCACTTCGACCTCTCAGCATTAACAGTGTTGTAGTGAGGACAGTATTTGATCAAATCTTGAAATTTAGCTGCATAGTCAGCTACCGAACCACTACCTTGTTTCAATTCCAGGAATTCAACTTCCTTTTTACCACGAACATCCTCCGGAAAATAATTCTCCAAGAATGCATCTCGGAAAATTTCCCAAGTCACCACAACCTGCTCCTCCTCATACCTCTGACTAGCGTTGATCCACCAGTCTTCGGCCTCTTTAATCAGCATGTGTGTTCCGAATTGCACTTTCTGAGCGTCGGTGCAATTCATCACACGAAAGATTTTCTCAATTGCTTTTAACCATTCTTGAGCTTCCACCGGAGCATGCTCTCCCTTGAAAGTAGGCGGGTTGTTCTTTTGGAACTTACCAAGAGCACGAAAAGCATCTTCATTACCATCATGTGGCGCTTGAGTCGTTTGCGGCATCTGATTTATTGACCCCGCAAGCAACCTCAATGCCTCAGCTAAAGCATCATCATTCCTTCTACCAGCCATCTTCTCTCTCTCTCTACAACACAAAGTATTGATCGCGTTAGCCACACAATCAAATACAAGGGATTAACAAAATAAGACCTGACAACTGACCGACTATGCTCTGATACCACTATTGTAACACCCCTTCTAATTACCCCAATTAAAAGGCAAGAATTAAAATCAGAGAAAATAAATTTGCACGGAAGGGATGTCACAACACACATCACATTCCAAAATTTTATAGAAAAACGGACAGGGTACGTTTGTAAATTTAAGCATATCAACACAAAACAAACATACATAAATATTTAACTGCTTTCTCTCGTGCAAACGCAACGGAGTTTCAATATTTAACTTCATCTCCATTCATGGAGGAATCAAAACATAATTCAAGGCATCAAGCCATGATAATTCACATAAAGCACATGTTATCAAGTCTCACATACACAAAATAATATACCCAAAGTAAGGATTATATACATCATAATCCGAATACAAAATAGACGAGTTCGACACGAAATATACCCCCCCCCCCCCCAGGTGTTACTACCAGAGCATCGACTCGACTCTAATCAAAATAAAACAGATTTCAATCCAATGCATCCGCTAACTAGCGCCTCGCGCTACCATCCTCGGTACCTGAACAATGCCATCAAAAGCATTTTCAAACAGAAGGGTAAGAATTCCAATAATCATATAACATGTAATTAAGGTAAAGCAATGGCAATAAATAAAGCAATACATCATGATCATATTCATTTTATCACATATAGTATCCGTACTCAAGGAAGTCATTTCCAACACATTAACCATATAAACCAATTATCCGAATACTCACATCACTGGCACATAACCATAATTCAAACAACAACAATATTGGAACATAACCAAACACATCAACACACATACACAATATACACAATTATGCATGTGACTCACAACACGACTTAACATATGCGAATGCGGTACCGACTTGTGGACCCAAAGTTCCACCGCTTATTTTTCCACATAAGATCAAAGCCACTACGTCTATTTCCACTATAGGATCAACGTCTATTTTTGTGAACCCATGTTTCACCGCCTATGTTCCCTTTCCGGGTCAAAGCCACTACGTCTATTTCCATTCAAGGATCAACGTCTATAAAATATGAACCCACTGTTTCACCGTCTCCATTTCAAGACCAACCATGCCATGCAATGTACAACCAACAACTCGTATGCAATTAAGACCACTTCCGACCTTAACATACACATACCACATATTCCAACACAATGAAATACCAACAATTGTACATGCATTGCAAATATAATTCACAAATCAAGTAATGTACAAGTTTAAACAATGTTACTTCCATGATTTATTCAAATCAAACACAATTTCATAAACCGGAAGCATTCAACTTAATTCGCCTTCACCTTCAAAATTCACATTTTTCAACAAAAATGTCACCCAACTGATCAACCAAAATTACTACCATAAACCGCATAATAATTCGGACTATTTAGGCTAAAATCAACTAATTAATTATCGGTCAAAAACTCTATTATTTCTATTTATAAATTCCTACAAAATTATTTATTAAAGATATTAAATTATTATTATTATTATTATTAATAATAATTAGTATAATATATTGTTATAACAATAAAATATTATATAAATAGTGTATGGGCAAGTAATGTTACTAAAACTAGAATTCTAAAATGTCGCTACAGTACTGCTAGTTATATGCCAACACCACTTGCCATTAATTGAAATTTCATTGCGTGCTACACGTTCCTCTTCTTGCGCTACTGTACCATATTTTGCTAAAGCAATTAGTAAAACCTCCATGTGCCTTAAGTATTGGGCTATAGTGCTCAAGCAAGTACCCACCTAATTACTACTTTACAACAATGCCATTTAATATATCACACATTCTGCTACAGCAAGGGCAGAGCGCTATTCGTGTTATTTAGTTCCTATCGCCACTACATGCTAAAGCCATTGGATAATTTCAATTCACGCTACAGTAACAGAACCAACATGTGCATTCTATATGCTACTTCTTAAATTAGTTACAGTAGCAAGCAACGTTCCTCCTACATACTAATTCATTAAACGCTACTCAGCAAACGCCTATTGGGTATCACTTCAATATGCCATTAAACATTGCTTCTTGAAAAAAAATCAATTCATCTAATGCTATAGGAACCGAACAAATGGAATCTTTTCGAGGAAAAATATTAAGTCACTTATTTGTGTGTATAACTAATTATATTGGATCCTACATCATCTCTCAATTTCATCAATCTACCAATTTTTTTTTCATCATAACATAGTAGTGAAACTAATACCCTAAACCCCTAATTTATTCCAAAATCAAAACTATAAAATCACACACTAAATAATTGGTGGAAGTCAAACCCTTACCTCTAATGTTGATTTTCTTGGAACAAGATGATGATTTTGTAGAACAAACCCTAGCCTTCTCCTTCTCTTCTCTTCTTCTTCTCTCTTTTCTTTTTTCTTTCTCCTCTTACCAACTACTCTTACTAACTCTACTTTTCTATTTTATAAAACTATTCTTCTACTACTAACTTTCCTCCCTCTATCTTTCTAAAATTATAATTTGGCCCCAACAATTATTTAATTCAAATTATAATATATAACTCTACTAAAACAATATTACACTAAATAATATTTATTCTATATAACCCTAATCATGCCAATTAATCAAACAAAGTCAAATATTACTACACACCAAATTAATATTATTCAAAATAATATTTCGATATAATAAATATTTTTATTTCATATTACCCAATTAATATCTCAATCGATCTCAATTGAATATATTTCTCAAATAGATATAATTTAATAGTTTTGGAAAATAATTAATGAAATAACATTTAAATATAAACGGCGTGTTACAGTTGTTGTTGTTGTTGTTGTTTATTTGACGTTGTTATTGTTGTTGTTGTTGTTTATTTGACGTTGTTGTTATTGTTGACGTTGTTGTTTTTGTTGTTTATTTGATATTGTAGTTGTTGTTGACATAGTTGTTGTTGTTTATTTCATGTTGTTGTTGTTGTTGACGTTGTTGTTTATTTGACGTTGTTGTTGTTGTTGTTTATTTGACGTTGTTGTTGTTGTTGACGTTGTTGTTGTTGTTTATATGACGTTGTTGTTGTTGTTTATTTGACGTTGTTGTTGTTGTTGACGGTGTTGTTGTTGTTGTTGTTTATTTGACGGTATTGTTGTTGTTGTTGTTTATTTGACGTTGTTGTTGTTGTTGTTGTTTATTTGACGTTGTTGTTGTTCTTGTTGTTTATTTGACGTTTTAGTTGTTGTTGACATAGTTGTTGTTGTTGTTGTTGTTTATTTGACGTTGTTGTTGTTGTTGTTGAGGTTGTTGTTGTTGTTGTTTATTTGACGTTGTTGTTGTTAATTTGACGTTGTTGTTGTTGTTGTTTATTTGACGTTGTTGTTGTTGTTGTTTATTTGACAGTGTTGTTGTTGTTATTGTTTATTTGACGTTGTTATTGTTGTTGTTTATTTGACGTTGTTGTTGTTGACATAGTAGTTGTTGTTTATTTCACATTGTTGTTGTTGTTGACGTTGTTGTTTGGTTGACGTTGTTGTTGTTGTTTATTTGACGTTGTTGTTGTTGTTGACGTTATTGTTGTTGTTGTTTATTTGACATTGTTGTTGTTGTTGACGGTGTTGTTGTTGTTGTTGTTTATTTGACATTGTTGTTGTTGTTGTTGTTGTTGTTGACGTTGTTGTTTTTTATTTGACGTTGTTGTTGTTGTTGTTCTTTATTTGACATTGTTGTTGTTTATTTTACGTTGTTGTTGTTGACGTTGTTGTTGTTGTTATTGTTTATTTGACGTTGTTGTTGTTGTTTATTTGACGTAGTTGTTGTTGTTGACGGTGTTGTTGTTGTTGTTGTTGTTTATTTGACATTGTTGTTGTTATTGTTGTTGTTGTTGTTGTTGTTGTTTATTTGACGTTGTTGTTGTTGTCGTTTATTTGACGTTGTTGTTGTTGTTTAATTGACGTTGTTGTTGTTGTTGTTTATTTGACGTTGTTGTTGTTGTTGACGTTGTTGTTGTTGTTGTTTATTTGACGTTGTTGTTGTTGTTTATTTGACATTGTTGTTGTTGGTATTGTTTATTTGACGTTGTTGTTGTTGTTTATTTGACGTTGTTGTTGTTGTTGAAGTTGTTGTTGTTGTTGTTTATTTGACGTTGTTGTTGTTGTTGACGTTGTTCTTGTTGTTGTTTATTTGACGTTGTTGTTGTTATTTATTTGACGTTGTTGTTGTTGTTGTTGTTCATTTGACGTTGTTGTTGTTGTTGTTGTTGTTGTTTACTTGACGTTGTTGTTGTTGTTTATTTGACGTTGTTGTTGTTGTTGACATAATTGTTGTTGTTGTTTATTTGACGTTGTTGTTGTTGTTGTTGTTTATTTGACATTATTGTTGTTGTTGACGTTGTTGTTGTTGTTGTTGTTTATTTGACATTGTTGTTGTTGTTGACGTTGTTGTTGTTGTTGACGGTGTTGTTGTTGTTGTTGTTGTTTATTTGACGTTGTTGTTGTTGTTGTTATTGTTGTTGTTTATTTGACGTTGTTGTTGTTGTTGTTGTTGTTTATTTGACGTTGTTGTTGTTGTTTATTTGACGTTGTTGTTGTTATTGTTTATTTGACGTTGTTGTTGTTGTTGTTGTTGTTGTTTATTTGACATTGTTGTTGTTGTTGACGTTGTTGTTGTTGTTGACAGTGTTGTTGTTGTTGTTGTTTATTTGACGTTGTTGTTGTTGTTGTTGTTGTTGTTATTGTTGTTGTTTAATTAATGTTGTTGTTATTTATTTGATGTTGTTGTTGTTGTTGTTATTGTTGTTGTTGTTGTTGTTTATTTGACGTTGTTGTTGTTGTTTATTTGACGTTGTTGTTGTTATTGTTTATTTGACGTTGTTGTTGTTGTTTATTTGACGTTGTTGTTGTTGTTTATTTGACATTGTTGTTGTTGTTGTTTATTTGACGTTGTTGTTGTTGTTGTTTATTTGACGGTGTTGTTGTTGTTGTTGTTGTTGTTGTTTATTTGACGTTGTTATTGTTGTTGTTGTTGTTTATTTGACGTTTTTGTTATTGTTGACGTTGTTGTTGTTGTTTATTTTATGTTGTAGTTGTTGTTGACATAGTTGTTGTTGTTTATTTCACGTTGTTGTTGTTGTTGTTGACGTTGTTGTTTATTTGACGTTGTTGTTGTTGTTGTTTATTTGACGTTGTTGTTGTTGTTTATATGACGTTGTTGATGTTGTTTATTTGACGTTGTTGTTGTTGTTGACGGTGTTGTTGTTGTTGTTGTTGTTTATTTGACGGTATTGTTGTTGTTGTTGTTTATTTGACGTTGTTGTTGTTGTTTATTTGACGTTGTTGTTGTTCTTATTGTTTATTTGACGTTTTTGTTGTTGTTGACATAGTTGTTGTTGTTGTTGTTGTTTATTTGACGTTGTTGTTGTTAATTTGACGTTGTTGTTGTTGTTGTTTATTTGACGTTGTTGTTGTTAATTTGACGTTGTAGTTGTTGTTGTTTATTTGACGTTGTTGTTGTTGTTGTTTATTTGACAGTGTTGTTGTTGTTATTGTTTATTTGACGTTGTTATTGTTGTTGTTGTTTATTTGACGTTGTTGTTGTTGTTGACGTTGTTGTTGTTGTTTATTTGATGTTGTTGTTGACATAGTAGTTGTTGACATAGTAGTTGTTGTTTATTTCACGTTGTTGTTGTTGTTGACGTTGTTGTTTATTTGACGTTGTTGTTGTTGTTTATTTGACGTTGTTGTTGTTGTTGACGTTATTGTTGTTGTTGTTTATTTGACGTTGTTTTTGTTGTTTATTTGACATTGTGGTTGTTGTTGACGGTGTTGTTGTTGTTGTTGTTTATTTGACATTGTTGTTGTTGTTGACGTTGTTGTTTTTTATTTGACGTTGTTGTTGTTGTTGTTGTTCTTTATTTGACATTGTTGTTGTTTATTTGACGTTGTTGTTGTTGACGTTGTTGTTGTTGTTATTGTTTATTTGACGTTGTTGTTGTTGTTTATTTGACGTAGTTGTTGTTGTTGACGTTGTTGTTGTTGACGTTGTTGTTGTTGTTATTGTTTTTTTGACATTGTTGTTGTTGTTGTTGTTTATTTAACGTAGTTGTTGTTGTTGACGTTGTTGTTTTTGTTGTTGTTTATTTGACGTTGTTGTTGTTATTTTTTATTTGACGTTGTTGTTGTTGTTGTTTATTTGACGTTGTTGTTGTTGTTATTATTGTTGTTGTTGTTGTTTATTTGACGTTGTTTTTGTTGTTGTTTATTTGAGGTTGTTGTTGTTGTTGTTGTTTATTTGACGTTGTTGTTGTTGTTGACGTTGTTGTTGTTGTTGTTTATTTGACGTTGTTGTTGTTGTTTATTTGACATTGTTATTGTTGACGGTGTTGTTGTTGTTGTTGTTGTTGTTGTTTATTTGACATTGTTGTTGTTGACGGTGTTGTTGTTGTTGTTGTTGTTGTTTATTTGACATTGTTGTTGTTATTGTTGTTGTTGTTGTTTATTTGACGTTGTTGTTGTTGTTGTTGTCGTTTATTTGACGTTGTTGTTGTTGTTGTTTATTTGACGTTGTTGTTGTTGTTGTTGACGTTGTTGTTGTTGTTTATTTGACGTTGTTGTTGTTGTTTATTTGACATTGTTGTTGTTGTTATTGTTTATTTGACGTTGTTGTTGTTGTTGTTGTTGTTTATTTGACGTTGTTGTTGTTGTTGAAGTTGTTGTTGTTCTTGTTTATTTGACGTTGTTGTTGTTGTTGACGTTGTTCTTGTTGTTGTTTATTTGACGTTGTTGTTGTTGTTGTTTATTTGACGTTGTTGTTGTTGTTGTTGTTCATTTGACGTTGTTGTTGTTGTTGTTGTTGTTTACTTGACGTTGTTGTTATTATTGACGTTGTTGTTGTTGTTGTTTATTTGACGTTGTTGTTGTTGTTGACATAATTGTTGTTGTTGTTTATTTGACGTTGTTGTTGTTGTTGTTGTTGTTTATTTGACATTATTGTTGTTGTTGACGGTGTTGTTGTTGTTGTTGTTTATTTGACGTTGTTGTTGTTGTTGACGGTGTTGTTGTTGTTGTTGTTGTTGTTGTTGTTTATTTGACGTTGTTGTTGTTGTTGTTATTGTTGTTGTTTAATTAATGTTGTTGTTGTTTATTTGACGTTGTTGTTGTTGTTGTTGTTGTTGTTTATTTGACGTTGTTGTTGTTGTTTATTTGACGTTGTTGTTGTTATTGCTTATTTGACGTTGTTGTTGTTGTTTATTTGACGTTGTTGTTGTTGTTTATTTGACGTTGTTGTTGTTGTTGTTTATTTGACGTTGTTGTTGTTGTTTATTTGACGGTGTTGTTGTTGTTGTTGTTGTTTATTTGACGTTGTTATTGTTGTTGTTGTTGTTGTTTATTTGACGTTGTTGTTATTGTTGACGTTGTTGTTGTTGTTGTTTATTTGATGTTGTAGTTGTTGTTGACATAGTTGTTGTTGTTTATTTTACGTTGTTGTTGTTGTTGACGTTGTTGCTTATTTGGCGTTGTTGTTGTTGTTGTTTATTTGACGTTGTTGTTGTTGTTGACGTTGTTGTTGTTGTTGTTGTTTATATGACGTTGTTGTTGTTGTTGTTGTTGACGGTGTTGTTGTTGTTTATTTGACGTTGTTGTTGTTATTTATTTGACGTTGTGGTTGTTGTTGTTGACGTTGTTGTTGTTGTTGTTGTTTATTTGACATTGTTATTGTTGTTGTTGTTGACGTTGTTGTTGTAGTTGTTGTTGTTTATTTGACGTTGTTTTAGTATTGTTTTTTATTTGACATTGTTATTGTTATTTATTTGACGTTGTTGTGGGTGACGTTGTTGTTGTTGTTGTTTATTTAACGTTGTTGTTGTTGTTTATTTGACGTAGTTATTGTTGTTGACGTTGTAGTTGTTGTTGTTTATTTGACGTTTTTGTTGTTGTTGATGTTGTTGTTGTTGTTCATTTGACGTTGTTGTTGTTGTTATTGTTGTTGTTGTTGTTGTTGTTGTTTATTTGACATTGTTGTTGTTGTTGTTTATTTGACGTTGTTGTTGTTGTTTATTTGACGTTGTTGTTGTTGACGGTGTTGTTGTTGTTGTTGTTGTTTATTTGACATTGTTGTTGTTGTTGTTGACGTTGTTGTTGTTGTTGTTGTTCTTTATTTGACGTTGTTGTTGTTTACGGTGTTGTTGTTGTTTATTTGACGTTGTTGTTGTTATTTATTTGACGTTGTGGTTGTTGTTGTTGACGTTGTTGTTGTTTATTTGACATTGTTATTGTTGTTGTTGTTGACGTTGTTGTTGTAGTTGTTGTTGTTTATTTGATGTTGTTTTAGTATTGTTTTTTATTTGACATTGTTATTGTTATTTATTTGACGTTGTTGTGGGTGACATTGTTGTTGTTGTTGTTTATTTAACGTTGTTGTTGTTGTTTATTTGACGTAGTTGTTGTTGTTGACGTTGTAGTTGTTGTTGATTATTTGACGTTTTTGTTGTTGTTGTTGATGTTGTTGTTGTTGTTCATTTGACGTTGTTGTTGTTGTTATTGTTGTTGTTGTTGTTGTTGTTGTTTATTTGACATTGTTGTTGTTGTTGTTGTTTATTTGACGTTGTTGTTGTTGTTTATTTGACGTTGTTGTTGTTGACGGTGTTGTTGTTGTTGTTGTTTATTTGACATTGTTGTTGTTGTTGTTGACGTTGTTGTTGTTTATTTGACGTTGTTGTTGTTGTTGTTGTTCTTTATTTGACGTTGTTGTTGTTTATTTGACGTTGTTGTTGTGTATTTGACGTTGTTGTTGTTGTTTATTTGACGTTATTGTTGTTGACGTTGTTATTGTTGTTATTGTTTATTTGACGTTGTTGTTGTTGTTTATTTGACGTAGTTGTTTATGTTGACGTTGTTGTTATTGTTGTTTATTTGACGTTTATGTTGTTGTTGATGTTGTTGTTGTTGTTGTTTATTTGACGTTGTTGTTGTTTATTTGACGGTGTTGATGTTGTTGTTGTTGTTGTTTATTTGACGTTGTTATTGTTGTTGTTGTTGTTTATTTGATGTTGTTGTTGTTGACGTTGTTGTTGTTGTTGTTTATTTGATGTTGTTGTTGTTGACATGGTTGTTGTGGTTTATTTCACATTGTTGTTGTTTTTGACGTTGTTGTTTATTTGACGTTGTTGTTGTTTATTTGACGTTGTTGTTGTTGTTGTTGACATTGTTGTTGTTGTTTATTTGACGTTGTTGTTGTTGTTTATTTGACATTGTTGTTATTGTTGACGGTGTTGTTGTTGTTGTTGTTTATTTGACGTTGTTGTTGTTTATTTGACGGTATTGTTGTTGTTGTTGTTTATTTGACGTTGTTGTTGTTGTTGTTTATTTGACGTTGTTGTTGTTCTTGTTGACGTTGTTGTTGTTGTTGTTTATTTGACGTTTTTGTTGTTGTTGACATAGTTGTTGTTGTTGTTTATTTAACGTTGTTGTTGTTGTTGAGGTTGTTGTTGTTGTTGTTTATTTGACGTTGTTGTTGTTGTTGTTTATTTGACGTTGTTGTTGTTGTTGTTGTTTATTTGACGTTGTTGTTGTTGTTGTTTATTTGACAGTGTTGTTGTTGTTGTTGTTTATTTGACGTTGTTATTGTTGTTGTTGTTTATTTGACGTTGTTGTTGTTGTTGTTTATTTGACGTAGTTGTTGTTGTTGACGTTGTTGTTTTTGTTGTTGTTTATTTGACGTTGTTGTTGTTATTGTTTATTTGACGTTGTTGTTGTTGTTGTTGTTTATTTGACGTTGTTGTTGTTGTTGTTATTTATTTGACGTTGTTTTTGTTGTTGTTTATTTGACGTTGTTGTTGTTATTGTTTATTTGACGTTGTTGTTGTTGTTGTTTATTTGACGTTGTTGTTGTTGTTGTTTATTTGACGTTGTTGTTATTGTTGTTTATTTGACGTTGTTGTTGTTGTTGTTTATTTGACGTTGTTGTTGTTGTTGTTTATTTGACGTTGTTGTTGTTGTTGACGTTGTTGTTGTTGTTGTTTATTTGACGTTGTTGTTGTTTATTTGACATTGTTGTTGTTGTTGACGGTGTTGTTGTTGTTGTTGTTGTTTATTTGACATTGTTGTTGTTATTGTTGTTGTTGTTGTTGTTTATTTGACGTTGTTGTTGTTGTTGTTTATTTGACGTTGTTGTTGTTGTTGTTTATTTGACGTTGTTGTTGTTGTTGTTTATTTGACGTTGTTGTTGTTGTTGACGTTGTTGTTGTTGTTGTTTATTTGACGTTGTTGTTGTTGTTTGTTTGACATTGTTGTTGTTGTTATTGTTTATTTGACGTTTTTGGTTGTTGTTGTTGTTTATTTGACGTTGTTGTTGTTGTTGTTGATGTTGTTGTTGTTGTTGTTGTTTATTTGACGTTGTTGTTGTTGACGTTGTTCTTGTTGTTGTTTATTTGACGTTGTTGTTGTTATTTATTTGACGTTGTTGTTGTTGTTGTTTACTTGACGTTGTTGTTGTTGTTGTTGTTGTTTACTTGACGTTGTTGTTATTATTGACGTTGTTGTTGTTGTTGTTTATTTGACGTTGTTGTTGTTGTTGTTGACATAATTGTTGTTGTTGTTTATTTGACGTTGTTGTTGTTGTTGTTGTTGTTGACGGTGTTGTTGTTGTTGTTGTTGTTGTTTATTTGACATTGTTGTTGTTGTTGACTTTGTTGTTCTTGTTGACGGTGTTGTTGTTGTTGTTGTTGTTTATTTGACGTTGTTGTTGTTGTTGTTGTGATTGTTGTTGTTTAATTAATGTTGTTGTTGTTTATTTGACGTTGTTGTTGTTGTTGTTATTGTTGTTGTTGTTGTTGTTGTTGTTTATTTGACGTTGTTGTTGTTGTTTATTTGACGTTGTTGTTGTTATTGTTTATTTGACGTTGTTGTTGTTGTTTATTTGACGTTGTTGTTGTTGCTTATTTGACGTTGTTGTTGTTGTTGTTTATTTGACGTTGTTGTTGTTGTTGTTTATTTGACGGTGTTGTTGTTGTTGTTGTTTATTTGACGTTGTTATTGTTGTTGTTGTTGTTTATTTGACGTTGTTGTTATTGTTGACGTTGTTGTTTTTGTTGTTTATTTGATATTGTAGTTGTTGTTGACATAGTTGTTGTTGTTTATTTCACGTTGTTGTTGTTGTTGACGTTGTTGTTTATTTGACGTTGTTGTTGTTGTTGTTTATTTGACGTTGTTGTTGTTGTTGACGTTGTTCTTGTTGTTGTTTATATGACGTTGTTGTTGTTGTTTATTTGACGTTGTTGTTGTTGTTGACGGTGTTGTTGTTGTTGTTGTTGTTGTTTATTTGACGGTATTGTTGTTGTTGTTGTTTATTTGACGTTGTTGTTGTTGTTGTTGTTTATTTGACGTTGTTGTTGTTCTTGTTGTTTATTTGACGTTTTAGTTGTTGTTGACATAGTTGTTGTTGTTGTTGTAGTTTATTTGACGTTGTTGTTGTTGTTGTTGAGGTTGTTGTTGTTGTTGTTTATTTGACGTTGTTGTTGTTAATTTGACGTTGTTGTTGTTGTTGTTTATTTGACGTTGTTGTTGTTGTTTATTTGACAGTGTTGTTGTTGTTATTGTTTATTTGACGTTGTTATTGTTGTTGTTGTTTATTTGACGTTGTTGTTGTTGTTGACGTTGTTGTTGTTGTTTATTTGATGTTGTTGTTGTTGACATAGTAGTTGTTGTTTATTTCACATTGTTGTTGTTGTTGACGTTGTTGTTTATTTGACGTTGTTGTTGTTGTTGACGTTATTGTTATTGTTGTTTATTTGACGTTGTTGTTGTTGTTTATTTGACATTGTTGTTGTTGTTGACGGTGTTGTTGTTGTTGTTTATTTGACATTGTTGTTGTTGTTGTTGTTGACGTTGTTGTTTATTATTTGACGTTGTTGTTGTTGTTGTTCTTTATTTGACATTGTTGTTGTTTATTTGACGTTGTTGTTGTTGACGTTGTTGTTGTTGTTATTGTTTATTTGACGTTGTTGTTGTTGTTTATTTGACATAGTTGTTGTTGTTGACGGTGTTGTTGTTGTTGTTGTTTATTTGACATTGTTGTTGTTATTGTTGTTGTTGTTGTTGTTGTTGTTTATTTGACGTTGTTGTTGTTGTTGTTTATTTGACATTGTTGTTGTTGTTATTGTTTATTTGACGTTGTTGTTGTTGTTGTTTATTTGACGTTGTTGTTGTTGTTGAAGTTGTTGTTGTTGTTGTTTATTTGACGTTGTTGTTGTTGACGTTGTTCTTGTTGTTGTTTATTTGACGTTGTTGTTATTTATTTGACGTTGTTGTTGTTGTTGTTGTTCATTTGACGTTGTTGTTGTTGTTGTT
Source organism: Vicia faba (assembly GCA_948472305.1). Taxonomy (NCBI): domain Eukaryota; kingdom Viridiplantae; phylum Streptophyta; class Magnoliopsida; order Fabales; family Fabaceae; genus Vicia; species Vicia faba. The sequence continues at coordinate 1,204,418,194 of OX451735.1, forward strand.
GTTTACTTGACGTTGTTGTTGTTGTTGTTTATTTGACGTTGTTGTTGTTGTTGACATAATTGTTGTTGTTGTTTATTTGACGTTGTTGTTGTTGTTGTTGTTGTTTATTTGACATTATTGTTGTTGTTGACGGTGTTGTTGTTGTTGTTGTTGTTTATTTGACATTGTTGTTGTTGTTGACGTTGTTGTTGTTGTTGACGGTGTTGTTGTTGTTGTTGTTGTTGTTTATTTGACGTTGTTGTTGTTGTTGTTATTGTTGTTGTTTAATTAATGTTGTTGTTGTTTATTTGACGTTGTTGTTGTTGTTGTTGTTTATTTGACGTTGTTGTTGTTGTTTATTTGACGTTGTTGTTGTTATTGTTTATTTGACGTTGTTGTTGTTGTTGTTGTTGTTGTTGTTGTTTATTTGACATTGTTGTTGTTGTTGACGTTGTTGTTGTTGTTTATTTGATGTTGTAGTTGTTATTGACATAGTTCTTGTTGTTTATTTCACGTTGTTGTTGTTGTTGACGTTGTTGTTTATTTGACGTTGTTGTTGTTGTTGTTTATTTGACGTTGTTGTTGTTGTTGACGTTGTTGTTGTTGTTTATATGACGTTGTTGTTGTTGTTTATTTGACGTTGTTGTTGTTGTTGACGGTGTTGTTGTTGTTGTTGTTTATTTGACGGTATTGTTGTTGTTGTTGTTTATTTGACGTTGTTGTTGTTGTTGTTTATTTGACGTTGTTGTTGTTCTTGTTGTTTATTTGACATTTTTGTTGTTGTTGACATAGTTGTTGTTGTTGTTGTTGTTTATTTGACATTGTTGTTGTTGTTGTTGAGGTTGTTGTTGTTGTTGTTTATTTGACGTTGTTGTTGTTAATTTGACGTTGTTGTTGTTGTTGTTTATTTGGTGTTGTTGTTGTTGTTGTTTATTTGACCGTGTTGTTGTTGTTATTGTTTATTTGACGTTGTTATTGTTGTTGTTGTTTATTTGACGTTGTTGTTGTTGTTGACGTTGTTGTTGTTGTTTATTTGATGTTGTTGTTGACATAGTAGTTGTTGTTTATTTCACGTTGTTGTTGTTGTTGACGTTGTTGTTTATTTGACGTTGTTGTTGTTTATTTGACGTTGTTGTTGTTGTTGACGTTATTGTTGTTGTTGTTTATTTGACGTTGTTTTTGTTGTTTATTTGACATTGTTGTTGTTGTTGACGGTGTTGTTGTTGTTGTTGTTTATTTGACATTGTTGTTGTTGTTGACGTTGTTGTTTTTTATTTGACGTTGTTGTTGTTGTTGTTGTTCTTTATTTGACATTGTTGTTGTTTATTTGACGTTGTTGTTGTTGACGTTGTTGTTGTTGTTATTGTTTATTTGACGTTGTTGTTGTTGTTGTTTATTTGACGTAGTTGTTGTTGTTGACGTTGTTGTTGTTGTTATTGTTTTTTTGACATTGTTGTTGTTGTTGTTGTTTATTTAACGTAGTTGTTGTTGTTGACGTTGTTGTTTTTGTTGTTGTTTATTTGACGTTGTTGTTGTTATTTTTTATTTGACGTTGTTGTTGTTGTTGTTTATTTGACGTTGTTGTTGTTGTTATTATTGTTGTTGTTGTTGTTTATTTGACGTTGTTGTTGTTGTTGTTTATTTGAGGTTGTTGTTGTTGTTGTTGTTTATTTGACGTTGTTGTTGTTGACGTTGTTGTTGTTATTGTTTATTTGACGTTGTTGTTGTTGTTTATTTGACATTGTTGTTGTTGACGGTGTTGTTGTTGTTGTTGTTGTTTATTTGACATTGTTGTTGTTATTGTTATTGTTGTTGTTTATTTGACGTTGTTGTTGTTGTTGTTGTCGTTTATTTGACGTTGTTGTTGTTGTTGTTTATTTGACGTTGTTGTTGTTGTTGTTGTTTATTTGACGTTGTTGTTGTTGTTGACGTTGTTGTTGTTGTTTATTTGACGTTGTTGTTGTAGTTTATTTGACATTGTTGGTGTTGTTATTGTTTATTTGACGTTGTTGTTGTTGTTGGTTATTTGACGTTGTTGTTGTTATTGAAGTTGTTGTTGTTGTTGTTTATTTGACGTTGTTGTTGTTGTTGACGTTGTTCTTGTTGTTGTTTATTTGACGTTGTTGTTGTTATTTATTTGACGTTGTTGTTGTTGTTGTTGTTCATTTGACGTTGTTGTTGTTGTTGTTTACTTGACATTGTTGTTATTATTGACGTTGTTGTTGTTGTTGTTGTTGTTTATTTGACGTTGTTGTTGTTGTTGACATAATTGTTGTTGTTGTTTATTTGACGTTGTTGTTGTTGTTGTTGTTGTTGTTTATTTGACATTATTGTTGTTGTTGACGGTGTTGTTGTTGTTGTTGTTGTTTATTTGACGTTGTTGTTGTTGTTGACAGTGTTGTTGTTGTTGTTGTTGTTGTTGTTTATTTGACGTTGTTGTTGTTGTTGTTGTTGTTATTGTTGTTGTTTAATTAATGTTGTTGTTGTTTATTTGACGTTGTTGTTGTTGAGGGTGTTGTTGTTGTTTATTTGACGTTGTTGTTGTTGTTGTTTATTTGACGTTGTTGTTGTTGTTGTTTATTTGACGTTGTTGTTGTTGTTGTTTATTTGACAGTGTTGTTGTTGTTGTTGTTTATTTGACGTTGTTATTGTTGTTGTTGTTTATTTGACGTTGTTGTTGTTGTTGTTTATTTGACGTAGTTGTTGTTGTTGACGTTGTTGTTTTTGTTGTTGTTTATTTGACGTTGTTGTTGTTATTGTTTATTTGACGTTGTTGTTGTTGTTGTTTATTTGACGTTGTTGTTGTTGTTGTTTATTTGACGTTGTTGTTGTTGTTGTTTATTTGACGTTGTTGTTGTTGTTGTTTATTTGACGTTGTTGTTGTTGTTGACGTTGTTGTTGTTGTTGTTGTTTATTTGACGTTGTTGTTGTTTATTTGACATTGTTGTTGTTGTTGACGGTGTTGTTGTTGTTGTTGTTTATTTGACATTGTTGTTGTTATTGTTGTTGTTGTTGTTGTAACACCCCTTCTAATTTCCCCAAATAATAGGCAAGAATTAAAATCAGAGAAAATAAATTGCACGGAAGGGATGTCACAACACACTTCACATTCCAAAATTTTAAAGAAAAATGGACAGGGTACGTTTGTAAATTTAAGCATATCAATACAAAACAAACATACATAAATGTTTAACTTCTTTCTCTCGTGCAAACGCAACGGAGTTTCAATATTTAACTTCATCTCCATTCATGGAGGAATCAAAACATAATTCAAGGCATCAAGCCATGATAATTCACATAAAGCATATGTTATCAAGTCTCACATACACAAAATAATGTATACAAAGTAAGGATTATATACATCATAATCCGAATACAAAATAGATGAGTTCGACACTAAATATACCCCCCTCCAGGTGTTACTACCAGAGCATCGACTCGACTCTAATCAAAATAAAACAGATTGCAATCCAATGCATCCGCTAACTAGCGCCTCGCGCTACCATCCTCGGTACCTGAACAATGCCATCAAAAGCATTTTCAAACAGAAGGGTAAGAATTCCAATAATCATATAACATGTAATTAAGGTAAAGCAATGGCAATAAATAAAGCAATACATAATGATCATGTTCATTTTATCACCTATAGTATTCTTACTCAAGGAATCCATTTCCAACGCATTAACCATGTAAACCGATTATCCGAATACTCACATCCTTGGCACATAACCATAATTCAAACAACAACAACATTGGCACATAATCAAACACATCAACACACATACATAACATGCACAATTATGCATGTGACTCACAACATGACTCAACGTATGCGAATGCGGTACCGACTCGTGGACCCAAGGTTCCACCACCTATGTTTCCCTTCCGGATCAAGGTCACTACGTCTTTTCCCACAATAGGGTCACCGTCTAGATATTGTGGACCCAATGTTCCACCACCTATGTTTCCCTTCCGGATCAAGGTCACTACGTCTATTCCCACACTAGGGTCACCGTCTATAAATCATGTGAACCCATAGTTTCACCGTCTCTGTTTCAAGACCAACCATGCCATGCAATGTACAATATAACCAATGTATGCAATTAAGATCCACAATAATCTTAACATACACATACCATCAAATCCAACCAATGGAACATCAACTATTGTACATGCATGCATACATATAATTTAACAATCACAACGTCAAGCAAAATGTATACAAACAAGTTACTTACTCAACCAAAACATAAACCATCAACTATCGAACAATTCCAAATCGGAAAGTATATTTCAACATAAATTCATCATCAATGAACCGGCATTACTCTCAATGTTACTCATCACGATCGAGTCACCGGAATGTAACTCGAACGGTTAAATTCGGGATTAAACTCAATTTATTTCATTTTGTACTAAAATCGGGTCGATTCTTAAAAAGTCGAAATTTCTCAAAACGAACTTCACTACGTTAATCTACACGTCGAATTATGCTAGTACGTCAATTTTCGTGCGAATCGGAGAAAGTAGCTCCGTCGCCGAAATTACCGAAATCGGGTAATCGACACATCAACGGGTTCGGAATTAAGTCGGCTAAATATTTCTAATATTAATTTAATTAATCTAATGATTTAAGATTATATAATTAAATTTTAATAACAAGATAGTAACTTTTGTATAATTAAAGTTTAATCTAATGATTTAAGATTATATCATTAATTTTGCACTTAAAGCAGCAGTTTCACTCTCACTAGAATTATATCATTAGTTACTACTGTATGTTGAAATAAAAAGAATAGATAAAAGTGTGGAAGTATGATCATTGCATTATTTAAAGGTAGATTAATTGCATTTGATAGAATCTATGTTATCGTAATGCTGAATGGCCGACCACGGTGGAAGGCCAAAATCCGCCATTGCGCCGTCAACCATCACAAATTTGGCCATAGCAGTTGCCAAAAAAAATCTGCAACCTTAATCCACCATGGCCTCTATTTGAGAACATTGAACCCTTGTAGAATATTTGTTTTAGTAAATATAAAACAAACTGTGCTCAACATCCATCATCTCAAAACAAAAAAACAACAAAACATAGTCAACCAAAACATTACTAGAATTTTCACAGTATTTTTCTTTTATTCCTTGTTTCTTAACTAAGTTCATTCTAACTTCTAAAAACTAAACTAATATCAATTCTAACACATATAACACCAATCTAAACCAACAAAATCATCAATTTCATCATCTCTTTCCCAATCTATACAACTCTCTAAAATCCTAATTTCTTCATATATCAAAATCAAAACCCAAAACCACAAGTATATGAGCAAAGCAATTCAAACCCTTACCTTGGTGTGGGTTATCTTGAAACAAGAAGATGAAGATGTTGCAACTTCACCCTAGCTCCTTTCTTCTCTTCTCCTCTTTTCTTTCTTCTTCTTTCTCTTCTTTCCACTACTCTTACTAACTCTTCTTTCTATTTTATAAAACCCCCTTCTACTACTAACTTTCCTCCCTCTATCTTTCTAAAATTATAATTTGGCCCCAACAATTATTTAACTCTAATTATAATATATAACCCTATTAAACAATATTACACTAAATAATATTCATTCTATATAAACTTAATCATGTCAATTAATCAAACAAAGTCAAATATTACTACACACTAAATTAATATTATTCAAAATAATATTCCGACACAATAAATATTTTTATTTCATATTACCCAATTAATATTTTAATCGATATCAATTGAATATATTTCTCAAAATAGATATAATTTAATAATTTTGGAAAATAATTAATGAAATAACATTTAGATAAAAACGGCGTGTTACAACTCTCTCACTTAAAAGATTTTCGGCCTCGAAAATTACCTCTAAACGAACAATTCGGGATAGGAATCCCGCATCCGACTTTCAAGCTCCCACGTCACATACATAACAAACATAATTTGTTTATTTGTAAATTTAAGCATATCAATACAAAACAAACATACATAAATGTTTAACTTCTTTCTCTCGTGCAAACGCAACGGAGTTTCAATATTTAACTTCATCTCCATTCATGGAGGAATCAAAACATAATTCAAGGCATCAAGCCATGATAATTCACATAAAGCATATGTTATCAAGTCTCACATACACAAAATAATGTATACAAAGTAAGGATTATATACATCATAATCCGAATACAAAATAGATGAGTTCGACACTAAATATACCCCCCTCCAGGTGTTACTACCAGAGCATCGACTCGACTCTAATCAAAATAAAACAGATTGCAATCCAATGCATCCGCTAACTAGCGCCTCGCGCTACCATCCTCGGTACCTGAACAATGCCATCAAAAGCATTTTCAAACAGAAGGGTAAGAATTCCAATAATCATATAACATGTAATTAAGGTAAAGCAATGGCAATAAATAAAGCAATACATAATGATCATGTTCATTTTATCACCTATAGTATTCTTACTCAAGGAATCCATTTCCAACGCATTAACCATGTAAACCGATTATCCGAATACTCACATCCTTGGCACATAACCATAATTCAAACAACAACAACATTGGCACATAATCAAACACATCAACACACATACATAACATGCACAATTATGCATGTGACTCACAGTTGTTGTTTATTTGACGTTGTTGTTGTTGTTGTTTATTTGACGTTGTTGTTGTTGTTTATTTGACGTTGTTGTTGTTGTTGTTTATTTGACGTTGTTGTTGTTGTTGTTGACGTTGTTGTTGTTGTTGTTTATTTGACGTTGTTGTTGTTGTTTGTTTGACATTGTTGTTGTTGTTATTGTTTATTTGACGTTTTTTGTTGTTGTTGTTGTTTATTTGACGTTGTTGTTGTTGATGATGTTGTTGTTGTTGTTGTTGTTTATTTGACGTTGTTGTTGTTGACGTTGTTCTTGTTGTTGTTTATTTGACGTTGTTGTTGTTATTTATTTGACGTTGTTGTTGTTGTTGTTTATTTGACGTTGTTGTTGTTGTTGTTGTTGTTGTTTACTTGACGTTGTTGTTATTATTGACGTTGTTGTTGTTGTTGTTTATTTGACGTTGTTGTTGTTGTTGTTGACATAATTGTTGTTGTTGTTTATTTGACGTTGTTGTTGTTGTTGTTGTTGACGGTGTTGTTGTTGTTGTTGTTGTTGTTGTTGTTTATTTGACATTGTTGTTGTTGTTGACTTTGTTGTTGTTGTTGACGGTGTTGTTGTTGTTGTTGTTGTTTATTTGACGTTGTTGTTGTTGATGTTGTGATTGTTGTTGTTTAATTAATGTTGTTGTTGTTTATTTGACGTTGTTGTTGTTGTTGTTATTGTTGTTGTTGTTGTTGTTGTTGTTTATTTGACGTTGTTGTTGTTGTTTATTTGACATTGTTGTTGTTATTGTTTATTTGACGTTGTTGTTGTTGTTTATTTGACGTTGTTGTTGTTGCTTATTTGACGTTGTTGTTGTTGTTGTTTATTTGACGTTGTTGTTGTTGTTGTTTATTTGACGTTGTTGTTGTTGTTGTTGTTGTTGTTGTTTATTTGACGTTGTTATTGTTGTTGTTGTTGTTTATTTGACGTTGTTGTTATTGTTGACGTTGTTGTTTTTATTGTTTATTTGATATTGTAGTTGTTGTTGACATAGTTGTTGTTGTTTATTTCACGTTGTTGTTGTTGTTGACGTTGTTGTTTATTTGACGTTGTTGTTGTTGTTGTTTATTTGACGTTGTTGTTGTTGTTGACGTTGTTCTTGTTGTTGTTTATATGACGTTGTTGTTGTTGTTTATTTGACGTTGTTGTTGTTGTTGACGGTGTTGTTGTTGTTGTTGTTGTTTATTTGACAAGATTGTTGTTGTTGTTTATTTGACGTTGTTGTTGTTGTTGTTGTTTATTTGACGTTGTTGTTGTTCTTGTTGTTTATTTGACGTTTTAGTTGTTGTTGACATAGTTGTTGTTGTTGTTGTTGTTTATTTGACGTTGTTGTTGTTGTTGTTGAGGTTGTTGTTGTTGTTGTTTATTTGACGTTGTTGTTGTTAATTTGACGTTGTTGTTGTTGTTGTTTATTTGACGTTGTTGTTGTTGTTGTTGAGGTTGTTGTTGTTGTTGTTTATTTGACGTTGTTGTTGTTAATTTGACGTTGTTGTTGTTGTTGTTTATTTGACGTTGTTGTTGTTGTTGTTTATTTGACAGTGTTGTTGTTGTTATTGTTTATTTGACGTTGTTATTGTTGTTGTTGTTTATTTGACGTTGTTGTTGTTGTTGACGTTGTTGTTGTTGTTTATTTGATGTTGTTGTTGTTGACATAGTAGTTGTTGTTTATTTCACATTGTTGTTGTTGTTGACGTTGTTGTTTATTTGACGTTGTTGTTGTTGTTGACGTTATTGTTGTTGTTGTATATTTGACGTTGTTGTTGTTGTTTATTTTACATTGTTGTTGTTGTTGACGGTGTTGTTGTTGTTGTTGTTTATTTGACATTGTTGTTGTTGTTGTTGACGTTGTTGTTTTTTATTTGACGTTGTTGTTGTTGTTGTTCTTTATTTGACATTGTTGTTGTTTATTTGACGTTGTTGTTGTTGACGTTGTTGTTGTTGTTATTGTTTATTTGACGTTGTTGTTGTTGTTTATTTGACGTAGTTGTTGTTGTTGACGGTGTTGTTGTTGTTGTTGTTTATTTGACATTGTTGTTGTTATTGTTGTTGTTGTTGTTGTTGTTTATTTGACGTTGTTGTTGTTGTCGTTTATTTGACGTTGTTGTTGTTGTTGTTGTTTATTTGACGTTGTTGTTGTTGTTGTTTATTTGACGTTGTTGTTGTTGTTGTTGACGTTGTTGTTGTTGTTGTTTATTTGACGTTGTTGTTGTTGTTTATTTGACATTGTTGTTGTTGTTATTGTTTATTTGACGTTGTTGTTGTTGTTGTTTATTTGACGTTGTTGTTGTTGTTGAAGTTGTTGTTGTTGTTGTTTATTTGACGTTGTTGTTGTTGTTGACGTTGTTCTTGTTGTTGTTTATTTGACGTTGTTGTTATTTATTTGACGTTGTTGTTGTTGTTGTTCATTTGACGTTGTTGTTGTTGTTGTTGTTGTTTACTTGACGTTGTTGTTGTTGTTGTTTATTTGACGTTGTTGTTGTTGTTGACATAATTGTTGTTGTTGTTTATTTGACGTTGTTGTTGTTGTTGTTTATTTGACATTATTGTTGTTGTTGACGGTGTTGTTGTTGTTGTTGTTTATTTGACATTGTTGTTGTTGTTGACGGTGTTGTTGTTGTTGTTGTTGTTGTTGTTTATTTGACGTTGTTGTTGTTGTTGTTGTTATTGTTGTTGTTTAATTAATGTTGTTGTTGTTTATTTGACGTTGTTGTTGTTGTTGTTGTGGTTTATTTGACGTTGTTGTTGTTGTTTATTTGACGTTGTTGTTGTTATTGTTTATTTGACGTTGTTGTTGTTGTTGTTTATTTGACATTGTTGTTGTTGTTGACGTTGTTGTTGTTGTTTATTTGATGTTGTAGTTGTTGTTGACATAGTTGTTGTTGTTTATTTCACGTTGTTGTTGTTGTTGTTGACGTTGTTGTTTATTTGACGTTGTTGTTGTTGTTGTTTATTTGACGTTGTTGTTGTTGACGTTGTTGTTGTTGTTTATATGACGTTGTTGTTGTTGTTTATTTGACGTTGTTCTTGTTGTTGACGGTGTTGTTGTTGTTGTTTATTTGACGGTATTGTTGTTGTTGTTGTTTATTTGACGTTGTTGTTGTTCTTGTTGTTTATTTGACGTTTTTGTTGTTGTTGACATAGTTTTTGTTGTTGTTGTTGTTTATTTGACGTTGTTGTTGTTGTTGTTGAGGTTGTTGTTGTTGTTGTTTATTTGACGTTGTTGTTGTTAATTTGATGTTGTTGTTGTTGTTGTTTATTTGACGTTGTTGTTGTTAATTTGACGTTGTTGTTGTTGTTGTTGTTTATTTGACGTTGTTGTTGTTGTTTATTTGACCGTGTTGTTGTTGTTATTGTTTATTTGACGTTGTTATTGTTGTTGTTGTTTATTTGACGTTGTTGTTGTTGTTGACGTTGTTGTTGTTGTTTATTTGATGTTGTTATTGACATAGTAGTTGTTGTTTATTTGACGTTGTTGTTGTTGTTGACGTTGTTGTTTATTTGACGTTGTTGTTGTTTATTTGACGTTGTTGTTGTTGTTGACGTTATTGTTGTTGTTGTTTATTTGACGTTGTTTTTGTTGTTTATTTGACATTGTTGTTGTTGTTGACGGTGTTGTTGTTGTTGTTGTTGTTTATTTGACATTGTTGTTGTTGTTGACGTTGTTGTTTTTTATTTGACGTTGTTGTTGTTGTTGTTGTTCTTTATTTGACATTGTTGTTGTTTATTTGACGTTGTTGTTGTTGACGTTGTTGTTGTTGTTATTGTTTATTTGACGTTGTTGTTGTTTATTTGACGTAGTTGTTGTTGTTGACGTTGTTGTTGTTGACGTTGTTGTTGTTGTTATTGTTTTTTTGACATTGTTGTTGTTGTTGTTGTTTATTTAACGTAGTTGTTGTTGTTGACGTTGTTGTTTTTGTTGTTGTTTATTTGACGTTGTTGTTGTTATTTTTTATTTGACGTTGTTGTTGTTGTTGTTTATTTGACGTTGTTGTTGTTGTTATTATTGTTGTTGTTGTTGTTTATTTGACGTTGTTGTTGTTGTTGTTTATTTGAGGTTGTTGTTGTTGTTGTTGTTTATTTGACGTTGTTGTTGTTGACGTTGTTGTTGTTGTTGTTTATTTGACGTTGTTGTTGTTGTTTATTTGACATTGTTGTTGTTGACGGTGTTGTTGTTGTTGTTGTTTATTTGACATTGTTGTTGTTATTGTTGTTGTTGTTGTTTATTTGACGTTGTTGTTGTTGTTGTTGTCGTTTATTTGACGTTGTTGTTGTTGTTGTTGTTGTTTATTTGACGTTGTTGTTGTTGTTGTTTATTTGACGTTGTTGTTGTTGTTGTTGACGTTGTTGTTGTTGTTTATTTGACGTTGTTGTTGTTGTTGTTTATTTGACATTGTTGGTGTTGTTATTGTTTATTTGACGTTGTTGTTGTTGTTGTTGTTTATTTGACGTTGTTGTTGTTGTTGAAGTTGTTGTTGTTGTTGTTTATTTGACGTTGTTGTTGTTGTTGACGTTGTTCTTGTTGTTGTTTATTTGACGTTGTTGTTATTTATTTGACGTTGTTGTTGTTGTTGTTGTTCATTTGACGTTGTTGTTGTTGTTGTTGTTTACTTGACGTTGTTGTTATTATTGACGTTGTTGTTGTTGTTGTTTATTTGACATTGTTGTTGTTGTTGACATAATTGTTGTTGTTGTTTATTTGACGTTGTTGTTGTTGTTGTTGTTGTTGTTTATTTGACATTATTGTTGTTGTTGACGGTGTTGTTGTTGTTGTTGTTATTGTTGTTGTTGTTTATTTGACGTTGTTGTTGTTGTTGTTGTTGTTATTGTTGTTGTTTAATTAATGTTGTTGTTGTTTATTTGACGTTGTTGTTATTGTTGTTGTTGTTTATTTGACGTTGTTGTTGTTGTTTATTTGACGTTGTTGTTGTTATTGCTTATTTGACGTTGTTGTTGTTGTTTATTTGACGTTGTTGTTGTTGTTTATTTGACGTTGTTGTTGTTGTTGTTTATTTGACGTTGTTGTTGTTGTTGTTTATTTGACGGTGTTGTTGTTGTTGTTGTTGTTTATTTGACGTTGTTATTGTTGTTGTTGTTGTTTATTTGACGTTGTTGTTATTGTTGACGTTGTTGTTGTTGTTGTTTATTTGATGTTGTAGTTGTTGTTGACATAGTTGTTGTTGTTTATTTCACGTTGTTGTTGTTGTTGACGTTGTTGTTTATTTGGCGTTGTTGTTGTTGTTTATTTGACGTTGTTGTTGTTGTTGACGTTGTTGTTGTTGTTGTTGTTTATATGACGTTGTTGTTGTGGTTGTTGTTGACGGTGTTGTTGTTGTTTATTTGACGTTGTTGTTGTTATTTATTTGACGTTGTGGTTGTTGTTGTTGACGTTGTTGTTGTTGTTGTTTATTTGACATTGTTATTGTTGTTGTTGTTGACGTTGTTGTTGTAGTTGTTGTTGTTTATTTGACGTTGTTTTAGTATTGTTTTTTATTTGACATTGTTATTGTTATTTATTTGACGTTGTTGTGGGTGACATTGTTGTTGTTGTTGTTGTTTATTTAACGTTGTTGTTGTTGTTTATTTGACGTAGTTATTGTTGTTGACGTTGTAGTTGTAGTTGTTTATTTGACGTTTTTGTTGTTGTTGATGTTGTTGTTGTTGTTCATTTGACGTTGTTGTTGTTGTTATTGTTGTTGTTGTTGTTGTTGTTGTTTATTTGACATTGTTGTTGTTGTTGTTGTTTATTTGACGTTGTTGTTGTTGTTTATTTGACGTTGTTGTTGTTGACGGTGTTGTTGTTGTTGTTGTTGTTTATTTGACATTGTTGTTGTTGTTGAGGTTGTTGTTGTTGTTGTTGTTGTTGTTCTTTATTTGACGTTGTTGTTGTTTATTTGACGTTGTTGTTGTGTATTTGACGTTGTTGTTGTTTATTTGACGTTATTGTTGTTGACGTTGTTGTTGTTGTTATTGTTTATTTGACGTTGTTGTTGTTGTTTATTTGACGTAGTTGTTGTTGTTGACGTTGTTGTTATTGTTGTTTATTTGACGTTTTTGTTGTTGTTGATGTTGTTGTTGTTGTTTATTTGACGTTGTTGTTGTTTATTTGACGTTGTTGTTGTTGACGGTGTTGTTGTTGTTCTTGTTTATTTGACATTGTTGTTGTTATTGTTGTTGTTGTTGTTGTTTATTTGACGTTGTTGTTGTTGTTGTTGTCGTTTATTTGACGTTGTTGTTGTTGTTGTTGTTTATTTGACGTTGTTGTTGTTGTTGTTGTTTATTTGACGTTGTTGTTGTTGTTGTTGACGTTGTTGTTGTTGTTTATTTGACGTTGTTGTTGTTGTTGTTTATTTGACATTGTTGGTGTTGTTATTGTTTATTTGACGTTGTTGTTGTTGTTGTTTATTTGACGTTGTTGTTGTTGTTGAAGTTGTTGTTGTTGTTGTTTATTTGACGTTGTTGTTGTTGTTGACGTTGTTCTTGTTGTTGTTTATTTGACGTTGTTGTTGTTATTTATTTGACGTTGTTGTTGTTGTTGTTGTTCATTTGACGTTGTTGTTGTTGTTGTTGTTGTTTACTTGACGTTGTTGTTATTATTGACGTTGTTGTTGTTGTTGTTTATTTGACGTTGTTGTTGTTGTTGACATAATTGTTGTTGTTGTTTATTTGACGTTGTTGTTGTTGTTGTTGTTGTTTATTTGACATTATTGTTGTTGTTGACGGTGTTGTTGTTGTTGTTGTTGTTTATTTGACGTTGTTGTTGTTGTTGACGGTGTTGTTGTTGTTGTTGTTGTTGTTTATTTGACGTTGTTGTTGTTGTTGTTGTTATTGTTGTTGTTTAATTAATGTTGTTGTTGTTTATTTGACGTTGTTGTTATTGTTGTTGTTGTTTATTTGACGTTGTTGTTGTTGTTTATTTGACGTTGTTGTTGTTATTGCTTATTTGACGTTGTTGTTGTTGTTTATTTGACGTTGTTGTTGTTGTTTATTTGACGTTGTTGTTGTTGTTGTTTATTTGACGTTGTTGTTGTTGTTGTTTATTTGACGGTGTTGTTGTTGTTGTTGTTGTTTATTTGACGTTGTTATTGTTGTTGTTGTTGTTTATTTGACGTTGTTGTTATTGTTGACGTTGTTGTTGTTGTTGTTTATTTGATGTTGTAGTTGTTGTTGACATAGTTGTTGTTGTTTATTTCACGTTGTTGTTGTTGTTGACGTTGTTGTTTATTTGGCGTTGTTGTTGTTGTTTATTTGACGTTGTTGTTGTTGTTGACGTTGTTGTTGTTGTTGTTGTTTATATGACGTTGTTGTTGTGGTTGTTGTTGACGGTGTTGTTGTTGTTGTTTATTTGACGTTGTTGTTGTTATTTATTTGACGTTGTGGTTGTTGTTGTTGACGTTGTTGTTGTTGTTGTTTATTTGACATTGTTATTGTTGTTGTTGTTGACGTTGTTGTTGTAGTTGTTGTTGTTTATTTGACGTTGTTTTAGTATTGTTTTTTATTTGACATTGTTATTGTTATTTATTTGACGTTGTTGTGGGTGACATTGTTGTTGTTGTTGTTTATTTAACGTTGTTGTTGTTGTTTATTTGACGTAGTTATTGTTGTTGACGTTGTAGTTGTTGTTGTTTATTTGACGTTTTTGTTGTTGTTGATGTTGTTGTTGTTGTTCATTTGACGTTGTTGTTGTTGTTATTGTTGTTATTGTTGTTGTTGTTTATTTGACATTGTTGTTGTTGTTGTTGTTTATTTGACGTTGTTGTTGTTGTTTATTTGACGTTGTTGTTGTTGACGGTGTTGTTGTTGTTGTTGTTGTTTATTTGACATTGTTGTTGTTGTTGACGTTGTTGTTGTTGTTGTTGTTGTTGTTCTTTATTTGACGTTGTTGTTGTTTATTTGACGTTGTTGTTGTGTATTTGACGTTGTTGTTGTTGTTGTTTATTTGATGTTATTGTTGTTGACGTTGTTGTTGTTGTTATTGTTTATTTGACGTTGTTGTTGTTGTTTATTTGACGTAGTTGTTGTTGTTGACGTTGTTGTTATTGTTGTTTATTTGACGTTTTTGTTGTTGTTGATGTTGTTGTTGTTGTTTATTTGACGTTGTTGTTGTTTATTTGACGGTGTTGTTGTTGTTGTTGTTTATTTGACGTTGTTGTTGTTGTTATTGTTTATTTGACGTTGTTGTTGTTGTTTATTTGACGTAGTTGTTGTTGTTGACGTTGTTGTTGTTGACGTTGTTGTTGTTGTTATTGTTTTTTTGACATTGTTGTTGTTGTTGTTGTTGTTGTTTATTTAACGTAGTTGTTGTTGTTGACGTTGTTGTTTTTGTTGTTGTTTATTTGACGTTGTTGTTGTTATTTTTTATTTGACGTTGTTGTTGTTGTTGTTTATTTGACGTTGTTGTTGTTGTTATTATTGTTGTTGTTGTTGTTTATTTGACGTTGTTGTTGTTGTTGTTTATTTGAGGTTGTTGTTGTTGTTGTTGTTTATTTGACGTTGTTGTTGTTGACGTTGTTGTTGTTGTTGTTTATTTGACGTTGTTGTTGTTGTTTATTTGACATTGTTGTTGTTGACGGTGTTGTTGTTGTTGTTGTTGTTGTTTATTTGACATTGTTATTGTTATTGTTGTTGTTGTTGTTGTTGTTGTCGTTTATTTGACGTTGTTGTTGTTGTTGTTTATTTGACGTTGTTGTTGTTGTTGTTTATTTGACGTTGTTGTTGTTGTTGTTGACGTTGTTGTTGTTGTTTATTTGACGTCGTTGTTGTTGTTTATTTGACATTGTTGGGGTTGTTATTGTTTATTTGACGTTGTTGTTGTTGTTGTTTATTTGACGTTGTTGTTGTTGTTGAAGTTGTTGTTGTTGTTGTTTATTTGACGTTGTTCTTGTTGTTGTTTATTTGACGTTGTTGTTGTTATTTATTTGACGTTGTTGTTGTTGTTGTTGTTGTTCATTTGACGTTGTTGTTGTTGTTGTTGTTGTTGTTGTTTACTTGACGTTGTTGTTATTATTGACGTTGTTGTTGTTGTTGACATAATTGTTGTTGTTGTTTATTTGACGTTGTTGTTGTTGTTGTTGTTGTTTATTTGACATTATTGTTGTTGTTGACGGTGTTGTTGTTGTTGTTGTTGTTTATTTGACGTTGTTGTTGTTGTTGACGGTGTTGTTGTTGTTGTTGTTGTTGTTTATTTGACGTTGTTGTTGTTGTTGTTGTTGTTATTGTTGTTGTTTAATTAATGTTGTTGGTGTTTTTTTGACGTTGTTGTTATTGTTGTTGTTGTTTATTTGACGTTGTTGTTGTTGTTTATTTGACGTTGTTGTTGTTATTGCTTATTTGACGTTGTTGTTGTTGTTTATTTGACGTTGTTGTTGTTGTTTATTTGACGTTGTTGTTGTTGTTGTTTATTTGACGTTGTTGTTGTTGTTGTTTATTTGACGTTGTTGTTGTTGTTGTTGTTTATTTGACGTTGTTGTTGTTATTGACGTTGTTGTTGTTGTTTATTTGATGTTGTTGTTGTTGACATAGTAGTTGTTGTTTATTTCACATTGTTGTTGTTGTTGACGTTGTTGTTTATTTGACGTTGTTGTTGTTGTTGACGTTATTGTTGTTGTTGTATATTTGACGTTGTTGTTGTTGTTTATTTGACATTGTTGTTGTTGTTGACGGTGTTGTTGTTGTTGTTGTTTATTTGACATTGTTGTTGTTGTTGTTGACGTTGTTGTTTTTTATTTGACGTTGTTGTTGTTGTTGTTCTTTATTTGACATTGTTGTTGTCTATTTGACGTTGTTGTTGTTGACGTTGTTGTTGTTGTTATTGTTTATTTGACGTTGTTGTTGTTGTTTATTTGACGTAGTTGTTGTTGTTGACGGTGTTGTTGTTGTTGTTGTTTATTTGACATTGTTGTTGTTATTGTTGTTGTTGTTGTTGTTGTTTATTTGACGTTGTTGTTGTTGTCGTTTATTTGACGTTGTTGTTGTTGTTGTTTATTTGACGTTGTTGTTGTTGTTGTTGTTTATTTGACGTTGTTGTTGTTGTTTATTTAACGTTGTTGTTGTTATTGTTTATTTGACGTTGTTGTTGTTGTTGTTGTTGTTGTTTATTTGACATTGTTGTTGTTGTTGACGTTGTTGTTGTTGTTTATTTGATGTTGTAGTTGTTATTGACATAGTTGTTGTTGTTTATTTCACGTTGTTGTTGTTGTTGACGTTGTTGTTTATTTGACGTTGTTGTTGTTGTTGTTGTTTATTTGACGTTGTTGTTGTTGTTGACGTTGTTGTTGTTGTTTATATGACGTTGTTGTTGTTGTTTATTTGACGTTGTTGTTGTTGTTGACGGTGTTGTTGTTGTTGTTTATTTGACGGTATTGTTGTTGTTGTTGTTTATTTGACGTTGTTGTTGTTGTTGTTGTTGTTTATTTGACGTTGTTGTTGTTCTTGTTGTTTATTTGACGTTTTTGTTGTTGTTGACATAGTTGTTGTTGTTGTTGTTGTTTATTTGACATTGTTGTTGTTGTTGTTGAGGTTGTTGTTGTTGTTGTTTATTTGACGTTGTTGTTGTTCATTTGACGTTGTTGTTGTTGTTGTTTATTTGACGTTGTTGTTGTTAATTTGACGTTGTTGTTGTTGTTGTTTATTTGACGTTGTTGTTGTTGTTGTTTATTTGACCGTGTTGTTGTTGTTATTGTTTATTTGACGTTGTTATTGTTGTTGTTGTTTATTTGACGTTGTTGTTGTTGTTGACGTTGTTGTTGTTGTTTATTTGATGTTGTTGTTGACATAGTAGTTGTTGTTTATTTCACGTTGTTGTTGTTGTTGACGTTGTTGTTTATTTGACGTTGTTGTTGTTTATTTGACGTTGTTGTTGTTGTTGACGTTATTGTTGTTGTTGTTTATTTGACGTTGTTTTTGTTGTTTATTTGACATTGTTGTTGTTGTTGACGGTGTTGTTGTTGTTGTTGTTTATTTGACATTGTTGTTGTTGTTGACGTTGTTGTTTTTTATTTGACGTTGTTGTTGTTGTTGTTGTTCTTTATTTGACATTGTTGTTGTTTATTTGACGTTGTTGTTGTTGACGTTGTTGTTGTTGTTATTGTTTATTTGACGTTGTTGTTGTTGTTGTTTATTTGACGTAGTTGTTGTTGTTGACGTTGTTGTTGTTGTTATTGTTTTTTTGACATTGTTGTTGTTGTTGTTTATTTAACGTAGTTGTTATTGTTGACGTTGTTGTTTTTGTTGTTGTTTATTTGACGTTGTTGTTGTTATTTTTTATTTGACGTTGTTGTTGTTGTTGTTTATTTGACGTTGTTGTTGTTGTTATTATTGTTGTTGTTGTTGTTTATTTGACGTTGTTGTTGTTGTTGTTGTTTATTTGAGGTTGTTGTTGTTGTTGTTTATTTGACGTTGTTGTTGTTGACGTTGTTGTTGTTGTTGTTTATTTGACGTTGTTGTTGTTGTTGTTGTTTATTTGACATTGTTGTTGTTGACGGTGTTGTTGTTGTTGTTGTTGTTGTTTATTTGACATTGTTGTTGTTATTGTTGTTGTTGTTGTTGTTTATTTGACGTTGTTGTTGTTGTTGTTGTCGTTTATTTGACGTTGTTGTTGTTGTTGTTTATTTGACGTTGTTGTTGTTGTTGTTTATTTGACGTTGTTGTTGTTGTTGTTGACGTTGTTGTTGTTGTTTATTTGACGTTGTTGTTGTTGTTTATTTGACATTGTTGGTGTTGTTATTGTTTATTTGACGTTGTTGTTGTTGTTGTTTATTTGACGTTGTTGTTGTTGTTGAAGTTGTTGTTGTTGTTGTTTATTTGACGTTGTTGTTGTTGTTGACGTTGTTCTTGTTGTTGTTTATTTGACGTTGTTGTTGTTATTTATTTGACGTTGTTGTTGTTGTTGTTGTTCATTTGACGTTGTTGTTGTTGTTGTTGTTGTTTACTTGACGTTGTTGTTATTATTGACGTTGTTGTTGTTGTTGTTTATTTGACGTTGTTGTTGTTGTTGACATAATTGTTGTTGTTGTTTATTTGACGTTGTTGTTGTTGTTGTTGTTGTTTATTTGACATTATTGTTGTTGTTGACGGTGTTGTTGTTGTTTATTTGACGTTGTTGTTGTTGTTGACGGTGTTGTTGTTGTTGTTGTTGTTTATTTGACGTTGTTGTTGTTGTTGTTGTTATTGTTGTTGTTTAATTAATGTTGTTGTTGTTTATTTGATGTTGTTGTTATTGTTGTTGTTGTTTATTTGACGTTGTTGTTGTTGTTTATTTGACGTTGTTGTTGTTATTGCTTATTTGACGTTGTTGTTGTTGTTTATTTGACGTTGTTGTTGTTGTTTATTTGACGTTGTTGTTGTTGTTGTTTATTTGACGTTGTTGTTGTTGTTGTTGTTTATTTGACGTTGTTGTTGTTGTTGTTGTTTATTTGACGTTGTTGTTGTTATTGACGTTGTTGTTGTTGTTTATTTGATGTTGTTGTTGTTGACATAGTAGTTGTTATTTATTTCACATTGTTGTTGTTGTTGACGTTGTTGTTTATTTGACGTTGTTGTTGTTGTTGACGTTATTGTTGTTGTTGTATATTTGACGTTGTTGTTGTTGTTTATTTGACATTGTTGTTGTTGTTGACGGTGTTGTTGTTGTTGTTGTTTATTTGACATTGTTGTTGTTGTTGTTGACGTTGTTGTTTTTTATTTGACGTTGTTGTTGTTGTTGTTCTTTATTTGACATTGTTGTTGTCTATTTGACGTTGTTGTTGTTGACGTTGTTGTTGTTGTTATTGTTTATTTGACGTTGTTGTTGTTGTTTATTTGACGTAGTTGTTGTTGTTGACGGTGTTGTTGTTGTTGTTGTTTATTTGACATTGTTGTTGTTATTGTTGTTGTTGTTGTTGTTGTTTATTTGACGTTGTTGTTGTTGTCGTTTATTTGACGTTGTTGTTGTTGTTGTTTATTTGACGTTGTTGTTGTTGTTGTTGTTTATTTGACGTTGTTGTTGTTGTTTATTTGACGTTGTTGTTGTTATTGTTTATTTGACGTTGTTGTTGTTGTTGTTGTTGTTGTTTATTTGACATTGTTGTTGTTGTTGACGTTGTTGTTGTTGTTTATTTGATGTTGTAGTTGTTATTGACATAGTTGTTGTTGTTTATTTCACGTTGTTGTTGTTGTTGACGTTGTTGTTTATTTGACGTTGTTGTTGTTGTTGTTGTTTATTTGACGTTGTTGTTGTTGTTGACGTTGTTGTTGTTGTTTATATGACGTTGTTGTTGTTGTTTATTTGACGTTGTTGTTGTTGTTGACGGTGTTGTTGTTGTTGTTGTTTATTTGACGGTATTGTTGTTGTTGTTGTTTATTTGACGTTGTTGTTGTTGTTGTTTATTTGACGTTGTTGTTGTTCTTGTCGTTTATTTGACGTTTTTGTTGTTGTTGACATAGTTGTTGTTGTTGTTGTTGTTGTTTATTTGACATTGTTGTTGTTGTTGTTGAGGTTGTTGTTGTTGTTGTTTATTTGACGTTGTTGTTGTTCATTTGACGTTGTTGTTGTTGTTGTTTATTTGACGTTGTTGTTGTTAATTTGACGTTGTTGTTGTTGTTGTTTATTTGACGTTGTTGTTGTTGTTGTTTATTTGACCGTGTTGTTGTTGTTATTGTTTATTTGACGTTGTTATTGTTGTTGTTGTTTATTTGACGTTGTTGTTGTTGTTGACGTTGTTGTTGTTGTTTATTTGATGTTGTTGTTGACATAGTAGTTGTTGTTTATTTCACGTTGTTGTTGTTGTTGACGTTGTTGTTTATTTGACGTTATTGTTGTTTATTTGACGTTGTTGTTGTTGTTGACGTTATTGTTGTTGTTGTTTATTTGACGTTGTTTTTGTTGTTTATTTGACATTGTTGTTGTTGTTGACGGTGTTGTTGTTGTTGTTGTTTATTTGACATTGTTGTTGTTGTTGACGTTGTTGTTTTTTATTTGACGTTGTTGTTGTTGTTGTTGTTCTTTATTTGACATTGTTGTTGTTTATTTGACGTTGTTGTTGTTGACGTTGTTGTTGTTGTTATTGTTTATTTGACGTTGTTGTTGTTGTTGTTTATTTGACGTAGTTGTTGTTGTTGACGTTGTTGTTGTTGTTATTGTTTTTTTGACATTGTTGTTGTTGTTGTTGTTTATTTAACGTAGTTGTTATTGTTGACGTTGTTGTTTTTGTTGTTGTTTATTTGACGTTGTTGTTGTTATTTTTTATTTGACGTTGTTGTTGTTGTTGTTTATTTGACGTTGTTGTTGTTGTTATTATTGTTGTTGTTGTTGTTTATTTGACGTTGTTGTTGTTGTTGTTGTTTATTTGAGGTTGTTGTTGTTGTTGTTTATTTGACGTTGTTGTTGTTGACGTTGTTGTTGTTGTTGTTTATTTGACGTTGTTGTTGTTGTTGTTTATTTGACATTGTTGTTGTTGACGGTGTTGTTGTTGTTGTTGTTGTTGTTTATTTGACATTGTTGTTGTTATTGTTGTTGTTGTTGTTGTTTATTTGACGTTGTTGTTGTTGTTGTTGTCGTTTATTTGACGTTGTTGTTGTTGTTGTTTATTTGACGTTGTTGTTGTTGTTGTTTATTTGACGTTGTTGTTGTTGTTGTTGACGTTGTTGTTGTTGTTTATTTGACGTTGTTGTTGTTGTTTATTTGACATTGTTGGTGTTGTTATTGTTTATTTGACGTTGTTGTTGTTGTTGTTTATTTGACGTTGTTGTTGTTGTTGAAGTTGTTGTTGTTGTTGTTTATTTGACGTTGTTGTTGTTGTTGACGTTGTTCTTGTTGTTGTTTATTTGACGTTGTTGTTGTTATTTATTTGACGTTGTTGTTGTTGTTGTTGTTCATTTGACGTTGTTGTTGTTGTTGTTGTTGTTTACTTGACGTTGTTGTTATTATTGACGTTGTTGTTGTTGTTGTTTATTTGACGTTGTTGTTGTTGTTGACATAATTGTTGTTGTTGTTTATTTGACGTTGTTGTTGTTGTTGTTGTTGTTTATTTGACATTATTGTTGTTGTTGACGGTGTTGTTGTTGTTTATTTGACGTTGTTGTTGTTGTTGACGGTGTTGTTGTTGTTGTTGTTTATTTGACGTTGTTGTTGTTGTTGTTGTTATTGTTGTTGTTTAATTAATGTTGTTGTTGTTTATTTGATGTTGTTGTTATTGTTGTTGTTGTTTATTTGACGTTGTTGTTGTTGTTTATTTGACGTTGTTGTTGTTATTGCTTATTTGACGTTGTTGTTGTTGTTTATTTGACGTTGTTGTTGTTGTTTATTTGACGTTGTTGTTGTTGTTGTTTATTTGACGTTGTTGTTGTTGTTGTTGTTTATTTGACGTTGTTGTTGTTGTTGTTGTTTATTTGACGTTGTTGTTGTTATTGACGTTGTTGTTGTTGTTTATTTGATGTTGTTGTTGTTGACATAGTAGTTGTTATTTATTTCACATTGTTGTTGTTGTTGACGTTGTTGTTTATTTGACGTTGTTGTTGTTGTTGACGTTATTGTTGTTGTTGTATATTTGATGTTGTTGTTGTTGTTTATTTGACATTGTTGTTGTTGTTGACGGTGTTGTTGTTGTTGTTGTTTATTTGACATTGTTGTTGTTGTTGTTGACGTTGTTGTTTTTTATTTGACGTTGTTGTTGTTGTTGTTCTTTATTTGACATTGTTGTTGTTTATTTGACGTTGTTGTTGTTGACGTTGTTGTTGTTGTTATTGTTTATTTGACGTTGTTGTTGTTGTTTATTTGACGTAGTTGTTGTTGTTGACGGTGTTGTTGTTGTTGTTGTTTATTTGACATTGTTGTTGTTATTGTTGTTGTTGTTGTTGTTGTTTATTTGACGTTGTTGTTGTTGTCGTTTATTTGACGTTGTTGTTGTTGTTGTTTATTTGACGTTGTTGTTGTTGTTGTTTATTTGACGTTGTTGTTGTTGTTGACGTTGTTGTTGTTGTTTTTTATTTGACGTTGTTGTTGTTGTTTATTTGACATTGTTGTTGTTGTTATTGTTTATTTGACGTTGTTGTTGTTGTTGTTTATTTGACGTTGTTGTTGTTGTTGAAGTTGTTGTTGTTGTTGTTTATTTGACGTTGTTGTTGTTGTTGACGTTGTTCTTGTTGTTGTTTATTTGACGTTGTTGTTATTTATTTGACGTTGTTGTTGTTGTTGTTCATTTGACGTTGTTGTTGTTGTTGTTGTTTACTTGACGTTGTTGTTGTTGTTGTTTATTTGACGTTGTTGTTGTTGTTGACATAATTGTTGTTGTTGTTTATTTGACGTTGTTGTTGTTGTTGTTGTTTATTTGACATTATTGTTGTTGTTGACGGTGTTGTTGTTGTTGTTGTTTATTTGACATTGTTGTTGTTGTTGACGGTGTTGTTGTTGTTGTTGTTGTTGTTTATTTGACGTTGTTGTTGTTGTTGACATAATTGTTGTTGTTGTTTATTTGACGTTGTTGTTGTTGTTGTTGTTGTTTATTTGACATTATTGTTGTTGTTGACGGTGTTGTTGTTGTTGTTGTTGTTTATTTGACGTTGTTGTTGTTGTTGACGGTGTTGTTGTTGTTGTTGTTGTTGTTTATTTGACGTTGTTGTTGTTGTTGTTGTTATTGTTGTTGTTTAATTAATGTTGTTGTTGTTTATTTGACGTTGTTGTTATTGTTGTTGTTGTTTATTTGACGTTGTTGTTGTTGTTTATTTGACGTTGTTGTTGTTATTGCTTATTTGACGTTGTTGTTGTTGTTTATTTGACGTTGTTGTTGTTGTTTATTTGACGTTGTTGTTGTTGTTGTTTATTTGACGTTGTTGTTGTTGTTGTTTATTTGACGGTGTTGTTGTTGTTGTTGTTGTTTATTTGACGTTGTTATTGTTGTTGTTGTTGTTTATTTGACGTTGTTGTTATTGTTGACGTTGTTGTTGTTGTTGTTTATTTGATGTTGTAGTTGTTGTTGACATAGTTGTTGTTGTTTATTTCACGTTGTTGTTGTTGTTGACGTTGTTGTTTATTTGGCGTTGTTGTTGTTGTTTATTTGACGTTGTTGTTGTTGACGTTGTTGTTGTTGTTGTTGTTTATATGACGTTGTTGTTGTGGTTGTTGTTGACGGTGTTGTTGTTGTTTATTTGACGTTGTTGTTGTTATTTATTTGACGTTGTGGTTGTTGTTTATTTGACATTGTTATTGTTGTTGTTGTTGACGTTGTTGTTGTAGTTGTTGTTGTTTATTTGACGTTGTTTTAGTATTGTTTTTTATTTGACATTGTTATTGTTATTTATTTGACGTTGTTGTGGGTGACATTGTTGTTGTTGTTGTTTATTTAACGTTGTTGTTGTTGTTTATTTGACGTAGTTATTGTTGTTGACGTTGTAGTTGTTGTTGTTTATTTGACGTTTTTGTTGTTGTTGATGTTGTTGTTGTTGTTCATTTGACGTTGTTGTTGTTGTTATTGTTGTTATTGTTGTTGTTGTTTATTTGACATTGTTGTTGTTGTTGTTGTTTATTTGACGTTGTTGTTGTTGTTTATTTGACGTTGTTGTTGTTGACGGTGTTGTTGTTGTTGTTGTTGTTTATTTGACATTGTTGTTGTTGTTGACGTTGTTGTTGTTGTTGTTGTTGTTGTTGTTCTTTATTTGACGTTGTTGTTGTTTATTTGACGTTGTTGTTGTGTATTTGACGTTGTTGTTGTTGTTGTTTATTTGACGTTATTGTTGTTGACGTTGTTGTTGTTGTTATTGTTTATTTGACGT
Organism: Vicia faba; assembly: GCA_948472305.1. Classification (NCBI taxonomy): domain Eukaryota; kingdom Viridiplantae; phylum Streptophyta; class Magnoliopsida; order Fabales; family Fabaceae; genus Vicia; species Vicia faba. The sequence continues at coordinate 1,204,442,571 of OX451735.1, forward strand.
TGTTGTTGTTTATTTGACGTAGTTGTTGTTGTTGACGTTGTTGTTATTGTTGTTTATTTGACGTTTTTGTTGTTGTTGATGTTGTTGTTGTTGTTTATTTGACGTTGTTGTTGTTTATTTGACGGTGTTGTTGTTGTTGTTGTTTATTTGACGTTGTTGTTGTTGTTATTGTTTATTTGACGTTGTTGTTGTTGTTTATTTGACGTAGTTGTTGTTGTTGACGTTGTTGTTGTTGACGTTGTTGTTGTTGTTATTGTTTTTTTGACATTGTTGTTGTTGTTGTTGTTGTTGTTGTTTATTTAACGTAGTTGTTGTTGTTGACGTTGTTGTTTTTGTTGTTGTTTATTTGACGTTGTTGTTGTTATTTTTTATTTGACGTTGTTGTTGTTGTTGTTTATTTGACGTTGTTGTTGTTGTTATTATTGTTGTTGTTGTTGTTTATTTGACGTTGTTGTTGTTGTTGTTTATTTGAGGTTGTTGTTGTTGTTGTTGTTTATTTGACGTTGTTGTTGTTGACGTTGTTGTTGTTGTTGTTTATTTGACGTTGTTGTTGTTGTTTATTTGACATTGTTGTTGTTGACGGTGTTGTTGTTGTTGTTGTTGTTGTTTATTTGACATTGTTGTTGTTATTGTTGTTGTTGTTGTTGTTTATTTGACGTTGTTGTTGTTGTTGTTGTCGTTTATTTGACGTTGTTGTTGTTGTTGTTGTTTATTTGACGTTGTTGTTGTTGTTGTTGTTTATTTGACGTTGTTGTTGTTGTTGTTGACGTTGTTGTTGTTGTTTATTTGACGTTGTTGTTGTTGTTTATTTGACATTGTTGGGGTTGTTATTGTTTATTTGACGTTGTTGTTGTTGTTGTTTATTTGACGTTGTTGTTGTTGTTGAAGTTGTTGTTGTTGTTGTTTATTTGACGTTGTTGTTGTTGTTGACGTTGTTCTTGTTGTTGTTTATTTGACGTTGTTGTTGTTATTTATTTGACGTTGTTGTTGTTGTTGTTGTTCATTTGACGTTGTTGTTGTTGTTGTTGTTGTTGTTGTTGTTGTTTACTTGACGTTGTTGTTATTATTGACGTTGTTGTTGTTGTTGTTTATTTGACGTTGTTGTTGTTGTTGACATAATTGTTGTTGTTGTTTATTTGACGTTGTTGTTGTTGTTGTTGTTGTTTATTTGACATTATTGTTGTTGTTGACGGTGTTGTTGTTGTTGTTGTTGTTTATTTGACGTTGTTGTTGTTGTTGACGGTGTTGTTGTTGTTGTTGTTGTTGTTTATTTGACGTTGTTGTTGTTGTTGTTGTTATTGTTGTTGTTTAATTAATGTTGTTGTTGTTTATTTGACGTTGTTGTTATTGTTGTTGTTGTTTATTTGACGTTGTTGTTGTTGTTTATTTGACGTTGTTGTTGTTATTGCTTATTTGACGTTGTTGTTGTTGTTTATTTGACGTTGTTGTTGTTGTTTATTTGACGTTGTTGTTGTTGTTGTTTATTTGACGTTGTTGTTGTTGTTGTTGTTTATTTGACGTTGTTGTTGTTGTTGTTGTTTATTTGACGTTGTTGTTGTTATTGACGTTGTTGTTGTTGTTTATTTGATGTTGTTGTTGTTGACATAGTAGTTGTTGTTTATTTCACATTGTTGTTGTTGTTGACGTTGTTGTTTATTTGACGTTGTTGTTGTTGTTGACGTTATTGTTGTTGTTGTATATTTGACGTTGTTGTTGTTGTTTATTTGACATTGTTGTTGTTGTTGACGGTGTTGTTGTTGTTGTTGTTTATTTGACATTGTTGTTGTTGTTGTTGAAGTTGTTGTTTTTTATTTGACGTTGTTGTTGTTGTTGTTCTTTATTTGACATTGTTGTTGTCTATTTGACGTTGTTGTTGTTGACGTTGTTGTTGTTGTTATTGTTTATTTGACGTTGTTGTTGTTGTTTATTTGACGTAGTTGTTGTTGTTGACGGTGTTGTTGTTGTTGTTGTTTATTTGACATTGTTGTTGTTATTGTTGTTGTTGTTGTTGTTGTTTATTTGACGTTGTTGTTGTTGTCGTTTATTTGACGTTGTTGTTGTTGTTGTTTATTTGACGTTGTTGTTGTTGTTTATTTGACATTGTTGGGGTTGTTATTGTTTATTTGACGTTGTTGTTGTTGTTGTTTATTTGACGTTGTTGTTGTTGTTGAAGTTGTTGTTGTTGTTGTTTATTTGACGTTGTTGTTGTTGTTGACGTTGTTCTTGTTGTTGTTTATTTGACGTTGTTGTTGTTATTTATTTGACGTTGTTGTTGTTGTTGTTGTAAATTTGACGTTGTTGTTGTTGTTATTGTTGTTGTTGTTTACTTGACGTTGTTGTTATTATTGACGTTGTTGTTGTTGTTGTTTATTTGACGTTGTTGTTGTTGTTGATATAATTGTTGTTGTTGTTTATTTGACGTTGTTGTTGTTGTTGTTGTTGTTTATTTGACATTATTGTTGTTGTTGACGGTGTTGTTGTTGTTGTTGTTGTTTATTTGACGTTGTTGTTGTTGTTGACGGTGTTGTTGTTGTTGTTGTTTATTTGACGTTGTTGTTGTTGTTGTTGTTATTGTTGTTGTTTAATTAATGTTGTTGTTGTTTATTTGACGTTGTTGTTATTGTTGTTGTTGTTTATTTGACGTTGTTGTTGTTGTTTATTTGACGTTGTTGTTGTTATTGCTTATTTGACGTTGTTGTTGTTGTTTATTTGACGTTGTTGTTGTTGTTTATTTGACGTTGTTGTTGTTGTTGTTTATTTGACGTTGTTGTTGTTGTTGTTGTTTATTTGACGTTGTTGTTGTTGTTGTTGTTTATTTGACGTTGTTGTTGTTATTGACGTTGTTGTTGTTGTTTATTTGATGTTGTTGTTGTTGACATAGTAGTTGTTGTTTATTTCACATTGTTGTTGTTGTTGACGTTGTTGTTTATTTGACGTTGTTGTTGTTGTTGACGTTATTGTTGTTGTTGTATATTTGACGTTGTTGTTGTTGTTTATTTGACATTGTTGTTGTTGTTGACGGTGTTGTTGTTGTTGTTGTTTATTTGACATTGTTGTTGTTGTTGTTGACGTTGTTGTTTTTTATTTGACGTTGTTGTTGTTGTTGTTCTTTATTTGACATTGTTGTTGTCTATTTGACGTTGTTGTTGTTGACGTTGTTGTTGTTGTTGTTATTGTTTATTTGACGTTGTTGTTGTTGTTTATTTGACGTAGTTGTTGTTGTTGACGGTGTTGTTGTTGTTGTTGTTTATTTGACATTGTTGTTGTTATTGTTGTTGTTGTTGTTGTTGTTTATTTGACGTTGTTGTTGTTGTCGTTTATTTGACGTTGTTGTTGTTGTTGTTTATTTGACGTTGTTGTTGTTGTTGTTTATTTGACGTTGTTGTTGTTGTTTATTTGACGTTGTTGTTGTTATTGTTTATTTGACGTTGTTGTTGTTGTTGTTGTTGTTGTTGTTGTTGTTTATTTGACATTGTTGTTGTTGTTGACGTTGTTGTTGTTGTTTATTTGATGTTGTAGTTGTTATTGACATAGTTGTTGTTGTTTATTTCACGTTGTTGTTGTTGTTGACGTTGTTGTTTATTTGACGTTGTTGTTGTTGTTGTTTATTTGACGTTGTTGTTGTTGTTGACGTTGTTGTTGTTGTTTATATGACGTTGTTGTTGTTGTTTATTTGACGTTGTTGTTGTTGTTGACGGTGTTGTTGTTGTTGTTGTTTATTTGACGGTATTGTTGTTGTTGTTGTTTATTTGACGTTGTTGTTGTTGTTGTTTATTTGACGTTGTTGTTGTTCTTGTTGTTTATTTGACGTTTTTGTTGTTGTTGACATAGTTGTTGTTGTTGTTGTTGTTTATTTGACATTGTTGTTGTTGTTGTTGAGGTTGTTGTTGTTGTTGTTGTTTATTTGACGTTGTTGTTGTTCATTTGACGTTGTTGTTGTTGTTGTTTATTTGACGTTGTTGTTGTTAATTTGACGTTGTTGTTGTTGTTGTTGTTGTTTATTTGACGTTGTTGTTGTTGTTGTTTATTTGACCGTGTTGTTGTTGTTATTGTTTATTTGACGTTGTTATTGTTGTTGTTGTTTATTTGACGTTGTTGTTGTTGTTGACGTTGTTGTTGTTGTTGACGTTGTTGTTGTTGTTTATTTGATGTTGTTGTTGACATAGTAGTTGTTGTTTATTTCACGTTGTTGTTGTTGTTGACGTTGTTGTTTATTTGACGTTGTTGTTGTTTATTTGACGTTGTTGTTGTTGTTGACGTTATTGTTGTTGTTGTTTATTTGACGTTGTTTTTGTTGTTTATTTGACATTGTTGTTGTTGTTGACGGTGTTGTTGTTGTTGTTGTTTATTTGACATTGTTGTTATTGTTGACGTTGTTGTTTTTTATTTGACGTTGTTGTTGTTGTTGTTGTTCTTTATTTGACATTGTTGTTGTTTATTTGACGTTGTTGTTGTTGACGTTGTTGTTGTTGTTATTGTTTATTTGACGTTGTTGTTGTTGTTGTTTATTTGACGTAGTTGTTGTTGTTGACGTTGTTGTTGTTGTTATTGTTTTTTTGACATTGTTGTTGTTGTTGTTGTTTATTTAACGTAGTTGTTATTGTTGACGTTGTTGTTTTTGTTGTTGTTTATTTGACGTTGTTGTTGTTATTTTTTATTTGACGTTGTTGTTGTTGTTGTTTATTTGACGTTGTTGTTGTTGTTATTATTGTTGTTGTTGTTGTTTATTTGACGTTGTTGTTGTTGTTGTTTATTTGAGGTTGTTGTTGTTGTTGTTTATTTGACGTTGTTGTTGTTGACGTTGTTGTTGTTGTTGTTTATTTGACGTTGTTGTTGTTGTTGTTTATTTGACATTGTTGTTGTTGACGGTGTTGTTGTTGTTGTTGTTGTTGTTTATTTGACATTGTTGTTGTTATTGTTGTTGTTGTTGTTGTTTATTTGACGTTGTTGTTGTTGTTGTTGTCGTTTATTTGACGTTGTTGTTGTTGTTGTTGTTTATTTGACGTTGTTGTTGTTGTTGTTTATTTGACGTTGTTGTTGTTGTTGTTGACGTTGTTGTTGTTGTTTATTTGACGTTGTTGTTGTTGTTTATTTGACATTGTTGGTGTTGTTATTGTTTATTTGACGTTGTTGTTGTTGTTGTTTATTTGACGTTGTTGTTGTTGTTGAAGTTGTTGTTGTTGTTGTTTATTTGACGTTGTTGTTGTTGTTGACGTTGTTCTTGTTGTTGTTTATTTGACGTTGTTGTTGTTATTTATTTGACGTTGTTGTTGTTGTTGTTGTTCATTTGACGTTGTTGTTGTTGTTGTTGTTGTTTACTTGACGTTGTTGTTATTATTGACGTTGTTGTTGTTGTTGTTTATTTGACGTTGTTGTTGTTGTTGACATAATTGTTGTTGTTGTTTATTTGACGTTGTTGTTGTTGTTTATTTGACATTATTGTTGTTGTTGACGGTGTTGTTGTTGTTGTTGTTTATTTGACGTTGTTGTTGTTGTTGACGGTGTTGTTGTTGTTGTTGACGGTGTTGTTGTTGTTGTTGTTGTTTATTTGACGTTGTTGTTGTTGTTGTTTATTTGACGTTGTTGTTGTTGTTGTTTATTTGACATTGTTGTTGTTGACGGTGTTGTTGTTGTTGTTGTTGTTGTTTATTTGACATTGTTGTTGTTATTGTTGTTGTTGTTGTTGTTGTTTATTTGACGTTGTTGTTGTTGTTGTTGTCGTTTATTTGACGTTGTTGTTGTTGTTGTTGTTTATTTGACGTTGTTGTTGTTGTTGTTTATTTGACGTTGTTGTTGTTGTTGTTGACGTTGTTGTTGTTGTTTATTTGACGTTGTTGTTGTTGTTTATTTGACATTGTTGGGGTTGTTATTGTTTATTTGACGTTGTTGTTGTTGTTGTTTATTTGACGTTGTTGTTGTTGTTGAAGTTGTTGTTGTTGTTGTTTATTTGACGTTGTTGTTGTTGTTGACGTTGTTCTTGTTGTTGTTTATTTGACGTTGTTGTTGTTATTTATTTGACGTTGTTGTTGTTGTTGTTGTTCATTTGACGTTGTTGTTGTTGTTGTTGTTGTTGTTGTTTACTTGACGTTGTTGTTATTATTGACGTTGTTGTTGTTGTTGTTTATTTGACGTTGTTGTTGTTGTTGACATAATTGTTGTTGTTGTTTATTTGACGTTGTTGTTGTTGTTGTTGTTGTTTATTTGACATTATTGTTGTTGTTGACGGTGTTGTTGTTGTTGTTGTTGTTTATTTGACGTTGTTGTTGTTGTTGACGGTGTTGTTGTTGTTGTTGTTGTTGTTTATTTGACGTTGTTGTTGTTGTTGTTGTTATTGTTGTTGTTTAATTAATGTTGTTGTTGTTTATTTGACGTTGTTGTTATTGTTGTTGTTGTTTATTTGACGTTGTTGTTGTTGTTTATTTGACGTTGTTGTTGTTATTGCTTATTTGACGTTGTTGTTGTTGTTTATTTGACGTTGTTGTTGTTGTTTATTTGACGTTGTTGTTGTTGTTGTTTATTTGACGTTGTTGTTGTTGTTGTTGTTTATTTGACGTTGTTGTTGTTGTTGTTGTTTATTTGACGTTGTTGTTGTTATTGACGTTGTTGTTGTTGTTTATTTGATGTTGTTGTTGTTGTTGACGTTGTTCTTGTTGTTGTTTATTTGACGTTGTTGTTGTTATTTATTTGACGTTGTTGTTGTTGTTGTTCATTTGACGTTGTTGTTGTTGTTGTTGTTGTTTACTTGACGTTGTTGTTATTATTGACGTTGTTGTTGTTGTTGTTTATTTGACGTTGTTGTTGTTGTTGACATAATTGTTGTTGTTGTTTATTTGACGTTGTTGTTGTTGTTTATTTGACATTATTGTTGTTGTTGACGGTGTTGTTGTTGTTGTTGTTTATTTGACGTTGTTGTTGTTGTTGACGGTGTTGTTGTTGTTGTTGTTGTTTATTTGACGTTGTTGTTGTTGTTGTTGTTATTGTTGTTGTTTAATTAATGTTGTTGTTGTTTATTTGATGTTGTTGTTATTGTTGTTGTTGTTTATTTGACGTTGTTGTTGTTGTTTATTTGACGTTGTTGTTGTTATTGCTTATTTGACGTTGTTGTTGTTGTTTATTTGACGTTGTTGTTGTTGTTTATTTGACGTTGTTGTTGTTGTTGTTTATTTGACGTTGTTGTTGTTGTTGTTGTTTATTTGACGTTGTTGTTGTTGTTGTTGTTTATTTGACGTTGTTGTTGTTATTGACGTTGTTGTTGTTGTTTATTTGATGTTGTTGTTGTTGACATAGTAGTTGTTGTTTATTTCACATTGTTGTTGTTGTTGACGTTGTTGTTTATTTGACGTTGTTGTTGTTGTTGACGTTATTGTTGTTGTTGTATATTTGACGTTGTTGTTGTTGTTTATTTGACATTGTTGTTGTTGTTGACGGTGTTGTTGTTGTTGTTGTTTATTTGACATTGTTGTTGTTGTTGTTGACGTTGTTGTTTTTTATTTGACGTTGTTGTTGTTGTTGTTCTTTATTTGACATTGTTGTTATTTATTTGACGTTGTTGTTGTTGACGTTGTTGTTGTTGTTATTGTTTATTTGACGTTGTTGTTGTTGTTTATTTGACGTAGTTGTTGTTGTTGACGGTGTTGTTGTTGTTGTTGTTTATTTGACATTGTTGTTGTTATTGTTGTTGTTGTTGTTGTTGTTGTTTATTTGATGTTGTTGTTGTTGTCGTTTATTTGACGTTGTTGTTGTTGTTGTTGTTTATTTGACGTTGTTGTTGTTGTTGTTTATTTGACGTTGTTGTTGTTGTTGACGTTGTTGTTGTTGTTGTTTATTTGACGTTGTTGTTGTTGTTTATTTGACATTGTTGTTGTTGTTATTGTTTATTTGACGTTGTTGTTGTTGTTGTTTATTTGACGTTGTTGTTGTTGTTGAAGTTGTTGTTGTTGTTGTTTATTTGACGTTGTTGTTGTTGTTGACGTTGTTCTTGTTGTTGTTTATTTGACGTTGTTGTTATTTATTTGACGTTGTTGTTGTTGTTGTTCATTTGACGTTGTTGTTGTTGTTGTTGTTGTTTACTTGACGTTGTTGTTGTTGTTGTTTATTTGACGTTGTTGTTGTTGTTGACATAATTGTTGTTGTTGTTTATTTGACGTTGTTGTTGTTGTTGTTGTTTATTTGACATTATTGTTGTTGTTGACGGTGTTGTTGTTGTTGTTGTTTATTTGACATTGTTGTTGTTGTTGACGGTGTTGTTGTTGTTGTTGTTGTTGTTTATTTGACGTTGTTGTTGTTGTTATTGTTGTTGTTTAATTAATGTTGTTGTTGTTTATTTGACATTGTTGTTGTTGTTGTTGTTGTTTATTTGACGTTGTTGTTTTTGTTTATTTGACGTTGTTGTTGTTATTGTTTATTTGACGTTGTTGTTGTTGTTGTTGTTGTTTATTTGACATTGTTGTTGTTGTTGACGTTGTTGTTGTTGTTTATTTGATGTTGTAGTTGTTGTTGACATAGTTGTTGTTGTTTATTTCACGTTGTTGTTGTTGTTGACGTTGTTGTTTATTTGACGTTGTTGTTGTTGTTGTTTATTTGACGTTGTTGTTGTTGTTGACGTTGTTGTTGTTGTTTATATGACGTTGTTGTTGTTGTTGTTTATTTGACGTTGTTGTTGTTGTTGACGGTGTTGTTGTTGTTGTTGTTTATTTGACGGTATTGTTGTTGTTGTTGTTTATTTGACGTTGTTGTTGTTGTTGTTTATTTGACGTTGTTGTTGTTCTTGTTGTTTATTTGACGTTTTTGTTGTTGTTGACATAGTTTTTGTTGTTGTTGTTGTTTATTTGACGTTGTTGTTGTTGTTGTTGAGGTTGTTGTTGTTGTTGTTTATTTGACGTTGTTGTTGTTAATTTGACGTTGTTGTTGTTGTTGTTTATTTGACGTTGTTGTTGTTAAATTGACGTTGTTGTTGTTGTTTATTTGACGTTGTTGTTGTTGTTGTTTATTTGACCGTGTTGTTGATGTTATTGTTTATTTGACGTTGTTATTGTTGTTGTTGTTTATTTGACGTTGTTGTTGTTGTTGACGTTGTTGTTGTTGTTTATTTGATGTTGTTATTGACATAGTAGTTGTTGTTTATTTGACGTTGTTGTTGTTGTTGACGTTGTTGTTTATTTGACGTTGTTGTTGTTTATTTGACGTTGTTGTTGTTGTTGACGTTATTGTTGTTGTTGTTTATTTGACGTTGTTTTTGTTGTTTATTTGACATTGTTGTTGTTGTTGACGGTGTTGTTGTTGTTGTTGTTGTTGTTGTTTATTTGACATTGTTGTTGTTGTTGACGTTGTTGTTTTTTATTTGACGTTGTTGTTGTTCTTTATTTGACATTGTTGTTGTTTATTTGACGTTGTTGTTGTTGTTGTTGACGTTGTTGTTGTTGTATTTGTTTATTTGACGTTGTTGTTGTTGTTTATTTGACGTAGTTGTTGTTGTTGACGTTGTTGTTGTTGACGTTGTTGTTGTTGTTATTGTTTTTTTGACATTGTTGTTGTTGTTGTTGTTTATTTAACGTAGTTGTTGTTGTTGACGTTGTTGTTTTTGTTGTTGTTTATTTGACGTTGTTGTTGTTATTTTTTATTTGACGTTGTTGTTGTTGTTGTTTATTTGACGTTGTTGTTGTTGTTATTATTGTTGTTGTTGTTGTTTATTTGACGTTGTTGTTGTTGTTGTTTATTTGAGGTTGTTGTTGTTGTTGTTCTTTATTTGACGTTGTTGTTGTTGACGTTGTTGTTGTTGTTGTTTATTTGACGTTGTTGTTGTTGTTTATTTGACATTGTTGTTGTTGACGGTGTTGTTGTTGTTGTTGTTGTTTATTTGACATTGTTGTTGTTATTGTTGTTGTTGTTGTTGTTTATTTGACGTTGTTGTTGTTGTTGTTGTCGTTTATTTGACGTTGTTGTTGTTGTTGTTTATTTGACGTTGTTGTTGTTGTTGTTTATTTGACGTTGTTGTTGTTGTTGACGTTGTTGTTGTTGTTTATTTGACGTTGTTGTTGTTGTTGTTTATTTGACATTGTTGGTGTTGTTATTGTTTATTTGACGTTGTTGTTGTTGTTGTTGTTTATTTGACGTTGTTGTTGTTGTTGAAGTTGTTGTTGTTGTTGTTTATTTGACGTTGTTGTTGTTGTTGATGTTGTTCTTGTTGTTGTTTATTTGACGTTGTTGTTGTTATTTATTTGACGTTGTTGTTGTTGTTGTTCATTTGACGTTGTTGTTGTTGTTGTTGTTGTTGTTTACTTGACGTTTTGTGTTATTATTGACGTTGTTGTTGTTGTTGTTTATTTGACGTTGTTGTTGTTGTTGACATAATTGTTGTTGTTGTTTATTTGACGTTGTTGTTGTTGTTGTTGTTTATTTGACATTATTGTTGTTGTTGACGGTGTTGTTGTTGTTGTTGTTGTTTATTTGACGTTGTTGTTGTTGTTGACGGTGTTGTTGTTGTTGTTGTTGTTTATTTGACGTTGTTGTTGTTATTTTTTATTTGACGTTGTTGTTGTTGTTGTTTATTTGACGTTGTTGTTGTTGTTGTTATTATTGTTGTTGTTGTTGTTTATTTGACGTTGTTGTTGTTGTTGTTTATTTGAGGTTGTTGTTGTTGTTGTTTATTTGACGTTGTTGTTGTTGACGTTGTTGTTGTTGTTGTTTATTTGACGTTGTTGTTGTTGTTGTTTATTTGACATTGTTGTTGTTGACGGTGTTGTTGTTGTTGTTGTTGTTGTTTATTTGACATTGTTGTTGTTATTGTTGTTGTTGTTGTTGTTTATTTGACGTTGTTGTTGTTGTTGTTGTCGTTTATTTGACGTTGTTGTTGTTGTTGTTGTTTATTTGACGTTGTTGTTGTTGTTTATTTGACGTTGTTGTTGTTGTTGTTGACGTTGTTGTTGTTGTTTATTTGATGTTGTTATTGACATAGTAGTTGTTGTTTATTTGACGTTGTTGTTGTTGTTGACGTTGTTGTTTATTTGACGTTGTTGTTGTTTATTTGACGTTGTTGTTGTTGTTGACGTTATTGTTGTTGTTGTTTATTTGACGTTGTTTTTGTTGTTTATTTGACATTGTTGTTGTTGTTGACGGTGTTGTTGTTGTTGTTGTTGTTTATTTGACATTGTTGTTGTTGTTGACGTTGTTGTTTTTTATTTGACGTTGTTGTTGTTCTTTATTTGACATTGTTGTTGTTTATTTGACGTTGTTGTTGTTGACGTTGTTGTTGTTGTATTTGTTTATTTGACGTTGTTGTTGTTGTTTATTTGACGTAGTTGTTGTTGTTGACGTTGTTGTTGTTGACGTTGTTGTTGTTGTTATTGTTTTTTTGACATTGTTGTTGTTGTTGTTTATTTAACGTAGTTGTTGTTGTTGACGTTGTTGTTTTTGTTGTTGTTTATTTGACGTTGTTGTTGTTATTTTTTATTTGACGTTGTTGTTGTTGTTGTTTATTTGACGTTGTTGTTGTTGTTATTATTGTTGTTGTTGTTGTTTATTTGACGTTGTTGTTGTTGTTGTTTATTTGAGGTTGTTGTTGTTGTTGTTGTTTATTTGACGTTGTTGTTGTTGACGTTGTTGTTGTTGTTGTTTATTTGACGTTGTTGTTGTTGTTTATTTGACATTGTTGTTGTTGACGGTGTTGTTGTTGTTGTTGTTGTTTATTTGACATTGTTGTTGTTATTGTTGTTGTTGTTGTTGTTTATTTGACGTTGTTGTTGTTGTTGTTGTCGTTTATTTGACGTTGTTGTTGTTGTTGTTTATTTGACGTTGTTGTTGTTGTTGTTTATTTGACGTTGTTGTTGTTGTTGACGTTGTTGTTGTTGTTTATTTGACGTTGTTGTTGTTGTTGTTTATTTGACATTGTTGGTGTTGTTATTGTTTATTTGACGTTGTTGTTGTTGTTGTTGTTGTTGTTTATTTGATGTTGTTGTTGTTGTTGAAGTTGTTGTTGTTGTTGTTTATTTGACGTTGTTGTTGTTGTTGACGTTGTTCTTGTTGTTGTTTATTTGACGTTGTTGTTGTTATTTATTTGACGTTGTTGTTGTTGTTGTTCATTTGACGTTGTTGTTGTTGTTGTTGTTGTTTACTTGACGTTGTTGTTATTATTGACGTTGTTGTTGTTGTTGTTTATTTGACGTTGTTGTTGTTGTTGACATAATTGTTGTTGTTGTTTATTTGACGTTGTTGTTGTTGTTGTTGTTGTTTATTTGACATTATTGTTGTTGTTGACGGTGTTGTTGTTGTTGTTGTTTATTTGACGTTGTTGTTGTTGTTGACGGTGTTGTTGTTGTTGTTGTTTATTTGACGTTGTTGTTGTTATTTTTTATTTGACGTTGTTGTTGTTGTTGTTTATTTGACGTTGTTGTTGTTGTTATTATTGTTGTTGTTGTTGTTTATTTGACGTTGTTGTTGTTGTTGTTTATTTGAGGTTGTTGTTGTTGTTGTTTATTTGACGTTGTTGTTGTTGACGTTGTTGTTGTTGTTGTTTATTTGACGTTGTTGTTGTTGTTGTTTATTTGACATTGTTGTTGTTGACGGTGTTGTTGTTGTTGTTGTTGTTGTTTATTTGACATTGTTGTTGTTATTGTTGTTGTTGTTGTTGTTTATTTGACGTTGTTGTTGTTGTTTATTTGACGTTGTTGTTGTTATTGCTTATTTGACGTTGTTGTTGTTGTTTATTTGACGTTGTTGTTGTTGTTTATTTGACGTTGTTGTTGTTGTTGTTTATTTGACGTTGTTGTTGTTGTTGTTGTTTATTTGACGTTGTTGTTGTTGTTGTTGTTTATTTGACGTTGTTGTTGTTATTGACGTTGTTGTTGTTGTTTATTTGATGTTGTTGTTGTTGACATAGTAGTTGTTGTTTATTTCACATTGTTGTTGTTGTTGACGTTGTTGTTTATTTGACGTTGTTGTTGTTGTTGACGTTATTGTTGTTGTTGTATATTTGACGTTGTTGTTGTTGTTTATTTGACATTGTTGTTGTTGTTGACGGTGTTGTTGTTGTTGTTGTTTATTTGACATTGTTGTTGTTGTTGTTGACGTTGTTGTTTTTTATTTGACGTTGTTGTTGTTGTTGTTCTTTATTTGACATTGTTGTTATTTATTTGACGTTGTTGTTGTTGACGTTGTTGTTGTTGTTATTGTTTATTTGACGTTGTTGTTGTTGTTTATTTGACGTAGTTGTTGTTGTTGACGGTGTTGTTGTTGTTGTTGTTTATTTGACATTGTTGTTGTTATTGTTGTTGTTGTTGTTGTTGTTGTTTATTTGATGTTGTTGTTGTTGTCGTTTATTTGACGTTGTTGTTGTTGTTGTTGTTTATTTGACGTTGTTGTTGTTGTTGTTTATTTGACGTTGTTGTTGTTGTTGACGTTGTTGTTGTTGTTGTTTATTTGACGTTGTTGTTGTTGTTTATTTGACATTGTTGTTGTTGTTATTGTTTATTTGACGTTGTTGTTGTTGTTGTTTATTTGACGTTGTTGTTGTTGTTGAAGTTGTTGTTGTTGTTGTTTATTTGACGTTGTTGTTGTTGTTGACGTTGTTCTTGTTGTTGTTTATTTGACGTTGTTGTTATTTATTTGACGTTGTTGTTGTTGTTGTTCATTTGACGTTGTTGTTGTTGTTGTTGTTGTTTACTTGACGTTGTTGTTGTTGTTGTTTATTTGACGTTGTTGTTGTTGTTGACATAATTGTTGTTGTTGTTTATTTGACGTTGTTGTTGTTGTTGTTGTTTATTTGACATTATTGTTGTTGTTGACGGTGTTGTTGTTGTTGTTGTTTATTTGACATTGTTGTTGTTGTTGACGGTGTTGTTGTTGTTGTTGTTGTTGTTTATTTGACGTTGTTGTTGTTGTTATTGTTGTTGTTTAATTAATGTTGTTGTTGTTTATTTGACATTGTTGTTGTTGTTGTTGTTGTTTATTTGACGTTGTTGTTTTTGTTTATTTGACGTTGTTGTTGTTATTGTTTATTTGACGTTGTTGTTGTTGTTGTTGTTGTTTATTTGACATTGTTGTTGTTGTTGACGTTGTTGTTGTTGTTTATTTGATGTTGTAGTTGTTGTTGACATAGTTGTTGTTGTTTATTTCACGTTGTTGTTGTTGTTGACGTTGTTGTTTATTTGACGTTGTTGTTGTTGTTGTTTATTTGACGTTGTTGTTGTTGTTGACGTTGTTGTTGTTGTTTATATGACGTTGTTGTTGTTGTTGTTTATTTGACGTTGTTGTTGTTGTTGACGGTGTTGTTGTTGTTGTTGTTTATTTGACGGTATTGTTGTTGTTGTTGTTTATTTGACGTTGTTGTTGTTGTTGTTTATTTGACGTTGTTGTTGTTCTTGTTGTTTATTTGACGTTTTTGTTGTTGTTGACATAGTTTTTGTTGTTGTTGTTGTTTATTTGACGTTGTTGTTGTTGTTGTTGAGGTTGTTGTTGTTGTTGTTTATTTGACGTTGTTGTTGTTAATTTGACGTTGTTGTTGTTGTTGTTTATTTGACGTTGTTGTTGTTAAATTGACGTTGTTGTTGTTGTTTATTTGACGTTGTTGTTGTTGTTGTTTATTTGACCGTGTTGTTGATGTTATTGTTTATTTGACGTTGTTATTGTTGTTGTTGTTTATTTGACGTTGTTGTTGTTGTTGACGTTGTTGTTGTTGTTTATTTGATGTTGTTATTGACATAGTAGTTGTTGTTTATTTGACGTTGTTGTTGTTGTTGACGTTGTTGTTTATTTGACGTTGTTGTTGTTTATTTGACGTTGTTGTTGTTGTTGACGTTATTGTTGTTGTTGTTTATTTGACGTTGTTTTTGTTGTTTATTTGACATTGTTGTTGTTGTTGACGGTGTTGTTGTTGTTGTTGTTGTTGTTTATTTGACATTGTTGTTGTTGTTGACGTTGTTGTTTTTTATTTGACGTTGTTGTTGTTCTTTATTTGACATTGTTGTTGTTTATTTGACGTTGTTGTTGTTGTTGTTGACGTTGTTGTTGTTGTATTTGTTTATTTGACGTTGTTGTTGTTGTTTATTTGACGTAGTTGTTGTTGTTGACGTTGTTGTTGTTGACGTTGTTGTTGTTGTTATTGTTTTTTTGACATTGTTGTTGTTGTTGTTGTTTATTTAACGTAGTTGTTGTTGTTGACGTTGTTGTTTTTGTTGTTGTTTATTTGACGTTGTTGTTGTTATTTTTTATTTGACGTTGTTGTTGTTGTTGTTTATTTGACGTTGTTGTTGTTGTTATTATTGTTGTTGTTGTTGTTTATTTGACGTTGTTGTTGTTGTTGTTTATTTGAGGTTGTTGTTGTTGTTGTTCTTTATTTGACGTTGTTGTTGTTGACGTTGTTGTTGTTGTTGTTTATTTGACGTTGTTGTTGTTGTTTATTTGACATTGTTGTTGTTGACGGTGTTGTTGTTGTTGTTGTTGTTTATTTGACATTGTTGTTGTTATTGTTGTTGTTGTTGTTGTTTATTTGACGTTGTTGTTGTTGTTGTTGTCGTTTATTTGACGTTGTTGTTGTTGTTGTTTATTTGACGTTGTTGTTGTTGTTGTTTATTTGACGTTGTTGTTGTTGTTGACGTTGTTGTTGTTGTTTATTTGACGTTGTTGTTGTTGTTGTTTATTTGACATTGTTGGTGTTGTTATTGTTTATTTGACGTTGTTGTTGTTGTTGTTGTTTATTTGACGTTGTTGTTGTTGTTGAAGTTGTTGTTGTTGTTGTTTATTTGACGTTGTTGTTGTTGTTGATGTTGTTCTTGTTGTTGTTTATTTGACGTTGTTGTTGTTATTTATTTGACGTTGTTGTTGTTGTTGTTCATTTGACGTTGTTGTTGTTGTTGTTGTTGTTGTTTACTTGACGTTTTGTGTTATTATTGACGTTGTTGTTGTTGTTGTTTATTTGACGTTGTTGTTGTTGTTGACATAATTGTTGTTGTTGTTTATTTGACGTTGTTGTTGTTGTTGTTGTTTATTTGACATTATTGTTGTTGTTGACGGTGTTGTTGTTGTTGTTGTTGTTTATTTGACGTTGTTGTTGTTGTTGACGGTGTTGTTGTTGTTGTTGTTGTTTATTTGACGTTGTTGTTGTTATTTTTTATTTGACGTTGTTGTTGTTGTTGTTTATTTGACGTTGTTGTTGTTGTTGTTATTATTGTTGTTGTTGTTGTTTATTTGACGTTGTTGTTGTTGTTGTTTATTTGAGGTTGTTGTTGTTGTTGTTTATTTGACGTTGTTGTTGTTGACGTTGTTGTTGTTGTTGTTTATTTGACGTTGTTGTTGTTGTTGTTTATTTGACATTGTTGTTGTTGACGGTGTTGTTGTTGTTGTTGTTGTTGTTTATTTGACATTGTTGTTGTTATTGTTGTTGTTGTTGTTGTTTATTTGACGTTGTTGTTGTTGTTGTTGTCGTTTATTTGACGTTGTTGTTGTTGTTGTTGTTTATTTGACGTTGTTGTTGTTGTTTATTTGACGTTGTTGTTGTTGTTGTTGACGTTGTTGTTGTTGTTTATTTGATGTTGTTATTGACATAGTAGTTGTTGTTTATTTGACGTTGTTGTTGTTGTTGACGTTGTTGTTTATTTGACGTTGTTGTTGTTTATTTGACGTTGTTGTTGTTGTTGACGTTATTGTTGTTGTTGTTTATTTGACGTTGTTTTTGTTGTTTATTTGACATTGTTGTTGTTGTTGACGGTGTTGTTGTTGTTGTTGTTGTTTATTTGACATTGTTGTTGTTGTTGACGTTGTTGTTTTTTATTTGACGTTGTTGTTGTTCTTTATTTGACATTGTTGTTGTTTATTTGACGTTGTTGTTGTTGACGTTGTTGTTGTTGTATTTGTTTATTTGACGTTGTTGTTGTTGTTTATTTGACGTAGTTGTTGTTGTTGACGTTGTTGTTGTTGACGTTGTTGTTGTTGTTATTGTTTTTTTGACATTGTTGTTGTTGTTGTTTATTTAACGTAGTTGTTGTTGTTGACGTTGTTGTTTTTGTTGTTGTTTATTTGACGTTGTTGTTGTTATTTTTTATTTGACGTTGTTGTTGTTGTTGTTTATTTGACGTTGTTGTTGTTGTTATTATTGTTGTTGTTGTTGTTTATTTGACGTTGTTGTTGTTGTTGTTTATTTGAGGTTGTTGTTGTTGTTGTTGTTTATTTGACGTTGTTGTTGTTGACGTTGTTGTTGTTGTTGTTTATTTGACGTTGTTGTTGTTGTTTATTTGACATTGTTGTTGTTGACGGTGTTGTTGTTGTTGTTGTTGTTTATTTGACATTGTTGTTGTTATTGTTGTTGTTGTTGTTGTTTATTTGACGTTGTTGTTGTTGTTGTTGTCGTTTATTTGACGTTGTTGTTGTTGTTGTTTATTTGACGTTGTTGTTGTTGTTGTTTATTTGACGTTGTTGTTGTTGTTGACGTTGTTGTTGTTGTTTATTTGACGTTGTTGTTGTTGTTGTTTATTTGACATTGTTGGTGTTGTTATTGTTTATTTGACGTTGTTGTTGTTGTTGTTGTTGTTGTTTATTTGATGTTGTTGTTGTTGTTGAAGTTGTTGTTGTTGTTGTTTATTTGACGTTGTTGTTGTTGTTGACGTTGTTCTTGTTGTTGTTTATTTGACGTTGTTGTTGTTATTTATTTGACGTTGTTGTTGTTGTTGTTCATTTGACGTTGTTGTTGTTGTTGTTGTTGTTTACTTGACGTTGTTGTTATTATTGACGTTGTTGTTGTTGTTGTTTATTTGACGTTGTTGTTGTTGTTGACATAATTGTTGTTGTTGTTTATTTGACGTTGTTGTTGTTGTTGTTGTTGTTTATTTGACATTATTGTTGTTGTTGACGGTGTTGTTGTTGTTGTTGTTTATTTGACGTTGTTGTTGTTGTTGACGGTGTTGTTGTTGTTGTTGTTTATTTGACGTTGTTGTTGTTATTTTTTATTTGACGTTGTTGTTGTTGTTGTTTATTTGACGTTGTTGTTGTTGTTATTATTGTTGTTGTTGTTGTTTATTTGACGTTGTTGTTGTTGTTGTTTATTTGAGGTTGTTGTTGTTGTTGTTTATTTGACGTTGTTGTTGTTGACGTTGTTGTTGTTGTTGTTTATTTGACGTTGTTGTTGTTGTTGTTTATTTGACATTGTTGTTGTTGACGGTGTTGTTGTTGTTGTTGTTGTTGTTTATTTGACATTGTTGTTGTTATTGTTGTTGTTGTTGTTGTTTATTTGACGTTGTTGTTGTTGTTGTTGTCGTTTATTTGACGTTGTTGTTGTTGTTGTTGTTTATTTGACGTTGTTGTTGTTGTTGTTTATTTGACGTTGTTGTTGTTGTTGTTGACGTTGTTGTTGTTGTTTATTTGACGTTGTTGTTGTTGTTTATTTGACATTGTTGGTGTTGTTATTGTTTATTTGACGTTGTTGTTGTTGTTGTTTATTTGACGTTGTTGTTGTTGTTGAAGTTGTTGTTGTTGTTGTTTATTTGACGTTGTTGTTGTTGTTGACGTTGTTCTTGTTGTTGTTTATTTGACGTTGTTGTTGTTATTTATTTGACGTTGTTGTTGTTGTTGTTGTTCATTTGACGTTGTTGTTGTTGTTGTTGTTGTTTACTTGACGTTGTTGTTATTATTGACGTTGTTGTTGTTGTTGTTTATTTGACGTTGTTGTTGTTGTTGACATAATTGTTGTTGTTGTTTATTTGACGTTGTTGTTGTTGTTGTTGTTGTTTATTTGACATTATTGTTGTTGTTGACGGTGTTGTTGTTGTTGTTGTTGTTTATTTGACGTTGTTGTTGTTGTTGACGGTGTTGTTGTTGTTGTTGTTGTTTATTTGACGTTGTTGTTGTTGTTGTTGTTATTGTTGTTGTTTAATTAATGTTGTTGTTGTTTATTTGACGTTGTTGTTATTGTTGTTGTTGTTTATTTGACGTTGTTGTTGTTGTTTATTTGACGTTGTTGTTGTTATTGCTTATTTGACGTTGTTGTTGTTGTTTATTTGACGTTGTTGTTGTTGTTTATTTGACGTTGTTGTTGTTGTTTATTTGACGTTGTTGTTGTTGTTGTTGTTTATTTGACGTTGTTGTTGTTGTTGTTGTTTATTTGACGTTGTTGTTGTTGTTATTATTGTTGTTGTTGTTGTTTATTTGACGTTGTTGTTGTTGTTGTTTATTTGAGGTTGTTGTTGTTGTTGTTTATTTGACGTTGTTGTTGTTGACGTTGTTGTTGTTGTTGTTTATTTGACGTTGTTGTTGTTGTTGTTTATTTGACATTGTTGTTGTTGACGGTGTTGTTGTTGTTGTTGTTGTTGTTTATTTGACATTGTTGTTGTTATTGTTGTTGTTGTTGTTGTTTATTTGACGTTGTTGTTGTTGTTGTTGTCGTTTATTTGACGTTGTTGTTGTTGTTGTTGTTTATTTGACGTTGTTGTTGTTGTTGTTTATTTGACGTTGTTGTTGTTGTTGTTGACGTTGTTGTTGTTGTTTATTTGACGTTGTTGTTGTTGTTTATTTGACATTGTTGGTGTTGTTATTGTTTATTTGACGTTGTTGTTGTTGTTGTTTATTTGACGTTGTTGTTGTTGTTGAAGTTGTTGTTGTTGTTGTTTATTTGACGTTGTTGTTGTTGTTGACGTTGTTCTTGTTGTTGTTTATTTGACGTTGTTGTTGTTATTTATTTGACGTTGTTGTTGTTGTTGTTGTTCATTTGACGTTGTTGTTGTTGTTGTTGTTGTTTACTTGACGTTGTTGTTATTATTGACGTTGTTGTTGTTGTTGTTTATTTGACGTTGTTGTTGTTGTTGACATAATTGTTGTTGTTGTTTATTTGACGTTGTTGTTGTTGTTGTTGTTGTTTATTTGACATTATTGTTGTTGTTGACGGTGTTGTTGTTGTTGTTGTTGTTTATTTGACGTTGTTGTTGTTGTTGACGGTGTTGTTGTTGTTGTTGTTGTTTATTTGACGTTGTTGTTGTTGTTGTTGTTATTGTTGTTGTTTAATTAATGTTGTTGTTGTTTATTTGACGTTGTTGTTATTGTTGTTGTTGTTTATTTGACGTTGTTGTTGTTGTTTATTTGACGTTGTTGTTGTTATTGCTTATTTGACGTTGTTGTTGTTGTTTATTTGACGTTGTTGTTGTTGTTTATTTGACGTTGTTGTTGTTGTTTATTTGACGTTGTTGTTGTTGTTGTTGTTTATTTGACGTTGTTGTTGTTGTTGTTGTTTATTTGACGTTGTTGTTGTTATTGACGTTGTTGTTGTTGTTTATTTGATGTTGTTGTTGTTGACATAGTAGTTGTTGTTTATTTCACATTGTTGTTGTTGTTGACGTTGTTGTTTATTTGACGTTGTTGTTGTTGTTGACGGTGTTGTTGTTGTTGTTGTTTATTTGACATTGTTGTTGTTGTTGTTGACGTTGTTGTTTTTTATTTGACGTTGTTGTTGTTGTTGTTCTTTATTTGACATTGTTGTTGTTTATTTGACGTTGTTGTTGTTGACGTTGTTGTTGTTGTTATTGTTTATTTGACGTTGTTGTTGTTGTTTATTTGACGTAGTTGTTGTTGTTGACGGTGTTGTTGTTGTTGTTGTTGTTTATTTGACATTGTTGTTGTTATTGTTGTTGTTGTTGTTGTTGTTTATTTGACGTTGTTGTTGTTGTCGTTTATTTGACGTTGTTGTTGTTGTTGTTTATTTGACGTTGTTGTTGTTGTTGTTTATTTGACGTTGTTGTTGTTGTTGACGTTGTTGTTGTTGTTGTTTATTTGACGTTGTTGTTGTTGTTTATTTGACATTGTTGTTGTTGTTATTGTTTATTTGACGTTGTTGTTGTTGTTGTTTATTTGACGTTGTTGTTGTTGTTGAAGTTGTTGTTGTTGTTGTTTATTTGACGTTGTTGTTGTTGTTGACGTTGTTCTTGTTGTTGTTTATTTGACGTTGTTGTTATTTATTTGACGTTGTTGTTGTTGTTGTTGTTGTTCATTTGACGTTGTTGTTGTTGTTGTTGTTGTTTACTTGACGTTGTTGTTGTTGTTGTTGCTTATTTGACGTTGTTGTTGTTGTTGACATAATTGTTGTTGTTGTTTATTTGACGTTGTTGTTGTTGTTGTTGTTTATTTGACATTATTGTTGTTGTTGACGGTGTTGTTGTTGTTGTTGTTTATTTGACATTGTTGTTGTTGTTGACGGTGTTGTTGTTGTTGTTGTTGTTGTTTATTTGACGTTGTTGTTGTTGTTGTTATTGTTGTTGTTTAATTAATGTTGTTGTTGTTTATTTGACGTTGTTGTTGTTGTTATTGTTGTTGTTTAATTAATGTTGTTGTTGTTTATTTGACGTTGTTGTTGTTGTTGTTGTTGTTTATTTGACGTTGTTGTTGTTGTTTATTTGACGTTGTTGTTGTTATTGTTTATTTGACGTTGTTGTTGTTGTTGTTGTTGTTGTTTATTTGACATTGTTGTTGTTGTTGACGTTGTTGTTGTTGTTTATTTGATGTTGTAGTTGTTGTTGACATAGTTGTTGTTGTTTATTTCACGTTGTTGTTTATTTGACGTTGTTGTTGTTGTTGTTTATTTGACGTTGTTGTTGTTGTTGACGTTGTTGTTGTTGTTTATATGACGTTGTTGTTGTTGTTTATTTGACGTTGTTGTTGTTGTTGACGGTGTTGTTGTTGTTGTTGTTTATTTGACGGTATTGTTGTTGTTGTTGTTTATTTGACGTTGTTGTTGTTGTTGTTTATTTGACGTTGTTGTTGTTCTTGTTGTTTATTTGACGTTTTTGTTGTTGTTGACATAGTTTTTGTTGTTGTTGTTGTTTATTTGACGTTGTTGTTGTTATTTTTTATTTGACGTTGTTGTTGTTGTTGTTTATTTGACGTTGTTGTTGTTGTTATTATTGTTGTTGTTGTTGTTTATTTGACGTTGTTGTTGTTGTTGTTTATTTGAGGTTGTTGTTGTTGTTGTTTATTTGACGTTGTTGTTGTTGACGTTGTTGTTGTTGTTGTTTATTTGACGTTGTTGTTGTTGTTGTTTATTTGACATTGTTGTTGTTGACGGTGTTGTTGTTGTTGTTGTTGTTGTTTATTTGACATTGTTGTTGTTATTGTTGTTGTTGTTGTTGTTTATTTGACGTTGTTGTTGTTGTTGTTGTCGTTTATTTGACGTTGTTGTTGTTGTTGTTGTTTATTTGACGTTGTTGTTGTTGTTGTTTATTTGACGTTGTTGTTGTTGTTGTTGACGTTGTTGTTGTTGTTTATTTGACGTTGTTGTTGTTGTTTATTTGACATTGTTGGTGTTGTTATTGTTTATTTGACGTTGTTGTTGTTGTTGTTTATTTGACGTTGTTGTTGTTGTTGAAGTTGTTGTTGTTGTTGTTTATTTGACGTTGTTGTTGTTGTTGACGTTGTTCTTGTTGTTGTTTATTTGACGTTGTTGTTGTTATTTATTTGACGTTGTTGTTGTTGTTGTTGTTGTTCATTTGACGTTGTTGTTGTTGTTGTTGTTGTTTACTTGACGTTGTTGTTATTATTGACGTTGTTGTTGTTGTTGTTTATTTGACGTTGTTGTTGTTGTTGACATAATTGTTGTTGTTGTTTATTTGACGTTGTTGTTGTTGTTGTTGTTGTTTATTTGACATTATTGTTGTTGTTGACGGTGTTGTTGTTGTTGTTGTTGTTTATTTGACGTTGTTGTTGTTGTTGACGGTGTTGTTGTTGTTGTTGTTGTTTATTTGACGTTGTTGTTGTTGTTGTTGTTATTGTTGTTGTTTAATTAATGTTGTTGTTGTTTATTTGACGTTGTTGTTATTGTTGTTGTTGTTTATTTGACGTTGTTGTTGTTGTTTATTTGACGTTGTTGTTGTTATTGCTTATTTGACGTTGTTGTTGTTGTTTATTTGACGTTGTTGTTGTTGTTTATTTGACGTTGTTGTTGTTGTTTATTTGACGTTGTTGTTGTTGTTGTTGTTTATTTGACGTTGTTGTTGTTGTTGTTGTTTATTTGACGTTGTTGTTGTTGTTATTATTGTTGTTGTTGTTGTTTATTTGACGTTGTTGTTGTTGTTGTTTATTTGAGGTTGTTGTTGTTGTTGTTTATTTGACGTTGTTGTTGTTGACGTTGTTGTTGTTGTTGTTTATTTGACGTTGTTGTTGTTGTTGTTTATTTGACATTGTTGTTGTTGACGGTGTTGTTGTTGTTGTTGTTGTTGTTTATTTGACATTGTTGTTGTTATTGTTGTTGTTGTTGTTGTTTATTTGACGTTGTTGTTGTTGTTGTTGTCGTTTATTTGACGTTGTTGTTGTTGTTGTTGTTTATTTGACGTTGTTGTTGTTGTTGTTTATTTGACGTTGTTGTTGTTGTTGTTGACGTTGTTGTTGTTGTTTATTTGACGTTGTTGTTGTTGTTTATTTGACATTGTTGGTGTTGTTATTGTTTATTTGACGTTGTTGTTGTTGTTGTTTATTTGACGTTGTTGTTGTTGTTGAAGTTGTTGTTGTTGTTGTTTATTTGACGTTGTTGTTGTTGTTGACGTTGTTCTTGTTGTTGTTTATTTGACGTTGTTGTTGTTATTTATTTGACGTTGTTGTTGTTGTTGTTGTTCATTTGACGTTGTTGTTGTTGTTGTTGTTGTTTACTTGACGTTGTTGTTATTATTGACGTTGTTGTTGTTGTTGTTTATTTGACGTTGTTGTTGTTGTTGACATAATTGTTGTTGTTGTTTATTTGACGTTGTTGTTGTTGTTGTTGTTGTTTATTTGACATTATTGTTGTTGTTGACGGTGTTGTTGTTGTTGTTGTTGTTTATTTGACGTTGTTGTTGTTGTTGACGGTGTTGTTGTTGTTGTTGTTGTTTATTTGACGTTGTTGTTGTTGTTGTTGTTATTGTTGTTGTTTAATTAATGTTGTTGTTGTTTATTTGACGTTGTTGTTATTGTTGTTGTTGTTTATTTGACGTTGTTGTTGTTGTTTATTTGACGTTGTTGTTGTTATTGCTTATTTGACGTTGTTGTTGTTGTTTATTTGACGTTGTTGTTGTTGTTTATTTGACGTTGTTGTTGTTGTTTATTTGACGTTGTTGTTGTTGTTGTTGTTTATTTGACGTTGTTGTTGTTGTTGTTGTTTATTTGACGTTGTTGTTGTTATTGACGTTGTTGTTGTTGTTTATTTGATGTTGTTGTTGTTGACATAGTAGTTGTTGTTTATTTCACATTGTTGTTGTTGTTGACGTTGTTGTTTATTTGACGTTGTTGTTGTTGTTGACGGTGTTGTTGTTGTTGTTGTTTATTTGACATTGTTGTTGTTGTTGTTGACGTTGTTGTTTTTTATTTGACGTTGTTGTTGTTGTTGTTCTTTATTTGACATTGTTGTTGTTTATTTGACGTTGTTGTTGTTGACGTTGTTGTTGTTGTTATTGTTTATTTGACGTTGTTGTTGTTGTTTATTTGACGTAGTTGTTGTTGTTGACGGTGTTGTTGTTGTTGTTGTTGTTTATTTGACATTGTTGTTGTTATTGTTGTTGTTGTTGTTGTTGTTTATTTGACGTTGTTGTTGTTGTCGTTTATTTGACGTTGTTGTTGTTGTTGTTTATTTGACGTTGTTGTTGTTGTTGTTTATTTGACGTTGTTGTTGTTGTTGACGTTGTTGTTGTTGTTGTTTATTTGACGTTGTTGTTGTTGTTTATTTGACATTGTTGTTGTTGTTATTGTTTATTTGACGTTGTTGTTGTTGTTGTTTATTTGACGTTGTTGTTGTTGTTGAAGTTGTTGTTGTTGTTGTTTATTTGACGTTGTTGTTGTTGTTGACGTTGTTCTTGTTGTTGTTTATTTGACGTTGTTGTTATTTATTTGACGTTGTTGTTGTTGTTGTTGTTGTTCATTTGACGTTGTTGTTGTTGTTGTTGTTGTTTACTTGACGTTGTTGTTGTTGTTGTTGCTTATTTGACGTTGTTGTTGTTGTTGACATAATTGTTGTTGTTGTTTATTTGACGTTGTTGTTGTTGTTGTTGTTTATTTGACATTATTGTTGTTGTTGACGGTGTTGTTGTTGTTGTTGTTTATTTGACATTGTTGTTGTTGTTGACGGTGTTGTTGTTGTTGTTGTTGTTGTTTATTTGACGTTGTTGTTGTTGTTGTTATTGTTGTTGTTTAATTAATGTTGTTGTTGTTTATTTGACGTTGTTGTTGTTGTTATTGTTGTTGTTTAATTAATGTTGTTGTTGTTTATTTGACGTTGTTGTTGTTGTTGTTGTTGTTTATTTGACGTTGTTGTTGTTGTTTATTTGACGTTGTTGTTGTTATTGTTTATTTGACGTTGTTGTTGTTGTTGTTGTTGTTGTTTATTTGACATTGTTGTTGTTGTTGACGTTGTTGTTGTTGTTTATTTGATGTTGTAGTTGTTGTTGACATAGTTGTTGTTGTTTATTTCACGTTGTTGTTTATTTGACGTTGTTGTTGTTGTTGTTTATTTGACGTTGTTGTTGTTGTTGACGTTGTTGTTGTTGTTTATATGACGTTGTTGTTGTTGTTTATTTGACGTTGTTGTTGTTGTTGACGGTGTTGTTGTTGTTGTTGTTTATTTGACGGTATTGTTGTTGTTGTTGTTTATTTGACGTTGTTGTTGTTGTTGTTTATTTGACGTTGTTGTTGTTCTTGTTGTTTATTTGACGTTTTTGTTGTTGTTGACATAGTTTTTGTTGTTGTTGTTGTTTATTTGACGTTGTTGTTGTTGTTGTTGAGGTTGTTGTTGTTGTTGTTTATTTGACGTTGTTGTTGTTAATTTGACGTTGTTGTTGTTGTTGTTTATTTGACGTTGTTGTTGTTAATTTGACGTTGTTGTTGTTGTTGTTTATTTGACGTTGTTGTTGTTGTTGTTTATTTGACCGTGTTGTTGTTGTTATTGTTTATTTGACGTTGTTATTGTTGTTGTTGTTTATTTGACGTTGTTGTTGTTGTTGACGTTGTTGTTGTTGTTTATTTGATGTTGTTATTGACATAGTAGTTGTTGTTTATTTGACGTTGTTGTTGTTGTTGACGTTGTTGTTTATTTGACGTTGTTGTTGTTTATTTGACGTTGTTGTTGTTGTTGACGTTATTGTTGTTGTTGTTTATTTGACGTTGTTTTTGTTGTTTATTTGACATTGTTGTTGTTGTTGACGGTGTTGTTGTTGTTGTTGTTGTTTATTTGACATTGTTGTTGTTGTTGACGTTGTTGTTTTTTATTTGACGTTGTTGTTGTTGTTGTTGTTCTTTATTTGACATTGTTGTTGTTTATTTGACGTTGTTGTTGTTGACGTTGTTGTTGTTGTATTTGTTTATTTGACGTTGTTGTTGTTGTTTATTTGACGTAGTTGTTGTTGTTGACGTTGTTGTTGTTGATGTTGTTGTTGTTGTTATTGTTTTTTTGACATTGTTGTTGTTGTTGTTGTTGTTTATTTAACGTAGTTGTTGTTGTTGACGTTGTTGTTTTTGTTGTTGTTTATTTGACGTTGTTGTTGTTATTTTTTATTTGACGTTGTTGTTGTTGTTGTTTATTTGACGTTGTTGTTGTTGTTATTATTGTTGTTGTTGTTGTTTATTTGACGTTGTTGTTGTTGTTGTTTATTTGAGGTTGTTGTTGTTGTTGTTGTTGTTGTTTATTTGACGTTGTTGTTGTTGACGTTGTTGTTGTTGTTGTTTATTTGACGTTGTTGTTGTTGTTTATTTGACATTGTTGTTGTTGACGGTGTTGTTGTTGTTGTTGTTGTTTATTTGACATTGTTGTTGTTATTGTTGTTGTTGTTGTTGTTGTTTATTTGACGTTGTTGTTGTTGTTGTTGTCGTTTATTTGACGTTGTTGTTGTTGTTGTTTATTTGACGTTGTTGTTGTTGTTGTTTATTTGACGTTGTTGTTGTTGTTGTTGACGTTGTTGTTGTTGTTTATTTGACGTTGTTGTTGTTGTTGTTTATTTGACATTGTTGGTGTTGTTATTGTTTATTTGACGTTGTTGTTGTTGTTGTTGTTTATTTGACGTTGTTGTTGTTGTTGAAGTTGTTGTTGTTGTTGTTTATTTGACGTTGTTGTTGTTGTTGACGTTGTTCTTGTTGTTGTTTATTTGACGTTGTTGTTGTTATTTATTTGACGTTGTTGTTGTTGTTGTTCATTTGACGTTGTTGTTGTTGTTGTTGTTGTTGTTTACTTGACGTTGTTGTTATTATTGACGTTGTTGTTGTTGTTGTTTATTTGACGTTGTTGTTGTTGTTGACATAATTGTTGTTGTTGTTTATTTGACGTTGTTGTTGTTGTTGTTTATTTGACATTATTGTTGTTGTTGACGGTGTTGTTGTTGTTGTTGTTGTTTATTTGACGTTGTTGTTGTTGTTGACGGTGTTGTTGTTGTTGTTGTTGTTTATTTGACGTTGTTGTTGTTGTTGTTGTTGTTATTGTTGTTGTTTAATTAATGTTGTTGTTGTTTATATGACGTTGTTGTTATTGTTGTTGTTGTTTATTTGACGTTGTTGTTGTTGTTTATTTGACGTTGTTGTTGTTATTGCTTATTTGACGTTGTTGTTGTTGTTTATTTGACGTTGTTGTTGTTGTTTATTTGACGTTGTTGTTGTTGTTGTTTATTTGACGTTGTTGTTGTTGTTGTTTATTTGACGGTGTTGTTGTTGTTGTTGTTGTTTATTTGACGTTGTTATTGTTGTTGTTGTTGTTTATTTGACGTTGTTGTTATTGTTGACGTTGTTGTTGTTGTTGTTTATTTGATGTTGTAGTTGTTGTTGACATAGTTGTTGTTGTTTATTTCACGTTGTTGTTGTTGTTGTTGACGTTGTTGTTTATTTGGCGTTGTTGTTGTTGTTTATTTGACGTTGTTGTTGTTGTTGACGTTGTTGTTGTTGTTGTTGTTTATATGACGTTGTTGTTGTGGTTGTTGTTGACGGTGTTGTTGTTGTTTATTTGACGTTGTTGTTGTTATTTATTTGACGTTGTGGTTGTTGTTGTTGACGTTGTTGTTGTTGTTGTTTATTTGACATTGTTATTGTTGTTGTTGTTGACGTTGTTGTTGTAGTTGTTGTTGTTTATTTGACGTTGTTTTAGTATTGTTTTTTATTTGACATTGTTATTGTTATTTATTTGACGTTGTTGTGGGTGACATTGTTGTTGTTGTTGTTGTTTATTTAACGTTGTTGTTGTTGTTTATTTGACGTAGTTATTGTTGTTGACGTTGTAGTTGTTGTTGTTTATTTGACGTTTTTGTTGTTGTTGATGTTGTTGTTGTTGTTCATTTGACGTTGTTGTTGTTGTTATTGTTGTTGTTGTTGTTGTTGTTGTTTATTTGACATTGTTGTTGTTGTTGTTTATTTGACGTTGTTGTTGTTGTTTATTTGACGTTGTTGTTGTTGACGGTGTTGTTGTTGTTGTTGTTGTTTATTTGACATTGTTGTTGTTGTTGACGTTGTTGTTGTTGTTGTTGTTGTTGTTCTTTATTTGACGTTGTTGTTGTTTATTTGACGTTGTTGTTGTGTATTTGACGTTGTTGTTGTTGTTGTTTATTTGACGTTATTGTTGTTGACGTTGTTGTTGTTGTTATTGTTTATTTGACGTTGTTGTTGTTGTTTATTTGACGTAGTTGTTGTTGTTGACGTTGTTGTTATTGTTGTTTATTTGACGTTTTTGTTGTTGTTGATGTTGTTGTTGTTGTTTATTTGACGTTGTTGTTGTTTATTTGACGTTGTTGTTGTTGACGGTGTTGTTGTTGTTGTTGTTGTTTATTTGACATTGTTGTTGTTATTGTTGTTGTTGTTGTTGTTTATTTGACGTTGTTGTTGTTGTTGTTTATTTGACGTTGATGTTGTTGTTGTTGACGTTGTTGTTGTTGTTTATTTGACGTTGTTGTTGTTGTTGTTTATTTGACATTGTTGGTGTTGTTATTGTTTATTTGACGCTGTTGTTGTTGTTGTTGTTTATTTGACGTTGTTGTTGTTGAAGTTGTTGTTGTTGTTTATTTGACGTTGTTGTTGTTGTTGACGTTGTTCTTGTTGTTGTTTATTTGACGTTGTTGTTGTTATTTATTTGACGTTGTTGTTGTTGTTGTTGTTCATTTGACGTTGTTGTTGTTGTTGTTGTTGTTTACTTGACGTTGTTGTTATTATTGACGTTGTTGTTGTTGTTTATTTGACGTTGTTGTTGTTGTTGACATAATTGTTGTTGTTGTTTATTTGACGTTGTTGTTGTTGTTGTTGTTTATTTGACATTATTGTTGTTGTTGACGGTGTTGTTGTTGTTGTTGTTGTTGTTTATTTGACGTTGTTGTTGTTGTTGACGGTGTTGTTGTTGTTGTTGTTGTTGTTGTTTATTTGACGTTGTTGTTGTTGTTGTTGTTATTGTTGTTGTTTAATTAATGTTGTTGTTGTTTATTTGACGTTGTTGTTATTGTTGTTGTTGTTTATTTGACGTTGTTGTTGTTGTTTATTTGACGTTGTTGTTGTTATTGCTTATTTGACGTTGTTGTTGTTGTTTATTTGACGTTGTTGTTGTTGTTTATTTGACGTTGTTGTTGTTGTTGTTTTTTTGACGTTGTTGTTGTTGTTGTTTATTTGACGGTGTTGTTGTTGTTGTTGTTTATTTGACGTTGTTATTGTTGTTGTTGTTGTTTATTTGACGTTGTTGTTATTGTTGACGTTGTTGTTGTTGTTGTTGTTTATTTGATGTTGTAGTTGTTGTTGACATAGTTGTTGTTGTTTATTTCACGTTGTTGTTGTTGTTGACGTTGTTGTTTATTTGGCGTTGTTGTTGTTGTTTATTTGACGTTGTTGTTGTTGTTGACGTTGTTGTTGTTGTTGTTGTTTATATGACGTTGTTGTTGTGGTTGTTGTTGACGGTGTTGTTGTTGTTTATTTGACGTTGTTGTTGGTATTTATTTGACGTTGTGGTTGTTGTTGTTGACGTTGTTGTTGTTGTTGTTTATTTGACATTGTTATTGTTGTTGTTGTTGACGTTGTTGTTGTAGTTGTTGTTGTTTATTTGACGTTGTTTTAGTATTGTTTTTTATTTGACATTGTTATTGTTATTTATTTGACGTTGTTGTGGGTGACATTGTTGTTGTTGTTGTTTATTTAACGTTGTTGTTGTTGTTTATTTGACGTAGTTATTGTTGTTGACGTTGTAGTTGTTGTTGTTTATTTGACGTTTTTGTTGTTGTTGATGTTGTTGTTGTTGTTCATTTGACGTTGTTGTTGTTGTTATTGTTGTTGTTGTTGTTGTTGTTGTTGTTTATTTGACATTGTTGTTGTTGTTTATTTGACGTTGTTGTTGTTGTTTATTTGACGTTGTTGTTGTTGACGGTGTTGTTGTTGTTGTTGTTGTTTATTTGACATTGTTGTTGTTGTTGACGTTGTTGTTGTTGTTGTTGTTGTTGTTGTTGTTCTTTATTTGACGTTGTTGTTGTTTATTTGACGTTGTTGTTGTGTATTTGACGTTGTTGTTGTTGTTGTTGTTTATTTGACGTTATTGTTGTTGACGTTGTTGTTGTTGTTATTGTTTATTTGACGTTGTTGTTGTTGTTTATTTGACGTAGTTGTTGTTGTTGACGTTGTTGTTATTGTTGTTTATTTGACGTTTTTGTTGTTGTTGATGTTGTTGTTGTTGTTTATTTGACGTTGTTGTTGTTTATTTGACGTTGTTGTTGTTGACGGTGTTGTTGTTGTTGTTGTTGTTTATTTGACATTGTTGTTGTTATTGTTGTTGTTGTTGTTGTTTATTTGACGTTGTTGTTGTTGTTGTCGTTTATTTGACGTTGTTGTTGTTGTTGTTGTTGTTTATTTGACGTTGTTGTTGTTGTTGTTTATTTGACGTTGATGTTGTTGTTGTTGACGTTGTTGTTGTTGTTTATTTGACGTTGTTGTTGTTGTTGTTTATTTGACATTGTTGGTGTTGTTATTGTTTATTTGACGTTGTTGTTGTTGTTGTTGTTTATTTGACGTTGTTGTTGTTGTTGAAGTTGTTGTTGTTGTTGTTTATTTGACGTTGTTGTTGTTGTTGACGTTGTTCTTGTTGTTGTTTATTTGACGTTGTTGTTGTTATTTATTTGACGTTGTTGTTGTTGTTGTTGTTGTTCATTTGACGTTGTTGTTGTTGTTGTTGTTGTTTACTTGACGTTGTTGTTATTATTGACGTTGTTGTTGTTGTTGTTTATTTGACGTTGTTGTTGTTGTTGACATAATTGTTGTTGTTGTTTATTTGACGTTGTTGTTGTTGTTGTTGTTGTTTATTTGACATTATTGTTGTTGTTGACGGTGTTGTTGTTGTTGTTGTTGTTTATTTGACATTGTTGTTGTTGTTGACGGTGTTGTTGTTGTTGTTGTTGTTGTTTATTTGACGTTGTTGTTGTTGTTGTTGTTATTGTTGTTGTTTAATTAATGTTGTTGTTGTTTATTTGACGTTGTTGTTATTGTTGTTGTTGTTTATTTGACGTTGTTGTTGTTGTTTATTTGACGTTGTTGTTGTTATTGCTTATTTGACGTTGTTGTTGTTGTTTATTTGACGTTGTTGTTGTTGTTTATTTGACGTTGTTGTTGTTGTTGTTTATTTGACGTTGTTGTTGTTGTTGTTTATTTGACGGTGTTGTTGTTGTTGTTTATTTGACGTTGTTATTGTTGTTGTTGTTGTTTATTTGACGTTGTTGTTATTGTTGACGTTGTTGTTGTTGTTGTTTATTTGATGTTGTAGTTGTTGTTGACATAGTTGTTGTTGTTTATTTCACGTTGTTGTTGTTGTTGACATAGTTGTTGTTGTTTATTTCACGTTGTTGTTGTTGTTGACGTTGTTGTTTATTTGGCGTTGTTGTTGTTGTTTATTTGACGTTGTTGTTGTTGTTGACGTTGTTGTTGTTGTTGTTGTTTATATGACGTTGTTGTTGTTGTGGTTGTTGTTGACGGTGTTGTTGTTGTTTATTTGACGTTGTTGTTGTTATTTATTTGACGTTGTGGTTGTTGTTGTTGACGTTGTTGTTGTTGTTGTTTATTTGACATTGTTATTGTTGTTGTTGTTGACGTTGTTGTTGTAGTTGTTGTTGTTTATTTGACGTTGTTTTAGTATTGTTTTTTATTTGACATTGTTATTGTTATTTATTTGACGTTGTTGTGGGTGACATTGTTGTTGTTGTTGTTTATTTAACGTTGTTGTTGTTGTTTATTTGACGTAGTTATTGTTGTTGACGTTGTAGTTGTTGTTGTTTATTTGACGTTTTTGTTGTTGTTGATGTTGTTGTTGTTGTTCATTTGACGTTGTTGTTGTTGTTATTGTTGTTGTTGTTGTTGTTGTTTATTTGACATTGTTGTTGTTGTTGTTTATGTGACGTTGTTGTTGTTGTTTATTTGACGTTGTTGTTGTTGACGGTGTTGTTGTTGTTGTTGTTGTTTATTTGACATTGTTGTTGTTGTTGACGTTGTTGTTGTTGTTGTTGTTGTTGTTGTTCTTTATTTGACGTTGTTGTTGTTTATTTGACGTTGTTGTTGTGTATTTGACGTTGTTGTTGTTGTTGTTTGTTTGACGTTATTGTTGTTGACGTTGTTGTTGTTGTTATTGTTTATTTGACGTTGTTGTTGTTGTTTATTTGACGTAGTTGTTGTTGTTGACGTTGTTGTTATTGTTGTTTATTTGACGTTTTTGTTGTTGTTGATGTTGTTGTTGTTGTTTATTTGACGTTGTTGTTGTTTATTTGACGTTGTTGTTGTTGACGGTGTTGTTGTTGTTGTTGTTGTTTATTTGACATTGTTGTTGTTATTGTTGTTGTTGTTGTTGTTTATTTGACGTTGTTAATGTTGTTGTTGTCGTTTATTTGACGTTGTTGTTGTTGTTGTTGTTTATTTGACGTTGTTGTTGTTGTTGTTTATTTGACGTTGATGTTGTTGTTGTTGACGTTGTTGTTGTTGTTTATTTGACGTTGTTGTTGTTGTTGTTTATTTGACATTGTTGGTGTTGTTATTGTTTATTTGACGTTGTTGTTGTTGTTGTTGTTTATTTGACGTTGTTGTTGTTGTTGAAGTTGTTGTTGTTGTTGTTTATTTGACGTTGTTGTTGTTGTTGACGTTGTTCTTGTTGTTGTTTATTTGACGTTGTTGTTGTTATTTATTTGACGTTGTTGTTGTTGTTGTTGTTCATTTGACGTTGTTGTTGTTGTTGTTGTTTACTTGACGTTGTTGTTATTATTGACGTTGTTGTTGTTGTTGTTTATTTGACGTTGTTGTTGTTGTTGACATAATTGTTGTTGTTGTTTATTTGACGTTGTTGTTGTTGTTGTTGTTTATTTGACATTATTGTTGTTGTTGACGGTGTTGTTGTTGTTGTTGTTGTTTATTTGACGTTGTTGTTGTTGTTGACGGTGTTGTTGTTGTTGTTGTTGTTGTTTATTTGACGTTGTTGTTGTTGTTGTTATTGTTGTTGTTTAATTAATGTTGTTGTTGTTTATTTGACGTTGTTGTTATTGTTGTTGTTGTTTATTTGACGTTGTTGTTGTTGTTTATTTGACGTTGTTGTTGTTATTGCTTATTTGACGTTGTTGTTGTTGTTTATTTGACGTTGTTGTTGTTGTTTATTTGACGTTGTTGTTGTTGTTGTTTATTTGACGTTGTTGTTGTTGTTGTTGTTTATTTGACGGTGTTGTTGTTGTTGTTGTTTATTTGACGTTGTTATTGTTGTTGTTGTTGTTTATTTGACGTTGTTGTTATTGTTGACGTTGTTGTTGTTGTTGTTTATTTGATGTTGTAGTTGTTGTTGACATAGTTGTTGTTGTTTATTTCACGTTGTTGTTGTTGTTGACGTTGTTGTTTATTTGGCGTTGTTGTTGTTGTTTATTTGACGTTGTTGTTGTTGTTGACGTTGTTGTTGTTGTTGTTGTTGTTTATATGACGTTGTTGTTGTGGTTGTTGTTGACGGTGTTGTTGTTGTTTATTTGACGTTGTTGTTGTTATTTATTTGACGTTGTGGTTGTTGTTGTTGACGTTGTTGTTGTTGTTGTTGTTTATTTGACATTGTTATTGTTGTTGTTGTTGACGTTGTTGTTGTAGTTGTTGTTGTTTATTTGACGTTGTTTTAGTATTGTTTTTTATTTGACATTGTTATTGTTATTTATTTGACGTTGTTGTGGGTGACATTGTTGTTGTTGTTGTTTATTTAACGTTGTTGTTGTTGTTTATTTGACGTAGTTATTGTTGTTGACGTTGTAGTTGTTGTTGTTTATTTGACGTTTTTGTTGTTGTTGATGTTGTTGTTGTTGTTCATTTGACGTTGTTGTTGTTGTTATTGTTGTTGTTGTTGTTGTTGTTTATTTGACATTGTTGTTGTTGTTGTTTATTTGACGTTGTTGTTGTTGTTTATTTGACGTTGTTGTTGTTGACGGTGTTGTTGTTGTTGTTGTTGTTTATTTGACATTGTTGTTGTTGTTGACGTTGTTGTTGTTGTTGTTGTTGTTGTTGTTGTTCTTTATTTGACGTTGTTGTTGTTTATTTGACGTTGTTGTTGTGTATTTGACGTTGTTGTTGTTGTTGTTTATTTGACGTTATTGTTGTTGACGTTGTTGTTGTTGTTATTGTTTATTTGACGTTGTTGTTGTTGTTTATTTGACGTAGTTGTTGTTGTTGACGTTGTTGTTATTGTTGTTTATTTGACGTTTTTGTTGTTGTTGATGTTGTTGTTGTTGTTTATTTGACGTTGTTGTTGTTTATTTGACGGTGTTGTGGTTGTTGTTGTTTATTTGACGTTGTTGTTGTTGTTATTGTTTATTTGACGTTGTTGTTGTTGTTTATTTGACGTAGTTGTTGTTGTTGACGTTGTTGTTGTTGACGTTGTTGTTGTTGTTATTGTTTTTTTGACATTGTTGTTGTTGTTGTTGTTTATTTAACGTAGTTGTTGTTGTTGACGTTGTTGTTTTTGTTGTTGTTTATTTGACGTTGTTGTTGTTATTTTTTATTTGACGTTGTTGTTGTTGTTGTTTATTTGACGTTGTTGTTGTTGTTATTATTGTTGTTGTTGTTGTTTATTTGACGTTGTTGTTGTTGTTGTTTATTTGAGGTTGTTGTTGTTGTTGTTGTTTATTTGACGTTGTTGTTGTTGACGTTGTTGTTGTTGTTGTTGTTTATTTGACGTTGTTGTTGTTGTTTATTTGACATTGTTGTTGTTGACGGTGTTGTTGTTGTTGTTGTTGTTGTTGTTTATTTGACATTGTTGTTGTTATTGTTGTTGTTGTTGTTGTTTATTTGACGTTGTTGTTGTTGTTGTCGTTTATTTGACGTTGTTGTTGTTGTTGTTGTTTATTTGACGTTGTTGTTGTTGTTGTTTATTTGACGTTGTTGTTGTTGTTGTTGACGTTGTTGTTGTTGTTTATTTGACGTTGTTGTTGTTGTTTATTTGACATTGTTGGTGTTGTTATTGTTTATTTGACGTTGTTGTTGTTGTTGTTGTTTATTTGACGTTGTTGTTGTTGTTGAAGTTGTTGTTGTTGTTGTTTATTTGACGTTGTTGTTGTTGTTGACGTTGTTCTTGTTGTTGTTTATTTGACGTTGTTGTTGTTATTTATTTGACGTTGTTGTTGTTGTTGTTGTTCATTTGACGTTGTTGTTGTTGTTGTTGTTGTTGTTTACTTGACGTTGTTGTTATTATTGACGTTGTTGTTGTTGTTGTTTATTTGACGTTGTTGTTGTTGTTGACATAATTGTTGTTGTTGTTTATTTGACGTTGTTGTTGTTGTTGTTGTTGTTTATTTGACATTATTGTTGTTGTTGACGGTGTTGTTGTTGTTGTTGTTGTTGTTTATTTGACGTTGTTGTTGTTGTTGACGGTGTTGTTGTTGTTGTTTATTTGACGTTGTTGTTGTTGTTGTTATTGTTGTTGTTTAATTAATGTTGTTGTTGTTTATTTGACGTTGTTGTTATTGTTGTTGTTGTTTATTTGAAGTTGTTGTTGTTGCTTATTTGACGTTGTTGTTGTTATTGCTTATTTGACGTTGTTGTTGTTGTTTATTTGACGTTGTTGTTGTTGTTTATTTGACGTTGTTGTTGTTGTTGTTTATTTGACGTTGTTGTTGTTGTTGTTTATTTGACGGTGTTGTTGTTGTTGTTGTTGTTTATTTGACGTTGTTATTGTTGTTGTTGTTGTTTATTTGACGTTGTTGTTATTGTTGACGTTGTTGTTGTTGTTGTTTATTTGATGTTGTAGTTATTGTTGACATAGTTGTTGTTGTTTATTTCACGTTGTTGTTGTTGTTGACGTTGTTGTTTATTTGGCGTTGTTGTTGTTGTTTATTTGACGTTGTTGTTGTTGTTGACGTTGTTGTTGTTGTTGTTGTTTATATGACGTTGTTGTTGTGGTTGTTGTTGACGGTGTTGTTGTTGTTTATTTGACGTTGTTGTTGTTATTTATTTGACGTTGTGGTTGTTGTTGTTGACGTTGTTGTTGTTGTTGTTTATTTGACATTGTTATTGTTGTTGTTGTTGACGTTGTTGTTGTAGTTGTTGTTGTTTATTTGACGTTGTTTTAGTATTGTTTTTTATTTGACATTGTTATTGTTATTTATTTGACGTTGTTGTGGGTGACATTGTTGTTGTTGTTGTTTATTTAACGTTGTTGTTGTTGTTTATTTGACGTAGTTATTGTTGTTGACGTTGTAGTTGTTGTTGTTTATTTGACGTTTTTGTTGTTGTTGATGTTGTTGTTGTTGTTCATTTGACGTTGTTGTTGTTGTTATTGTTGTTGTTGTTGTTGTTGTTGTTTATTTGACATTGTTGTTGTTGTTGTTGTTTATTTGACGTTGTTGTTGTTGTTTATTTGACGTTGTTGTTGTTGACGGTGTTGTTGTTGTTGTTGTTGTTTATTTGACATTGTTGTTGTTGTTGACGTTGTTGTTGTTGTTGTTGTTGTTGTTCTTTATTTGACGTTGTTGTTGTTTATTTGACGTTGTTGTTGTGTATTTGACGTTGTTGTTGTTGTTGTTTATTTGACGTTATTGTTGTTGACGTTGTTGTTGTTGTTATTGTTTATTTGACGTTGTTGTTGTTGTTTATTTGACGTAGTTGTTGTTGTTGACGTTGTTGTTATTGTTGTTTATTTGACGTTTTTGTTGTTGTTGATGTTGTTGTTGTTGTTTATTTGACGTTGTTGTTGTTTATTTGACGGTGTTGTTGTTGTTGTTGTTTATTTGACGTTGTTATTGTTGTTGTTGTTGTTTATTTGACGTTGTTGTTGTTGACGTTGACGTTGTTGTTTATTTGATGTTGTTGTTGTTGACATGGTTGTTGTGGTTTATTTCACATTGTTGTTGTTTTTGACGTTGTTGTTTATTTGACGTTGTTGTTGTTGTTTATTTGACGTTGTTGTTGTTGTTGTTGACGTTGTTGTTGTTGTTGTTATTTATTTGACGTTGTTGTTGTTGTTTATTTGACATTGTTGTTGTTGTTGACGGTGTTGTTGTTGTTGTTGTTTATTTGACGTTGTTGTTGTTTATTTGACGGTATTGTTGTTGTTGTTGTTTATTTGACGTTGTTGTTGTTGTTGTTGTTTATTTGACGTTGTTGTTGTTCTTGTTGACGTTGTTGTTGTTGTTGTTGTTTATTTGACGTTTTTGTTGTTGTTGACATAGTTGTTGTTGTTGTTGTTTATTTGACGTTGTTGTTGTTGTTGAGGTTGTTGTTGTTGTTGTTTTTTTGACGTTGTTGTTGTTGTTTATTTGACGTTGTTGTTGTTGTTGTTTATTTGACGTTGTTGTTGTTGTTGTTTATTTGACAGTGTTGTTGTTGTTGTTTATTTGACGTTGTTATTGTTGTTGTTGTTTATTTGACATTGTTGTTGTTGTTGTTTATTTGACGTAGTTGTTGTTGTTAAAGTTGTTGTTTTTGTTGTTGTTTATTTGACGTTGTTGTCGTTATTGTTTATTTGACGTTGTTGTTGTTGTTGTTGTTTATTTGACGTTGTTGTTGTTGTTATTGTTGTTGTTGTTGTTGTTTATTTGACGTTGTTGTTGTTGTTGTTGTTGTTTATTTGACGTTGTTGTTGTTGTTGTTGTTTATTTGACGTTGTTGTTGTTGTTGACGTTGTTGTTGTTGTTGTTTATTTGACGTTGTTGTTGTTGTTTATTTGACATTGTTGTTGTTGTTGACGGTGTTGTTGTTGTTGTTGTTTATCTGACATTGTTGTTGTTATTGTTGTTGTTGTTGTTGTTTATTTGACGTTGTTGTTGTTGTTGTTTATTTGACGTTGTTGTTGTTGTTGTTTATTTGACGTTGTTGTTGTTGTTGTTGTTTATTTGACGTTGTTGTTGTTGTTGTTGACGTTGTTGTTGTTGTTGTTTATTTGACGTTGTTGTTTTTGTTTATTTGACATTATTGTTGTTGTTATTGTTTATTTGACGTTGTTGTTGTTGTTGTTGTTGTTTATTTGACGTTGTTAGTGTTGTTGTTGATGTTGTTGTTGTTGTTGTTTATTTGACGTTGTTGTTGTTGACGTCGTTCTTGTTGTTGTTTATTTGACGTTGTTGTTGTTATTTATTTGACGTTGTTGTTGTTGTTGTTGTTTTGACGTTGTTGTTGTTGTTGTTGTTCTTGTTGTTTACTTGACGTTGTTGTTATTATTGACGTTGTTGTTGTTGTTGTTTATTTGACGTTGTTGTTGTTGTTGTTGTTGACATAATTGTTGTTGTTGTTTATTTGACGTTGTTGTTGTTGTTGTTGTTGACGGTGTTGTTGTTGTTGTTGTTGTTGTTTATTTGACATTGTTGTTGTTGTAGACGTTGTTGTTGTTGTTGACGGTGTTGTTGTTGTTGTTGTTGTTTATTTGACGTTGTTGTTGTTGTTGTTGTTATTGTTGTTGTTTTATTAATGTTGTTGTTGTTTATTTGACGTTGTTGTTGTTGTTGTTATTGTTGTTGTTGTTGTTTATTTGACGTTGTTGTTGTTGTTTATTTGACGTTGTTGTTGTTATTGTTTATTTGACGTTGTTGTTGTTGTTGTTGACGTTGTTGTTGTTGTTGTTTATTTGACATTGTTATTGTTGTTGTTATTGACGTTGTGGTTGTAGTTGTTGTTGTTTATTTGACGTTGTTTTAGTATTGTTGTTTATTTGACATTGTTATTGTTATTTATTTGACGTTGTTGTGGGTGACATTGTTGTTGTTGTTGTTTATTTAACGTTGTTGTTGTTGTTGTTTATTTGACGTAGTTGTTGTTGTTGACGTTGTAGTTGTTGTTGTTTATTTGACGTTTTTGTTGTTGTTGATGTTGTTGTGGTTGTTGTTCATTTGACGTTGTTGTTGTTGTTATTTGACGTTGTTGTTGTTGTTTATTTGACATTGTTGTTGTTGTTGTTGTTTATTTGACGTTGTTGTTGTTGTTTATTTGACGTTGTTGTTGTTGTTGTTGTTGTTTATTTGACATTGTTGTTGTTGTTGACGTTGTTGTTGTTTATTTGACGTTGTTGTTGTTGACGTTGTTCTTGTTGTTGTTTATTTGATGTAGTTGTTGTTGTTTATTTGACGTTTTTGTTGTTGTTGATGTTGTTGTGGTTGTTGTTCATTTGACGTTGTTGTTGTTGTTATTTGACGTTGTTGTTGTTGTTTATTTGACATTGTTGTTGTTGTTGTTGTTTATTTGACGTTGTTGTTTATTTGACGTTGTTGTTGTTGTTTATTTGATGTTGTTGTTGTTGTTGTTCTTTATTTGACATTGTTGTTGTTGTTGACGTTGTTGTTGTTTATTTGACGTTGTTGTTGTTGTTGTTGTTCTTTATTTGACGTTGTTGTTGTTTATTTGACGTTGTTGTTGTTTATTTGACGTTGTTGTTGTTTATTTGACGTTGTTGTTGTTGTTTATTTGACGTTATTGTTGTTGACGTTGTTGTTGTTGTTATTGTTTATTTGACGTTGTTGTTGTTGTTGCTTATTTGACGTAGTTGTTGTTGTTAACGTTGTTGTTATTGTTGTTTATTTGACGTTTTTGTTCTTGTTGATGTTGTTGTTGTTGTTGTTTATTTGACGTTGTTGTTGTTGTTTATTTGACGGTGTTGTTGTTGTTGTTGTTTATTTGACGTTGTTATTGTTGTTGTTGTTTATTTGACGTTGTTGTTGTTGTTGACGTTGTTGTTGTTGTTGTTTATTTGATGTTGTTGTTGTTGACATGGTTGTTGTGGTTTATTTCACATTGTTGTTGTTTTTGACGTTGTTGTTTATTTGACGTTGTTGTTGTTGTTGTTTATTTGACGTTGTTGTTGTTGTTGTTGTTGACGTTGTTGTTGTTGTTTATTTGACGTTGTTGTTGTTGTTTATTTGACATTGTTGTTGTTGTTGACGGTGTTGTTGTTGTTGTTGTTTATTTGACGTTGTTGTTGTTCTTGTTGACGTTGTTGTTGTTGTTGTTGTTTAATTGACGTTTTTGTTGTTGTTGACATAGTTGTTGTTGTTGTTGTTTATTTGACATTGTTGTTGTTGTTGAGGTTGTTGTTGTTGTTGTTTATTTGACGTTGTTGTTGTTGTTGTTGTTTATTTGACGTTGTTGTTGTTCTTGTTGACGTTGTTGTTGTTGTTGTTGTTGTTGTTGTTTATTTGACGTTTTTGTTGTTGTTGACATAGTTGTTGTTGTTGTTGTTTATTTGACGTTGTTGTTGTTGTTGAGATTGTTGTTGTTGTTGTTTTTTTGACGTTGTTGTTGTTGTTGTTTATTTGACGTTGTTGTTGTTGTTGTTGTT
The DNA here is from genome assembly GCA_948472305.1 of Vicia faba. Lineage (NCBI taxonomy): Eukaryota > Viridiplantae > Streptophyta > Magnoliopsida > Fabales > Fabaceae > Vicia > Vicia faba. The sequence continues at coordinate 1,204,483,249 of OX451735.1, forward strand.
TATTTGACGTTGTTGTTGTTGTTGTTTATTTGATAGTGTTGTTGTTGTTGTTTATTTGACGTTGTTATTGTTGTTGTTGTTTATTTGACGTTGTTGATGTTGTTGTTTATTTGACGTAGTTGTTGTTGTTAACGTTGTTGTTTTTGTTGTTGTTTATTTGACGTTGTTGTTGTTATTGTTTATTTGACGTTGTTGTTGTTGTTGTTGTTGTTTATTTGACGTTGTTGTTGTTGTTATTGTTGTTGTTGTTGTTTATTTGACGTTGTTGTTGTTGTTGTTGTTTATTTGACGTTGTTGTTGTTGTTGTTTATTTGACGTTGTTGTTGTTGTTGACGTTGTTGTTGTTGTCGTTTATTTGACGTTGTTGTTGTTGTTTATTTGACATTGTTGTTGTTGTTGACGGTGTTGTTGTTGTTGTTGTTTATCTGACATTGTTGTTGTTATTGTTGTTGTTGTTGTTGTTGTTTATTTGACGTTGTTGTTGTTGTTGTTGTTTATTTGACGTTGTTGTTGTTGTTGTTTATTTGACGTTGTTGTTGTTGTTGTTGTTTATTTGACGTTGTTGTTGTTGTTGTTTATTTGACGTTGTTGTTGTTGTTGTTGTTTATTTGACGTTGTTGTTGTTGTTGTTGACGTTGTTGTTGTTGTTGTTTATTTGACGTTGTTGTTGTTGTTTATTTGACATTGTTGTTGTTGTTATTGTTTATTTGACGTTGTTGTTGTTGTTGTTGTTTATTTGACGTTGTTAGTGTTGTTGTTGATGTTGTTGTTGTTGTTGTTTATTTGACGTTGTTGTTGTTGACGTTGTTCTTGTTGTTGTTTATTTGACGTTGTTGTTGTTATTTATTTGACGTTGTTGTTGTTGTTGTTGTTTACTTGACGTTGTTGTTATTATTGACGTTGTTGTTGTTGTTGTTTATTTGACGTTGTTGTTGTTGTTGTTAACATAATTGTTGTTGTTGTTTATTTGACGTTGTTGTTGTTGTTGTTGTTGTTGTTGACGTTGTTGTTGTTGTTGTTGTTGTTTATTTGACATTGTTGTTGTTGTTGACGTTGTTGTTGTTGTTGACGGTGTTGTTGTTGTTGTTGTTTAATTGACGTTGTTGTTGTTGTTGTTGTTATTGTTGTTGTTTTATTAATGTTGTTGTTGTTTATTTGACGTTGTTGTTGTTGTTGTTATTGTTGTTGTTGTTGTTGTTTATTTGACGTTGTTGTTGTTGTTTATTTGACGTTGTTGTTGTTATTGTTTATTTGACGTTGTTGTTGTTGTTGTTGACGTTGTTGTTGTTGTTGTTTATTTGACATTGTTATTGTTGTTGTTATTGACGTTGTGGTTGTAGTTGTTGTTGTTTATTTGACGTTGTTTTAGTATTGTTGTTTATTTGACATTGTTATTGTTATTTATTTGACGTTGTTGTGGGTGACATTGTTGTTGTTGTTGTTTATTTAACGTTGTTGTTGTTGTTGTTTATTTGACGTAGTTGTTGTTGTTGACGTTGTAGTTGTTGTTGTTTATTTGACGTTTTTGTTGTTGTTGATGTTGTTGTGGTTGTTGTTCATTTGACGTTGTTGTTGTTGTTATTTGACGTTGTTGTTGTTGTTTATTTGACATTGTTGTTGTTGTTGTTGTTTATTTGACGTTGTTGTTGTTGTTTATTTGACGTTGTTGTTGTTGTTGTTGTTGTTGTTGTTTATTTGACATTGTTGTTGTTGTTGACGTTGTTGTTGTTTATTTGACGTTGTTGTTGTTGACGTTGTTCTTGTTGTTGTTTATTTGACGTTGTTGTTGTTATTTATTTGACGTTGTTGTTGTTGTTGTTGTTTATTTGATGTTGTTGTTGTTGTTGTTGTTGTTGTTGTTTACTTGACGTTGTTGTTATTATTGACGTTGTTGTTGTTGTTGTTTATTTGACGTTGTTGTTGTTGACATAATTGTTGTTGTTGTTTATTTGACGTTGTTGTTGTTGTTGTTGTTGTTGACGGTGTTGTTGTTGTTGTTGTTGTTTATTTGACATTGTTGTTGTTGTTGACATTGTTGTTGTTGTTGACGGTGTTGTTGTTGTTGTTGTTGTTTATTTGACGTTGTTGTTGTTGTTGTTGTTATTGTTGTTGTTTTATTAATGTTGTTGTTGTTTATTTGACGTTGTTGTTGTTGTTGTTGTTATTGTTGTTGTTGTTGTTGTTTATTTGACGTTGTTGTTGTTGTTGTTGTTTATTTGACGTTGTTGTTGTTGTTTATTTGACGTTGTTGTTGTTATTGTTTATTTGACGTTGTTGTTGTTGTTGTTGACGTTGTTGTTGTTGTTATTTATTTGACATTGTTATTGTTGTTGTTATTGACGTTGTGGTTGTAGTTGTTGTTGTTTATTTGACGTTGTTTTAGTATTGTTGTTTATTTGACATTGTTATTGTTATTTATTTGATGTTGTTGTGGGTGACATTGTTGTTGTTGTTGTTTATTTAACGTTGTTGTTGTTGTTTATTTGACGTAGTTGTTGTTGTTGACGTTGTAGTTGTTGTTGTTTATTTGACGTTTTTGTTGTTGTTGATGTTGTTGTGGTTGTTGTTCATTTGACGTTGTTGTTGTTGTTATTTGACGTTGTTGTTGTTGTTTATTTGACATTGTTGTTGTTGTTGTTGTTGTTTATTTGACGTTGTTGTTGTTGTTTATTTGACGTTGTTGTTGTTGACGGTGTTGTTGTTGTTGTTGTTGTTTATTTGACATTGTTGTTGTTGTTGTTGACATTGTTGTTGTTTATTTGACGTTGTTGTTGTTGTTGTTGTTCTTTATTTGACGTTGTTGTTGTTTATTTGACGTTGTTGTTGTTGTTTATTTGACGTTATTGTTGTTGACGTTGTTGTTGTTGTTATTGTTTATTTGACGTTGTTGTTGTTGTTGTTTATTTGACGTAGTTGTTGTTGTTAACGTTGTTGTTATTGTTGTTTATTTGACGTTTTTGTTCTTGTTGATGTTGTTGTTGTTGTTGTTGTTTATTTGACGTTGATGTTGTTGTTTATTTGACGGTGTTGTTGTTGTTGTTGTTTATTTGACGTTGTTATTGTTGTTGTTATTGTTTATTTGACGTTGTTGTTGTTGTTGACGTTGTTGTTGTTGTTTATTTGATGTTGTTGTTGTTGACATGGTTGTTGTGGTTTATTTCACATTGTTGTTGTTTTTGACGTTAATGTTTATTTGACGTTGTTGTTGTTGTTGTTTATTTGACGTTGTTGTTGTTGTTGTTGACGTTGTTGTTGTTGTTTATTTGACGTTGTTGTTGTTGTTTATTTGACATTGTTGTTGTTGTTGACGGTGTTGTTGTTGTTGTTGTTTATTTGACGTTGTTGTTGTTGTTTTTGTTTATTTGACGTTGTTGTTCTTGTTGACGTTGTTGTTGTTGTTGTTTATTTGACGTTTTTGTTGTTGTTGACATAGTTGTTGTTGTTGTTGTTTATTTGACGTTTTTTGTTGTTGTTGAGGTTGTTGTTGTTGTTGTTTATTTCACGTTGTTGTTGTTGTTGTTGTTGTTTATTTGACGTTGTTGTTGTTCTTGTTGACGTTGTTGTTGTTGTTGTTGTTGTTTATTTGACGTTTTTGTTGTTGTTGACATAGTTGTTGTTGTTGTTGTTTATTTGACGTTGTTGTTGTTGTTGAGGAGGTTGTTGTTGTTGTTTTTTTGACGTTGTTGTTGTTGTTGTTGTTTATTTGACGTTGTTGTTGTTGTTGTTTATTTGACGTTGTTGTTGTTGTTGTTTATTTGACAGTGTTGTTGTTGTTGTTGTTTATTTGACGTTGTTATTGTTGTTGTTGTTTATTTGACGTTGTTGTTGTTGTTGTTGTTTATTTGACGTAGTTGTTGTTGTTGACGTTGTTGTTTTTGTTGTTGTTTATTTGACGTTGTTGTTGTTATTGGTTATTTGACGTTGTTGTTGTTGTTGTTTATTTGACGTTGTTGTTGTTGTTGTTTATTTGACGTTGTTGTTTTTGTTGTTGTTTATTTGACGTTGTTGTTGTTGTTGTTGTTTATTTGACGTTGTTGTTATTGTTGACGTTGTTGTTGTTGTTGTTTATTTGACGTTGTTGTTGTTGTTTATTTGACATTGTTGTTGTTGTTGACGGTGTTGTTGTTGTTGTTGTTGTTGTTTATCTGACATTGTTGTTGTTATTGTTGTTGTTGTTGTTGTTTATTTGACGTTGTTGTTGTTGTTGTTTATTTGACGTAGTTGTTGTTGTTAACGTTGTTGTTATTGTTGTTTATTTGACGTTTTTGTTCTTGTTGATGTTGTTGTTGTTGTTTATTTGACGTTGTTGTTGTTGTTTATTTGACGGTGTTGTTGTTGTTGTTGTTTATTTGACGTTGTTATTGTTGTTGTTGTTGTTTATTTGACGTTGTTGTTGTTGACGTTGTTGTTGTTGTTGTTTATTTGATGTTGTTGTTGTTGACATTGTTGTTGTGGTTTATTTCACATTGTTGTTGTTTTTGACGTTGTTGTTTATTTGACGTTGTTGTTGTTGTTGTTTATTTGACGTTGTTGTTGTTGTTGTTGACGTTTGTTGTTGTTGTTTATTTGACGTTGTTGTTGTTGTTTATTTGACATTGTTGTTGTTGTTGACGGTGTTGTTGTTGTTGTTGTTTATTTGACGTTGTTGTTGTTGTTTTTGTTTATTTGACGTTGTTGTTGTTCTTGTTGACGTTGTTGTTGTTGTTGTTTATTTGACATTTTTGTTGTTGTTGACATAGTTGTTGTTGTTGTTGTTTATTTGACGTTGTTGTTGTTGTTGAGGTTGTTGTTGTTGTTGTTTATTTCACGTTGTTGTTGTTGTTGTTGTTGTTTATTTGACGTTGTTGTTGTTCTTGTTGACGTTGTTGTTGTTGTTGTTGTTGTTTATTTGACGTTTTTGTTGTTGTTGACATAGTTGTTGTTGTTGTTGTTTATTTGACGTTGTTGTTGTTGTTGAGGAGGTTGTTGTTGTTGTTTTTTTGACGTTGTTGTTGTTGTTGTTGTTGTTTATTTGACGTTGTTGTTGTTGTTGTTTATTTGACGTTGTTGTTGTTGTTGTTTATTTGACAGTGTTGTTGTTGTTGTTGTTTATTTGACGTTGTTATTGTTGTTGTTGTTTATTTGACGTTGTTGTTGTTGTTGTTGTTGTTTATTTGACGTAGTTGTTGTTGTTGACGTTGTTGTTTTTGTTGTTGTTTATTTGACGTTGTTGTTGTTATTGGTTATTTGACGTTGTTGTTGTTGTTGTTTATTTGACGTTGTTGTTGTTGTTATTGTTGTTGTTGTTGTTGTTTATTTGACGTTGTTGTTTTTGTTGTTGTTTATTTGACGTTGTTGTTGTTGTTGTTGTTTATTTGACGTTGTTGTTATTGTTGACGTTGTTGTTGTTGTTGTTTATTTGACGTTGTTGTTGTTGTTTATTTGACATTGTTGTTGTTGTTGACGGTGTTGTTGTTGTTGTTGTTTATCTGACATTGTTGTTGTTATTGTTGTTGTTGTTGTTGTTGTTTATTTGACGTTGTTGTTGTTGTTGTTGTTTATTTGACGTTGTTGTTGTTGTTGTTGTTTATTTGACGTTGTTGTTGTTGTTGTTGTTTATTTGACGTTGTTAGTGTTGTTGTTGATGTTGTTGTTGTTGTTGTTTATTTGACGTTGTTGTTGTTGACGTCGTTCTTGTTGTTGTTTATTTGACGTTGTTGTTGTTATTTATTTGACGTTGTTGTTGTTGTTGTTTTGACGTTGTTGTTGTTGTTGTTGTTGTTGTTGTTGTTGTTTACTTGACGTTGTTGTTATTATTGACGTTGTTGTTGTTGTTGTTTATTTGACGTTGTTGTTATTGTTGTTGTTGACATAATTGTTGTTGTTGTTTATTTGACGTTGTTGTTGTTGTTGTTGTTGACGGTGTTGTTGTTGTTGTTGTTTATTTGACATTGTTGTTGTTGTTGACGTTGTTGTTGTTGTTGACGGTGTTGTTGTTGTTGTTGTTTAATTGACGTTGTTGTTGTTGTTGTTGTTATTGTTGTTGTTTTATTAATGTTGTTGTTGTTTATTTGACGTTGTTGTTGTTGTTGTTATTGTTGTTGTTGTTGTTGTTTATTTGACGTTGTTGTTGTTGTTTATTTGACGTTGTTGTTGTTATTGTTTATTTGACGTTGTTGTTGTTGACGTTGTTGTTGTTGTTGTTTATTTGACATTGTTATTGTTGTTGTTATTGACGTTGTGGTTGTAGTTGTTGTTGTTTATTTGACGTTGTTTTAGTATTGTTGTTTATTTGACATTGTTATTGTTATTTATTTGACGTTGTTGTGGGTGACATTGTTGTTGTTATTTATTTAACGTTGTTGTTGTTGTTGTTGTTTATTTGACGTAGTTGTTGTTGTTGACGTTGTAGTTGTTGTTGTTTATTTGACGTTTTTGTTGTTGTTGATGTTGTTGTGGTTGTTGTTCATTTGACGTTGTTGTTGTTGTTATTTGACGTTGTTGTTGTTGTTTATTTGACATTGTTGTTGTTGTTGTTGTTTATTTGACGTTGTTGTTGTTGTTTATTTGACGTTGTTGTTGTTGTTTATTTGACGTTGTTGTTGTTGTTGTTTATTTGACATTGTTGTTGTTGTTGACGTTGTTGTTGTTTATTTGACGTTGTTGTTGTTGTTGTTGTTCTTTATTTGACGTTGTTGTTGTTTATTTGACGTTGTTGTTGTTTATTTGACGTTGTTGTTGTTGTTTATTTGACGTTATTGTTGTTGACGTTGTTGTTGTTGTTATTGTTTATTTGACGTTGTTGTTGTTGTTTAGTTGACGTAGTTGTTGTTGTTAACGTTGTTGTTATTGTTGTTTATTTGACGTTTTTGTTCTTGTTGATGTTGTTGTTGTTGTTGTTTATTTGACGTTGTTGTTGTTGTTTATTTGACGGTGTTGTTGTTGTTGTTGTTTATTTGACGTTGTTATTGTTGTTGTTGTTGTTTATTTGACGTTGTTGTTGTTGTTGACGTTGTTGTTGTTGTTGTTTATTTGATGTTGTTGTTGTTGACATGGTTGTTGTGGTTTATTTCACATTGTTGTTGTTTTTGACGTTATTGTTTATTTGACGTTGTTGTTGTTGTTATTGTTGTTGTTGTTGTTGTTTATTTGACGTTGTTGTTTTTGTTGTTGTTTATTTGACGTTGTTGTTGTTGTTGTTGTTTATTTGACGTTGTTGTTATTGTTGACGTTGTTGTTGTTGTTGTTTATTTGACATTGTTGTTGTTGTTTATTTGACATTGTTGTTGTTGTTGACGGTGTTGTTTTGTTGTTGTTGTTTATCTGACATTGTTGTTGTTATTGTTGTTGTTGTTGTTGTTGTTTATTTGACGTTGTTGTTGTTGTTGTTGTTTATTTGACGTTGTTGTTGTTGTTGTTTATTTGACGTTGTTGTTGTTGTTGTTGTTTATTTGACGTTGTTAGTGTTGTTGTTGATGTTGTTGTTGTTGTTGTTTATTTGACGTTGTTGTTGTTGACGTCGTTCTTGTTGTTGTTTATTTGACGTTGTTGTTGTTATTTATTTGACGTTGTTGTTGTTGTTGTTGTTGTTGTTTTGACGTTGTTGTTGTTGTTGTTGTTGTTGTTGTTGTTTACTTGACGTTGTTGTTATTATTGACGTTGTTGTTGTTGTTGTTTATTTGACGTTGTTGTTGTTGTTGTTGACATAATTGTTGTTGTTGTTTATTTGACGTTGTTGTTGTTGTTGTTGTTGACGGTGTTGTTGTTGTTGTTGTTTATTTGACATTGTTGTTGTTGTTGACGTTGTTGTTGTTGTTGACGGTGTTGTTGTTGTTGTTGTTTAATTGACGTTGTTGTTGTTGTTGTTGTTGTTATTGTTGTTGTTTTATTAATGTTGTTGTTGTTTATTTGACGTTGTTGTTGTTGTTGTTATTGTTGTTGTTGTTGTTGTTTATTTGACGTTGTTGTTGTTGTTTATTTGACGTTGTTGTTGTTATTGTTTATTTGACGTTGTTGTTGTTGTTGTTGACGTTGTTGTTGTTGTTGTTTATTTGACATTGTTATTGTTGTTGTTATTGACGTTGTGGTTGTAGTTGTTGTTGTTTATTTGACGTTGTTTTAGTATTGTTGTTTATTTGACATTGTTATTGTTATTTATTTGACGTTGTTGTGGGTGACATTGTTGTTGTTGTTGTTTATTTAACGTTGTTGTTGTTGTTGTTTATTTGACGTAGTTGTTGTTGTTGACGTTGTAGTTGTTGTTGTTTATTTGACGTTTTTGTTGTTGTTGATGTTGTTGTGGTTGTTGTTCATTTGACGTTGTTGTTGTTGTTATTTGACGTTGTTGTTGTTGTTTATTTGACATTGTTGTTGTTGTTGTTGTTTATTTGACGTTGTTGTTGTTGTTTATTTGACGTTGTTGTTGTTTTTTATTTGACGTTGTTGTTGTTGTTGTTGTTGTTGTTTATTTGACATTGTTGTTGTTGTTGACGTTGTTGTTGTTTATTTGACGTTGTTGTTGTTGTTGTTGTTCTTTATTTGACGTTGTTGTTGTTTATTTGACGTTGTTGTTGTTTATTTGACGTTGTTGTTGTTGTTTATTTGACGTTATTGTTGTTGACGTTGTTGTTGTTGTTATTGTTTATTTGACGTTGTTGTTGTTGTTTAGTTGACGTAGTTGTTGTTGTTAACGTTGTTGTTATTGTTGTTTATTTGACGTTTTTGTTCTTGTTGATGTTGTTGTTGTTGTTGTTTATTTGACGTTGTTGTTGTTGTTTATTTGACGGTGTTGTTGTTGTTGTTGTTTATTTGACGTTGTAATTGTTGTTGTTGTTGTTTATTTGACGTTGTTGTTGTTGTTGACGTTGTTGTTGTTGTTGTTTATTTGATGTTGTTGTTGTTGACATGGTTGTTGTGGTTTATTTCACATTGTTGTTGTTTTTGACGTTGTTGTTTATTTGACGTTGTTGTTGTTGTTGTTTATTTGACGTTGTTGTTGTTGTTGTTGACGTTGTTGTTGTTGTTTATTTGACGTTGTTGTTGTTGTTTATTTGACATTGTTGTTGTTGTTGACGGTGTTGTTGTTGTTGTTGTTTATTTGACGTTGTTGTTGTTGTTGTTGTTTATTTGACATTGTTGTTGTTCTTGTTGACGTTGTTGTTGTTGTTGTTGTTTAATTGACGTTTTTGTTGTTGTTGACATAGTTGTTGTTGTTGTTGTTTATTTGACGTTGTTGTTGTTGTTGAGGTTGTTGTTGTTGTTGTTTATTTGACGTTGTTGTTGTTGTTGTTGTTTATTTGACGTTGTTGTTGTTCTTGTTGACGTTGTTGTTGTTGTTGTTGTTGTTGTTGTTGTTTATTTGACGTTTTTGTTGTTGTTGACATAGTTGTTGTTGTTGTTGTTTATTTGACGTTGTTGTTGTTGTTGAGGTTGTTGTTGTTGTTGTTTATTTGACGTTGTTGTTGTTGTTGTTGTTTATTTGACGTTGTTGTTGTTGTTGTTTATTTGATAGTGTTGTTGTTGTTGTTTATTTGACGTTGTTATTGTTGTTGTTGTTTATTTGACGTTGTTGTTGTTGTTGTTTATTTGACGTAGTTGTTGTTGTTAACGTTGTTGTTTTTGTTGTTGTTTATTTGACGTTGTTGTTGTTATTAATTATTTGACGTTGTTGTTGTTGTTGTTGTTTATTTGACGTTGTTGTTGTTGTTATTGTTGTTGTTGTTGTTTATTTGACGTTGTTGTTGTTGTTGTTGTTTATTTGACGTTGTTGTTGTTGTTTATTTGACGTTGTTGTTGTTGTTGACGTTGTTGTTGTTGTTGTTTATTTGACGTTGTTGTTGTTGTTTATTTGACATTGTTGTTGTTGTTGACGGTGTTGTTGTTGTTGTTTATCTGACATTGTTGTTGTTATTGTTGTTGTTGTTGTTGTTGTTGTTGTTGTTTATTTGACGTTGTTGTTGTTGTTGTTTATTTGACGTTGTTGTTGTTGTTGTTGTTTATTTGACGTTGTTGTTGTTGTTGTTGACGTTGTTGTTGTTGTTGTTTATTTGACGTTGTTGTTGTTGTTTATTTGACATTGTTGTTGTTGTTATTGTTTATTTGACGTTGTTGTTGTTGTTTATTTGACGTTGTTAGTGTTGTTGTTGATGTTGTTGTTGTTGTTGTTTATTTGACGTTGTTGTTGTTGACGTTGTTCTTGTTGTTGTTTATTTGACGTTGTTGTTGTTATTTATTTGACGCTGTTGTTGTTGTTGTTGTTGTTTATTTGACGTTGTTGTTGTTGTTATTGTTGTTTACTTGACGTTGTTGTTATTATTGACGTTGTTGTTGTTGTTGTTTATTTGACGTTGTTGTTGTTATTGTTAACATAATTGTTGTTGTTGTTTATTTGACGTTGTTGTTGTTGTTGTTGTTGTTGACGGTGTTGTTGTTGTTGTTGTTGTTTATTTGACGTTGTTGTTGTTGTTGTTGTTGTTTTATTAATGTTGTTGTTGTTTATTTGACGTTGTTGTTGTTGTTATTGTTGTTGTTGTTGTTGTTTATTTGACGTTGTTGTTGTTGTTTATTTGACGTTGTTGTTGTTATTGTTTATTTGACGTTGTTGTTGTTGTTGTTGACGTTGTTGTTGTTGTTATTTATTTGACATTGTTATTGTTGTTGTTATTGACGTTGTGGTTGTAGTTGTTGTTGTTTATTTGACGTTGTTTTAGTATTGTTGTTTATTTGACATTGTTATTGTTATTTATTTGACGTTGTTGTGGGTGACATTGTTGTTGTTGTTGTTTATTTAACGTTGTTGTTGTTGTTTATTTGACGTAGTTGTTGTTGTTGACGTTGTAGTTGTTGTTGTTTATTTGACGTTTTTGTTGTTGTTGATGTTGTTGTGGTTGTTGTTCATTTGACGTTGTTGTTGTTGTTATTTGACGTTGTTGTTGTTGTTTATTTGACATTGTTGTTGTTGTTGTTGTTTATTTGACGTTGTTGTTGTTGTTTATTTGACGTTGTTGTTGTTGACGGTGTTGTTGTTGTTGTTGTTGTTTATTTGACATTGTTGTTGTTGTTGTTGACGTTGTTGTTGTTTATTTGACGTTGTTGTTGTTGTTGTTGTTCTTTATTTGACGTTGTTGTTGTTTATTTGACGTTGTTGTTGTTTATTTGACGTTGTTGTTGTTGTTTATTTGACGTTATTGTTGTTGACGTTGTTGTTGTTGTTATTGTTTATTTGACGTTGTTGTTGTTGTTGTTTATTTGACGTAGTTGTTGTTGTTAACGTTGTTGTTATTGTTGTTTATTTGACGTTTTTGTTCTTGTTGATGTTGTTGTTGTTGTTGTTTATTTGACGTTGTTGTTGTTGTTTATTTGACGGTGTTGTTGTTGTTGTTGTTTATTTGACGTTGTTATTGTTGTTGTTGTTGTTTATTTGACGTTGTTGTTGTTGTTGACGTTGTTGTTGTTGTTGTTTATTTGATGTTGTTGTTGTTGACATGGTTGTTGTGGTTTATTTCACATTGTTGTTGTTTTTGACGTTGTTGTTTATTTGACGTTGTTGTTGTTGTTTATTTGACGTTGTTGTTGTTGTTGTTGACGTTGTTGTTGTTGTTTATTTGACGTTGTTGTTGTTGTTTATTTGACATTGTTGTTGTTGTTGACGGTGTTGTTGTTGTTGTTGTTGTTTATTTGACGTTGTTGTTGTTGTTTTTGTTTATTTGACGTTGTTGTTGTTCTTGTTGACGTTGTTGTTGTTGTTGTTTATTTGACGTTTTTGTTGTTGTTGACATAGTTGTTGTTGTTGTTGTTTATTTGACGTTGTTGTTGTTGTTGAGGTTGTTGTTGTTGTTGTTTATTTCACGTTGTTGTTTTTGTTGTTGTTTATTTGACGTTGTTGTTGTTCTTGTTGACGTTGTTGTTGTTGTTGTTGTTGTTTATTTGACGTTTTTGTTGTTGTTGACATAGTTGTTGTTGTTGTTGTTTATTTGACGTTGTTGTTGTTGTTGAGGATATTGTTGTTGTTGTTTATTTGACGTTGTTGTTGTTGTTGTTTATTTGACGTTGTTGTTGTTGTTGTTTATTTGACGTTGTTGTTGTTGTTGTTTATTTGACAGTGTTGTTGTTGTTGTTGTTTACTTGACGTTGTTATTGTTGTTGTTGTTTATTTGACGTTGTTGTTGTTGTTGTTGTTTATTTGACGTAGTTGTTGTTGTTGACGTTGTTGTTTTTGTTGTTGTTTATTTGACGTTGTTGTTGTTATTGGTTATTTGACGTTGTTGTTGTTGTTGTTTATTTGACGTTGTTGTTGTTGTTATTGTTGTTGTTGTTGTTTATTTGACGTTGTTGTTTTTGTTGTTGTTTATTTGACGTTGTTGTTGTTGTTGTTGTTGTTGTTTATTTGACGTTGTTGTTATTGTTGACGTTGTTGTTGTTGTTGTTTATTTGACGTTGTTGTTGTTGTTTATTTGACATTGTTGTTGTTGTTGACGGTGTCGTTGTTGTTGTTGTTGTTTATCTGACATTGTTGTTGTTATTGTTGTTGTTGTTGTTGTTGTTTATTTGACGTTGTTGTTGTTGTTGTTGTTTATTTGACGTTGTTGTTGTTGTTGTTTATTTAACGTTGTTGTTGTTGTTGTTGTTTATTTGACGTTGTTGTTGTTGTTGTTGACGTTGTTGTTGTTGTTTATTTGACGTTGTTGTTGTTGTTTATTTGACATTGTTGTTGTTGTTATTGTTTATTTGACGTTGTTGTTGTTGTTGTTGTTTATTTAACGTTGTTAGTGTTGTTGTTGATGTTGTTGTTGTCGTTGTTTATTTGACGTTGTTGTTGTTGACGTCGTTCTTGTTGTTGTTTATTTGACGTTGTTGTTGTTATTTATTTGACGTTGTTGTTGTTGTTGTTGTTTATTTGACGTTGTTGTTGTTGTTGTTGTTGTTGTTTACTTGACGTTGTTGTTATTATTGACGTTGTTGTTGTTGTTGTTTATTTGACGTTGTTGTTGTTGTTGTTGACATAATTGTTGTTGTTGTTTATTTGACGTTGTTGTTGTTGTTGTTGTTGACGGTGTTGTTGTTGTTGTTGTTGTTTATTTGACATTGTTGTTGTTGTTGACGTTGTTGTTGTTGTTGACGGTGTTGTTGTTGTTGTTGTTTATTTGACGTTGTTGTTGTTGTTGTTATTGTTGTTGTTTTATTAATGTTGTTGTTGTTTATTTGACGTTGTTGTTGTTGTTGTTGTTGTTATTGTTGTTGTTGTTGTTTATTTGACGTTGTTGTTGTTGTTTATTTGACGTTGTTGTTGTTATTGTTTATTTGACGTTGTTGTTGTTGTTGTTTATTTGACATTGTTATTGTTGTTGTTATTGACGTTGTGGTTGTAGTTGTTGTTGTTTATTTGACGTTGTTTTAGTATTGTTGTTTATTTGACATTGTTATTGTTATTTATTTGACGTTGTTGTGGGTGACATTGTTGTTGTTGTTGTTGTTTATTTAACGTTGTTGTTGTTGTTTATTTGACGTAGTTGTTGTTGTTGACGTTGTAGTTGTTGTTGTTTATTTGACGTTTATGTTGTTGTTTATGTTGTTGTGGCTGTTGTTCATTTGACGTTGTTGTTTTGTTATTTGACATTGTTGTTGTTGTTGTTTATTTGACATTGTTGTTGTTGTTGTTGTTTATTTGACGTTGTTGTTGTTGTTTATTTGACGTTGTTGTTGTTGTTTATTTGACGTTGTTGTTGTTGACGGTGTTGTTGTTGTTGTTGTTGTTGTTGTTTATTTGACATTGTTGTTGTTGTTGTTGACGTTGTTGTTGTTTATTTGACGTTGTTGTTGTTGTTGTTGTTTATTTGACGTTGTTGTTGTTTATTTGACGTTGTTGTTGTTGTTTATTTGACGTTATTGTTGTTGAAGTTGTTGTTGTTGTTATTGTTTATTTGACGTTGTTGTTGTTGTTTATTTGACGTAGTTGTTGTTGTTAACGTTGTTGTTATTGTTGTTTATTTGACGTTTTTGTTCTTGTTGATGTTGTTGTTGTTGTTGTTTATTTGACGTTGTTGTTGTTGTTGTTTATTTGACAGTGTTGTTGTTGTTTATTTGACGTTGTTATTGTTGTTGTTGTTGTTTATTTGACGTTGTTTTTGTTGTTGACGTTGTTGTTGTTGTTGTTTATTTGATGTTGTTGTTGTTGACATGGTTGTTGTGGTTTATTTCACATTGTTGTTGTTTTTGACGTTGTTGTTTATTTGACGTTGTTGTTGTTGTTGTTTATTTGACGTTGTAGTTGTTGTTGTTGACGTTGTTGTTGTTGTTTATTTGACGTTGTTGTTGTTGTTTATTTGACATTGTTGTTGTTGTTGACGGTGTTGTTGTTGTTGTTGTTTATTTGACATTGTTGTTGTTGTTGTTTATTTGACGTTGTTGTTGTTCTTGTTGACGTTGTTGTTGTTGTTTATTTGACGTTTTTGTTGTTGTTGACATAGTTGTTGTTGTTGTTGTTTATTTGACGTTGTTGTTGTTGTTGAGGTTGTTGTTGTTGTTGTTTATTTGACGTTGTTGTTGTTGTTGTTGTTTATTTGACGTTGTTGTTGTTGTTAATTTGACGTTGTTGTTGTTGTTGTTTATTTGACAGTGTTGTTGTTGTTGTTGTTGTTTATTTGACGTTGTTATTGTTGTTGTTGTTTATTTGACGTTGTTGTTGTTGTTGTTTATTTGACGTAGTTGTTGTTGTTGACGTTGTTGTTTTTGTTGTTGTTTATTTGACGTTGTTGTTGTTATTGTTTATTTGACGTTGTTGTTGTTGTTTATTTGACGTTGTTGTTGTTGTTGTTGTTTATTTGACGTTGTTGTTGTTGTTGTTTATTTGACGTTGTTGTTGTTGTTGTTGTTTATTTGACGTTGTTGTTGTTGTTGACGTTGATGTTGTTGTTGTTTATTTGACGTTGTTGTTGTTGTTTATTTGACATTGTTGTTGTTGTTGACGGTGTTGTTGTTGTTGTTGTTGTTGTTTATCTGACATTGTTGTTGTTATTGTTGTTGTTGTTGTTGTTTATTTGACGTTGTTGTTGTTGTTGTTGTTTATTTGACGTTGTTGTTGTTGTTGTTTATTTGACGTTGTTGTTGTTGTTGTTGTTGTTTATTTGACGTTGTTGTTGTTGTTGTTGACGTTGTTGTTGTTGTTGTTTATTTGACATTGTTGTTGTTGTTATTGTTTATTTGACATTGTTGTTGTTGTTATTGTTTATTTGACGTTGTTGTTGTTGTTGTTGTTTATTTGACGTTGTTAGTGTTGTTGTTGATGTTGTTGTTGTTGTTGTTTATTTGACGTTGTTGTTGTTGACGTTGTTCTTGTTGTTGTTTATTTGACGTTGTTGTTGTTATTTATTTGACGTTGTTGTTGTTGTTGTTGTTTATTTGACGTTGTTGTTGTTGTTGTTGTTGTTTACTTGACGTTGTTGTTATTATTGACGTTGTTGTTGTTGTTGTTTATTTGACGTTGTTGTTGTTGTTGTTGACATGATTGTTGTTGTTGTTTATTTGATGTTGTTGTTGTTGTTGTTGTTGTTGACGGTGTTGTTGTTGTTGTTGTTTATTTGACATTGTTGTTGTTGTTGACGTTGTTGTTGTTGTTGACGGTGTTGTTGTTGTTGTTGTTGTTTATTTGACGTTGTTGTTGTTATTGTTGTTGTTTTATTAATGTTGTTGTTGTTTATTTGACGTTGTTGTTGTTGTTGTTATTGTTGTTATTGTTGTTGTTTATTTGACGTTGTTGTTGTTGTTTATTTGACGTTGTTGTTGTTATTGTTTATTTGACGTTGTTGTTGTTGTTGTTGTTTATTTGACATTGTTATTGTTGTTGTTATTGACGTTGTGGTTGTAGTTGTTGTTGTTTATTTGACATTGTTTTAGTATTGTTGTTTATTTGACATTGTTATTGTTATTTATTTGACGTTGTTGTGGGTGACATTGTTGTTGTTGTTGTTTATTTAACGTTGTTGTTGTTGTTTATATGACGTAGTTGTTGTTGTTGACGTTGTAGTTGTTGTTGTTTATTTGACGTTTTTGTTGTTGTTGATGTTGTTGTGGTTGTTGTTCATTTGATGTTGTTGTTGTTGTTATTTGACGTTGTTGTTGTTGTTGTTTATTTGACATTGTTGTTGTTGTTGTTGTTTATTTGACGTTGTTGTTGTTGTTTATTTGACGTTGTTGTTGTTGTTTATTTGACGTTGTTGTTGTTGACGGTGTTGTTGTTGTTGTTGTTGTTGTTTATTTGACATTGTTGTTGTTGTTGTTGACGTTGTTGTTGTTTATTTGACGTTGTTGTTGTTGTTGTTGTTCTTTATTTGACGTTGTTGTTGTTTATTTGACGTTGTTGTTGTTGTTGTTTATTTGACGTAGTTGTTGTTGTTAACGTTGTTGTTATTGTTGTTTATTTGACGTTTTTGTTATTGTTGATGTTGTTGTTGTTGTTGTTTATTTGACGTTGTTGTTGTTGTTTATTTGACGCTGTTGTTGTTGTTGTTGTTTATTTGACGTTGTTATTGTTGTTGTTGTTGTTGTTTATTTGACGTTGTTGTTGTTGTTGACGTTGTTGTTGTTGTTGTTTATTTGATGTTGTTGTTGTTGACATGGTTGTTGTGGTTTATTTCACATTGTTGTTGTTTTTGACGTTGTTGTTTATTTGACGTTGTTGTTGTTGTTGTTTATTTGACGTTGTTGTTGTTGTTGACGTTGTTGTTGTTGTTTATTTGACGTTGTTGTTGTTGTTTATTTGACATTGTTGTTGTTGTTGACGGTGTTGTTGTTGTTGTTGTTTATTTGACGTTGTTGTTGTTGTTGTTTATTTGACGTTGTTGTTGTTCTTGTTGACGTTGTTGTTGTTGTTGTTGTTTATTTGACGTTTTTGTTGTTGTTGACATAGTTGTTGTTGTTGTTGTTTATTTGACGTTGTTGTTGTTGTTGAGGTTGTTGTTGTTGTTGTTTATTTGACGTTGTTGTTGTTGTTGTTGTTTATTTGACGTTGTTGTTGTTGTTGTTGTTTATTTGACGTTGTTGTTGTTGTTGTTTATTTGACAGTGTTGTTGTTGTTGTTGTTTATTTGACGTTGTTATTGTTGTTGTTGTTTATTTGACGTTGTTGTTGTTGTTGTTTATTTGACGTAGTTGTTGTTGTTGACGTTGTTGTTTTTGTTGTTGTTTATTTGACGTTGTTGTTGTTATTGTTTATTTGACGTTGTTGTTGTTGTTGTTTATTTGACGTTGTTGTTGTTGTTGTTTATTTGACGTTGTTGTTGTTGTTGTTTATTTGACGTTGTTGTTGTTGTTGTTGTTTATTTGACGTTGTTGTTGTTGTTGACGTTGTTGTTGTTGTTGTTTATTTGACGTTGTTGTTGTTGTTTATTTGACATTGTTGTTGTTGTTGACGGTGTTGTTGTTGTTGTTGTTTATTTTACATTGTTGTTGTTATTGTTGTTGTTGTTGTTGTTTATTTGACGTTGTTGGTTATGTTGTTGTTGTTTATTTGACGTTGTTGTTGTTGTTGTTGTTTATTTGACGTTGTTGTTGTTGTTGTTTATTTGACGTTGTTGTTGTTGTTGTTGACGTTGTTGTTGTTGTTGTTTATTTGACGTTGTTGTTGTTGTTTACTTGACATTGTTGTTGTTGTTATTGTTTATTTGACGTTGTTGTTGTTGTTGTTTATTTGACGTTGTTGTTGTTGTTGTTGATGTTGTTGTTGTTGTTGTTTATTTGACGTTGTTGTTGTTTATTTGACGTTGTTGTTATTGACGTCGTTCTTGTTGTTGTTTATTTGACGTTGTTATTGTTATTTATTTGATGTTGTTGTTGTTGTTGTTGCTTATTTGACGTTGTTGTTATTGTTGTTGTTTACTTGACGTTGTTTTTATTATTGATGTTGTAGTTGTTGTTGTTTATTTGACGTTGTTGTTGTTGTTGTTGACATAATTATTGTTGTTGTTTATTTGACGTTGTTGTTGTTGTTGTTGTTGTTTATTTGACATTGTTGTTGTTGTTGACGGTGTTGTTGTTGTTGTTGTTTATTTGATGTTGTTGTTGTTGTTGTTATTCTTGTTGTTTAATTAATGATGTTGTTGTTTATTTGACGTTGTTGTTGTTGTTGTTATTGTTGTTGTTGTTGTTGTGGTTGTTTATTTGACGTTGTTGTTGTTGTTTATTTGACGTTGTAGTTGTTGTTGTTATTGTTGTTGTTGTTGTTGTGGTTGTTTATTTGACGTTGTTGTTGTTGTTTATTTGACGTTGTTGTTGTTATTGTTTATTTGACGTTGTTGTTGTTGTTTATTTGACGTTGTTGTTGTTGTTTATTTGACGTTGTTGTTGTTGTTGTTTATTTGACGTTGTTGTTGTTGTTGTATATTTGACGGCGTTGTTGTTGTTGTTGTTGTTGTTGTTTATTTGACGTTGTTATTGTTGTTGTTGTTGTTTATTTGACGTTGTTGTTATTGTTGTTATTGTTGTTTATTTGATGTTGTAGTTGTTGTTGACATAGTTGTTGTTGTTTATTTCACGTTGTTGTTGTTGTTGACGTTGTTGTTTATTTGGCGTTGTTGTTGTTGTTGTTTATTTGACGTTGTTGTTGTTGTTGACGTTGTTGTTGTTGTTGTTTATATGACGTTGTTGTTGTTGTTGTTGACGGTGTTGTTGTTGTTTATTTGACGTTGTTGTTGTTATTTATTTGACGTTGTGGTTGTTGTTGTTGACGTTGTTGTTGTTGTTGTTTATTTAACATTGTTATTGTTGTTGTTGTTGACGTTGTTGTTGTAGTTGTTGTTGTTTATTTGACGTTGTTTTAGTATTGTTTTTTATTTGACATTGTTATTGCTATTTATTTGACGTTGTTGTGGGTGACATTGTTGTTGTTGTTTATTTAACGTTGTTGTTGTTTATTTGACGTAGTTGTTGTTGTTGACGTTGTAGTTGTTGTTGTTTATTTGACGTTTTTGTTGTTGTTGTCGATGTTGTTGTTGTTGTTCATTTGACGTTGTTGTTGTTGTTATTGTTGTTGTTGTTGTTGTTTATTTGACATTGTTGTTGTTGTTGTTGTTTATTTGACGTTGTTGTTGTTAACGGTGTTGTTGTTGTTGTTGTTTATTTGACATTGTTGTTGTTGTTGTTGACGTTGTTGTTGTTGTTGTTGTTGTTCTTTATTTGACGTTGTTGTTGTTTATTTGACGTTGTTGTTGTGTATTTGACGTTGTTGTTGTTGTTTATTTGACGTTATTGTTGTTGACGTTGTTGTTGTTGTTATTGTTTATTTGACGTTGTTGTTGTTGTTGTTTATTTGACGTAGTTGTTGTTGTTAATGTTGTTGTTGTTGTTGTTTATTTTACGTTGTTGTTGTTTATTTGACGGTGTTGTTGTTGTTGTTGTTGTTTATTTGACGTTGTTATTGTTGTTGTTGTTGTTTATTTAACGTTGTTGTTGTTGACGTTGTTGTTGTTGTTTATTTGATGTTGTTGTTGTTGACATGGTTGTTGTGGTTTATTTCACATTGTTGTTGTTTTTGACGTTGTTGTTTATTTGACGTTGTTGTTGTTGTTTATTTGACGTTGTTGTTGTTGTTGTTGACGTTGTTGTTGTTGTTTATTTGATGTTGTTGTTGTTGTTGTTTATTTGACATTGTTGTTGTTGTTGACGGTGTTGTTGTTGTTGTTCTTTATTTGACGTTGTTGTTGATTATTTGACGGTATTGTTGTTGTTGTTGTTTATTTGACGTTGTTGTTGTTGTTGTTGTTTATTTGACGTTGTTGTTGTTCTTGTTGACGTTGTTGTTGTTGGTGTTGTTGTTGTTTATTTGACGTTTTTGTTGTTGTTGACATAATTGTTGTTGTTGTTGTTTATTTGACGTTGTTGTTGTTGTTGAGGTTGTTGTTGTTGTTGTTTATTTGACGTTGTTGTTGTTGTTGTTGTTTATTTGACGTTGTTGTTGTTGTTGTTTATTTGACGTTGTTGTTGTTGTTGTTTATTTGACAGTGTTGTTGTTGTTGTTTATTTGACGTTGTTATTGTTGTTGTTGTTTAATTGACGTTGTTGTTGTTTATTTGACGTAGTTGTTGTTGTTGACGTTGTTGTTTTTGTTGTTGTTTATTTGACGTTGTTGTTGTTATTGTTTATTTGACGTTGTTGTTGTTGTTGTTTATTTGACGTTGTTGTTGTTGTTATTGTTGTTGTTGTTGTTTATTTGACGTTGTTGTTGTTGTTGTTTATTTGACGTTGTTGTTGTTGTTATTGTTGTTGTTGTTGTTTATTTGACGTTGTTGTTGTTGTTGACGTTGTTGTTGTTGTTGTTGTTTATTTGACGTTGTTGTTGTTGTTTATTTGACATTGTTGTTGTTGTTGACGGTGTGGTTGTTGTTGTTGTTGTTGTTTATTTGACATTGTTGTTGTTATTATTGTTGTTGTTGTTGTTGTTGTTTATTTGACGTTGTTGTTGTTGTTGTTGTTTATTTGACGTTGTTGTTGTTGTTGTTTATTTGACGTTGTTGTTGTTGTTGTTGTTTATTTGACGTTGTTGTTGTTGTTGACGTTATTGTTGTTGTTGTTTATTTGACGTTGTTGTTGTTGTTTATTTGACATTGTTGTTGTTGTTATTGTTTATTTGACGTTGTTGTTGTTGTTGTTTATTTGACGTTGTTAGTGTTGTTGTTGATGTTGTTGTTGTTGTTGTTTATTTGACGTTGTTGTTGTTGACGTTGTTCTTGTTGTTGTTTATTTGATGTTATTGTTGTTATTTATTTGACGTTGTTGTTGTTGTTTATTTGACGTTGTCGTTGTTGTTGTTGTTGTTTACTTGACGTTGTTGTTATTATTGACGTTGTTGTTGTTGTTATTTATTTGACGTTGTTGTTGTTGTTGTTGACATAATTGTTGTTGTTGTTTATTTGACGTTGTTGTTGTTGTTGTTGTTGTTGACGGTGTTGTCGTTGTTGTTGTTGTTGTTTATTTGACATTGTTGTTGTTGTTGACGTTGTTGTTGTTGTTGACGGTGTTGTTGTTGTTGTTGTTGTTGTTGTTTATTTGACGGTGTTGTTGTTGTTGTTGTTGTTGTTTATTTGACGTTGTTGTTGTTGTTGTTGTTATTGTTGTTGTTTTATTAATGTTGTTGTTGTTTATTTGACGTTGTTTTTGTTGTTGTTATTGTTGTTGTTGTTGTTGTTTATTTGACGTTGTTGTTGTTGTTTATTTGACGTTGTTGTTGTTATTGTTTATTTGACGTTGTTGTTGTTGTTGTTGTTGTTTATTTGACGTTGTTGTTGTTGTTGTTGTTTATTTGACGTTGTTGTTGTTGTTGTTTATTTGACGGTGTTGTTGTTGTTGTTGTTGTTGTTTATTTGACGTAGTTATTGTTGTTGTTGTTGTTTATTTGACGTTGTTGTTATTGTTGACGTTGTTGTTGTTGTTGTTTATTTGATGTTGTAGTTGTTGTTGACATAGTTGTTGTTGTTTATTTCACGTTGTTGTTGTTGTTGACGTTGTTGTTTATTTGACGTTGTTGTTGTTGTTGTTTATTTGACGTTGTTGTTGTTGTTGACGTTGTTGTTGTTGTTGTTTATATGACATTGTTATTGGTGTTTATTTGACATTGTTGTTGTTGTTGACGGTGTTGTTGTTGTTTATTTGACGTTGTTGTTGTTATTTATTTGACGTTGTTGTTGTTGTTGTTGACGTTGTTGTTGTTGTTGTTTATTTGACATTGTTATTGTTGTTGTTATTGACATTGTTGTTGTAGTTGTTGTTGTTTATTTGACGTTGTTTTAGTATTGTTGTTTATTTGACATTGTTATTGTTATTTATTTGACGTTGTTATGGGTGACATTGTTGTTGTTGTTGTTTATTTAACGTTGTTGTTGTTGTTTATTTGGCGTAGTTGTTGTTGTTGACGTTGTAGTTGTTGTTGTTTATTTGACGTTTTTGTTGTTGTTGATGTTGTTGTGGTTGTTGTTCATTTGACGTTGTTGTTGTTGTTATTGTTGTTGTTGTTGTTTATTTGACATTGTTGTTATTGTTGTTTATTTGACGTTGTTGTTGTTGACGTCGTTCTTGTTGTTATTTATTTGACGTTGTTGTTGTTATTTATTTGACGTTGTTGTTGTTGTTGTTGCTTATTTGACGTTGTTGTTGTTGTTGTTGTTTACTTGACGTTGTTTTTATTATTGACGTTGTTGTTGTTGTTGTTTATTTGACGTTGTTGTTGTTGTTGTTGACATAATTGTTGTTGTTGTTTATTTGACGTTGTTGTTGTTGTTGTTGTTGTTTATTTGACATTGTTGTTGTTGTTGACGGTGTTGTTTATTTGACATTGTTGTTGTTGTTGACGTTGTTGTTGTTGTTGACGGTGTTGTTGTTGTTGTTGTTGTTTATTTGACGTTGTTGTTGTTGTTGTTGTTATTGTTGTTGTTTAATTAATGATGTTGTTATTTATTTGACGTTGTTGTTGTTGTTATTGTTGTTGTTGTTGTTGTGGTTGTTTATTTGACGTTGTTGTTGTTGTTTAATTGACGTTGTTGTTGTTATTGTTTATTTGACGTTGTTGTTGTTGTTTATTTGACGTTGTTGTTGTTGTTTATTTGACGTTGTTGTTGTTGTTGTTTATTTGACGTTGTTGTTGTTGTTTATTTGACGGTGTTGTTGTTGTTGTTGTTTATTTGACGTTGTTATTGTTGTTGTTCTTGTTTATTTGACGTTGTTGTTATTGTTGACGTTGTTGTTGTTGTTGTTTATTTGATGTTGTAGTTGTTGTTGACATAGTTGTTGTTGTTTATTTCACGTTGTTGTTGTTGTTGACGTTGTTGTTTATTTGACGTTGTTGTTGTTGTTGTTGTTTATTTGACGTTGTTGTTGTTGTTTATTTGACATTGTTGTTGTTGTTGTTGACGGTGTTGTTGTTGTTTATTTGACGTTGTTGTTGTTATTTATTTGACGTTGTTGTTGTTGTTGTTGACGTTGTTGTTGTTGTTGTTTATTTGACATTGTTGTTGTTGTTGTTGACGTTGTTGTTGTTGTTGTTGTTGTTCTTTATTTGACGTTGTTGTTATTTATTTGACGTTGTTGTTGTGTATTTGACGTTGTTGTTGTTGTTTATTTGACGTTATTGATGTTGACGTTGTTGTTGTTGTTATTGTTTATTTGACGTTGTTGTTGTTGTTGTTTATTTGACGTAGTTGTTGTTGTTGACGTTGTTGTTATTGTTGTTTATTTGACGTTTTTGTTGTTGTTGATGTTGTTGTTGTTGTTGTTTATTTGACGTTGTTGCTGTTTATTTGACGGTGTTGTTGTTGTTGTTGTTGTTGTTTATTTGACGTTGTTATTGTTGTTGTTGTTGTTTATTTGACGTTGTTGTTGTTGACGTTGTTGTTGTTGTTTATTTGATGTTGTTGTTGTTGACATGGTTGTTGTGGTTTATTTCACATTGTTGTTGTTTTTGACGTTGTTGTTTATTTGACGTTGTTGTTGTTGTTTATTTGACGTTGTTGTTGTTGTTGACGTTGTTGTTGTTGTTTATTTGATGTTGTTGTTGTTGTTGTTTATTTGACATTGTTGTTGTTGTTGACGGTGTTGTTGTTGTTGTTCTTTATTTGACGTTGTTGTTGATTATTTGACGGTATTGTTGTTGTTGTTGTTTATTTGACGTTGTTGTTGTTGTTGTTGTTTATTTGACGTTGTTGTTGTTCTTGTTGACGTTGTTGTTGTTGGTGTTGTTGTTGTTTATTTGACGTTTTTGTTGTTGTTGACATAATTGTTGTTGTTGTTGTTTATTTGACGTTGTTGTTGTTGTTGAGGTTGTTGTTGTTGTTGTTTATTTGACGTTGTTGTTGTTGTTGTTTATTTGACGTTGTTGTTGTTGTTGTTTATTTGACGTTGTTGTTGTTGTTGTTTATTTGACAGTGTTGTTGTTGTTGTTTATTTGACGTTGTTATTGTTGTTGTTGTTTAATTGACGTTGTTGTTGTTTATTTGACGTAGTTGTTGTTGTTGACGTTGTTGTTTTTGTTGTTGTTTATTTGACGTTGTTGTTGTTATTGTTTATTTGACGTTGTTGTTGTTGTTGTTTATTTGACGTTGTTGTTGTTGTTATTGTTGTTGTTGTTGTTTATTTGACGTTGTTGTTGTTGTTGTTGTTTATTTGACGTTGTTGTTGTTGTTGACGTTGTTGTTGTTGTTGTTTATTTGACGTTGTTGTTGTTGTTTATTTGACATTGTTGTTGTTGTTGATGGTGTGGTTGTTGTTGTTGTTGTTGTTTATTTGACATTGTTGTTGTTATTATTGTTGTTGTTGTTGTTGTTGTTGTTTATTTGACGTTGTTGTTGTTGTTGTTGTTTATTTGACGTTGTTGTTGTTGTTGTTGTTTATTTGACGTTGTTGTTGTTGTTGTTTATTTGACGTTGTTGTTGTTGTTGACGTTATTGTTGTTGTTGTTGTTTATTTTACGTTGTTGTTGTTGTTTATTTGACATTGTTGTTGTTGTTATTGTTTATTTGACGTTGTTGTTGTTGTTGTTTATTTGACGTTGTTAGTGTTGTTGTTGATGTTGTTGTTGTTGTTGTTTATTTGACGTTGTTGTTGTTGACGTTGTTCTTGTTGTTGTTTATTTGATGTTATTGTTGTTATTTATTTGACGTTGTTGTTGTTGTTTATTTGACGTTGTCGTTGTTGTTGTTGTTGTTTACTTGACGTTGTTGTTATTATTGACGTTGTTGTTGTTGTTATTTATTTGACGTTGTTGTTGTTGTTGTTGACATAATTGTTGTTGTTGTTTATTTGACGTTGTTGTTGTTGTTGTTGTTGTTGACGGTGTTGTCGTTGTTGTTGTTGTTGTTTATTTGACATTGTTGTTGTTGTTGACGTTGTTGTTGTTGTTGACGGTGTGGTTGTTGTTGTTGTTGTTGTTGTTTATTTGACGGTGTTGTTGTTGTTGTTGTTGTTGTTTATTTGACGTTGTTGTTGTTGTTGTTGTTATTGTTGTTGTTTTATTAATGTTGTTGTTGTTTATTTGACGTTGTTTTTGTTGTTGTTATTGTTGTTGTTGTTGTTGTTTATTTGACGTTGTTGTTGTTGTTGTTTATTTGACGTTGTTGTTGTTATTGTTTATTTGACGTTGTTGTTGTTGTTGTTTATTTGACGTTGTTGTTGTTGTTGTTGTTTATTTGACGTTGTTGTTGTTGT
Organism: Vicia faba; assembly: GCA_948472305.1. Lineage (NCBI taxonomy): Eukaryota > Viridiplantae > Streptophyta > Magnoliopsida > Fabales > Fabaceae > Vicia > Vicia faba. Next base: position 1,204,508,409 of record OX451735.1, read on the forward strand.
TGTTTATTTGACGGTGTTGTTGTTGTTGTTGTTGTTGTTTATTTGACGTAGTTATTGTTGTTGTTGTTGTTTATTTGACGTTGTTGTTATTGTTGACGTTGTTGTTGTTGTTGTTTATTTGATGTTGTAGTTGTTGTTGACATAGTTGTTGGTGTTTATTTCACGTTGTTGTTGTTGTTGACGTTGTTGTTTATTTGACGTTGTTGTTGTTGTTGTTTATTTGACGTTGTTGTTGTTGTTGACGTTGTTGTTGTTGTTGTTTATATGACATTGTTATTGTTGTTTATTTGACATTGTTGTTGTTGTTGACGGTGTTGTTGTTGTTTATTTGACGTTGTTGTTGTTATTTATTTGACGTTGTTGTTGTTGTTGTTGACGTTGTTGTTGTTGTTGTTTATTTGACATTGTTATTGTTGTTGTTATTGACATTGTTGTTGTAGTTGTTGTTGTTTATTTGACGTTGTTTTAGTATTGTTGTTTATTTGACATTGTTATTGTTATTTATTTGACGTTGTTATGGGTGACATTGTTGTTGTTGTTGTTTATTTAACGTTGTTGTTGTTGTTTATTTGGCGTAGTTGTTGTTGTTGACGTTGTAGTTGTTGTTGTTTATTTGACGTTTTTGTTGTTGTTGATGTTGTTGTGGTTGTTGTTCATTTGACGTTGTTGTTGTTGTTATTGTTGTTGTTGTTGTTGTTTATTTGACATTGTTGTTATTGTTGTTTATTTGACGTTGTTGTTGTTGACGTCGTTCTTGTTGTTATTTATTTGACGTTGTTGTTGTTATTTATTTGACGTTGTTGTTGTTGTTGTTGCTTATTTGACGTTGTTGTTGTTGTTGTTGTTGTTTACTTGACGTTGTTTTTATTATTGACGTTGTTGTTGTTGTTGTTTATTTGACGTTGTTGTTGTTGTTGTTGACATAATTGTTGTTGTTGTTTATTTGACGTTGTTGTTGTTGTTGTTGTTGTTTATTTGACATTGTTGTTGTTGTTGACGGTGTTGTTTATTTGACATTGTTGTTGTTGTTGACGTTGTTGTTGTTGTTGACGGTGTTGTTGTTGTTGTTGTTGTTTATTTGACGTTGTTGTTGTTGTTGTTGTTATTGTTGTTGTTTAATTAATGATGTTGTTATTTATTTGACGTTGTTGTTGTTGTTATTGTTGTTGTTGTTGTTGTGGTTGTTTATTTGACGTTGTTGTTGTTGTTTAATTGACGTTGTTGTTGTTATTGTTTATTTGACGTTGTTGTTGTTGTTTATTTGACGTTGTTGTTGTTGTTTATTTGACGTTGTTGTTGTTGTTGTTTATTTGACGTTGTTGTTGTTGTTTATTTGACGGTGTTGTTGTTGTTGTTGTTTATTTGACGTTGTTATTGTTGTTGTTCTTGTTTATTTGACGTTGTTGTTATTGTTGACGTTGTTGTTGTTGTTGTTTATTTGATGTTGTAGTTGTTGTTGACATAGTTGTTGTTGTTTATTTCACGTTGTTGTTGTTGTTGACGTTGTTGTTTATTTGACGTTGTTGTTGTTGTTGTTGTTTATTTGACGTTGTTGTTGTTGTTTATTTGACATTGTTGTTGTTGTTGTTGACGGTGTTGTTGTTGTTTATTTGACGTTGTTGTTGTTATTTATTTGACGTTGTTGTTGTTGTTGACGTTGTTGTTGTTGTTGTTGTTTATTTGACATTGTTATTGTTGTTGTTGTTGACGTTGTTGTTGTTTATTTGACGTTGTTTCAGTATTGTTGTATATTTGACATTGTTATTGTTATTTATTTGACGTTGTTGTGGGTGACATTGTTGTTGTTGTTGTTTATTTAACGTTGTTGTTGTTGTTTATTTGACGTAGTTGTTGTTGTTGACGTTGTAGTTGTTGTTGTTTATTTGACGTTTTTGTTGTTGTTGATGTTGTTGTTGTTGTTCATTTGACGTTGTTGTTGTTGTTATTGTTGTTGTTGTTGTTGTTTATTTGACATTGTTGTTGTTGTTGTTGTTTATTTGACGTTGTTGTTGTTGTTTATTTGACGTTGTTGTTGTTGTTTATTTGACGTTGTTGTTGTTGACGGTGTTGTTGTTGTTGTTGTTGTTGTTGTTTATTTGACATTGTTGTTGTTGTTGTTGTTGACGTTGTTGTTGTTTATTTGACGTTGTTGTTGTTGTTGTTGTTCTTTATTTGACGTTGTTGTTGTTTATTTGACGTTGTTGTTGTTTATTTGACGTTGTTGTTGTTGTTGTTTATTTGACGTTATTGTTGTTGACGTTGTTGTTGTTGTTATTGTTTATTTGACGTTGTTGTTGTTGTTTAATTGACGTAGTTGTTGTTGTTGACGTTGTTGTTATTGTTGTTTATTTGACATTTTTGTTGTTGTTGATGTTGTTGTTGTTGTTGTTGTTTATTTGACGTTGTTGTTGTTGTTTATTTGACGGTGTTGTTGTTGTTGTTGTTTATTTGACATTGTTATTGTTGTTGTTATTGTTGTTGTTGACGTTGTTGTTATTGTTGTTTATTTGATGTTGTTGTTGTTGACATGGTTGGTGTGGTTTATTTCACATTGTTGTTGTTTTTGACGTTGTTGTTTATTTGACGTAGTTGTTGTTTATTTGACGTTGTTGTTGTAGTTGTTGACGTTGTTGTTGTTGTTTATTTGACGTTGTTGTTGTTGTTGTTTATTTGACGTTGTTGTTGTTGTTTATTTGACGGTGTTGTTGTTGTTGTTGTTGTTTATTTGACGTTGTTATTGTTGTTGTTGTTGTTTATTTGACGTTGTTGTTATTGTTGACGTTGTTGTTGTTGTTGTTTATTTGATGTTGTAGTTGTTGTTGACATAGTTGTTGTTGTTTATTTCACGTTGTTGTTGTTGTTGACGTTGTTGTTTATTTGACGTTGTTGTTGTTGTTGTTTATTTGACGTTGTTGTTGTTGTTTATTTGACATTGTTGTTGTTGTTGTTGACGGTGTTGTTGTTGTTTATTTGACGTTATTGTTGTTATTTATTTGACGTTGTTGTTGTTGTTGTTGTTGACGTTGTTGTTGTTGTTGTTTATTTGACATTGTTATTGTTGTTGTTGTTGACGTTGTTGTTGTTTATTTGACGTTGTTTCAGTATTGTTGTTTATTTGACATTGTTATTGTTATTTATTTGACGTTGTTGTGGGTGACATTGTTGTTGTTGTTGTTTATTTAACGTTGTTGTTGTTGTTTATTTGACGTAGTTGTTGTTGTTGACGTTGTAGTTGTTGTTGTTTATTTGACGTTTTTGTTGTTGTTGATGTTGTTGTTGATGTTGTTCATTTGACGTTGTTGTTGTTGTTATTGTTGTTGTTGTTGTTGTTGTTTATTTGACATTGTTGTTGTTGTTGTTGTTTATATGACGTTGTTGTTGTTGTTTATTTGACGTTGTTGTTGTTGACGGTGTTGTTGTGGTTGTTGTTGTTGTTTATTTGACATTGTTGTTGTTGTTGTTGACGTTGTTGTTGTTTATTTGACGTTGTTGTTGTTGTTGTTCTTTATTTGACGTTGTTGTTGTTCATTTGACGTTGTTGTTGTTTATTTGACGTTGTTGTTGTTGTTTATTTGACGTTATTGTTGTTGACGTTGTTGTTGTTGTTATTGTTTATTTGACGTTGTTGTTGTTGTTTATTTGACGTAGTTGTTGTTGTTGACGTTGTTGTTATTGTTGTTTATTTGACATTTTTGTTGTTGTTGATGTTGTTGTTGTTGTTGTTTATTTGACGTTGTTGTTGTTGTTTATTTGACGGTGTTGTTGTTGTTGTTGTTTATTTGACGTTGTTATTGTTGTTGTTATTGTTTATTTGACGTTGTTGTTGTTGTTGTTGACGTTGTTGTTGTTGTTGTTTATTTGATGTTGTTGTTGTTGACATGGTTGTTGTGGTTTATTTCACATTGTTGTTGTTTTTGACGTTGTTGTTTATTTGACGTTGTTGTTGTTTATTTGACGTTGTTGTTGTAGTTGTTGACGTTGTTGTTGTTGTTTATTTGACGTTGTTGTTGTTGTTTATTTGACATTGTTGTTGTTGTTGACGGTGTTGTTGTTGTTGTTGTTGTTTATTTGACGTTGTTGTTGTTGTTGTTTATTTGACGTTGTTGTTGTTCTTGTTGATGTTGTTGTTGTTGTTGTTTATTTGACGTTTTTGTTGTTGTTGACATAGTTGTTGTTGTTGTTGTTTATTTGACGTTGTTGTTGTTGTTGAGGTTGTTGTTGTTGTTGTTGTTTATTTGACGTTGTTGTTGTTGTTGTTGTTTATTTGACGTTGTTGTTGTTTATTTGACGTTGTTGTTGTTGTTGTTTATTTGACAGTGTTGTTGTTGTTGTTGTTGTTTATTTGACGTTGTTATTGTTGTTGTTGTTTATTTGACGTTGTTGTTGTTGTTGTTTATTTGACGTAGTTGTTGTTGTTGACGTTGTTGTTTTTGTTGTTGTTTATTTGACGTCGTTGTTGTTATTGTTTATTTAACGTTGTTGTTGTTGTTTACTTGACGTTGTTGTTGTTGTTGTTGTTGTTGTTGTTTATTTGACGTTTTTGTTGTTGTTGTTTATTTGACGTTGTTGTTGTTGTTGTTGTTTATTTGACGTTGTTGTTGTTGTTGACGTTGTTGTTGTTGTTGTTGTTTATTTGACGTTGGTGTTGTTGTTTATTTGACATTGTTGTTGTTGTTGACGGTGTTGTTGTTGTTGTTGTTGTTTATTTGACATTGTTGTTGTTATTGTTGTTGTTGTTGTTGTTGTTTATTTGACGTTGTTGTTGTTGTTGTTGTTTATTTGACGTTGTTGTTGTTGTTGTTTATTGGCGTTGTTGTTGTTGTTGTTGTTTATTTGACGTTGTTGTTGTTGTTGTTGTTGACGTTGTTGTTGTTGTTGTTTATTTGACGTTGTTGTTGTTGTTTACTTGACATTATTGTTGTTGTTATTGTTTATTTGACGTTGTTGTTGTTTATTTGACGTTGTTGTTGTTGACGTCGTTCTTGTTGTTGTTTATTTGACGTTGTTGTTGTTGTTTATTTGACGTTGTTGTTGTTGTTGTTGCTTATTTGACGTTGTTGTTGTTGTTGTTGTTGTTTACTTGACGTTGTTTTTATTATTGACGTTGTTGTTGTTGTTGTTGTTGTTTATTTGACGTTGTTGTTGTTCTTGTTGACATAATTCTTGTTGTTGTTTATTTGACGTTGTTGTTGTTGTTGTTGTTTATTTTACATTGTTGTTGTTGTTGACGGTGTTGTTTTTGTTGTTGTTGTTTATTTGACATTGTTGTTGTTGTTGTTGACGTTGTTGTTGTTGTTGACGGTGTTGTTGTTGTTGTTTATTTGACGTTGTTGTTGTTGTTGTTATTGTTGTTGTTTAATTAATGATGTTGTTGTTTATTTGACGTTGTTGTTGTTGTTGTTATTGTTGTTGTTGTTGTTGTGGTTGTTTATTTGACGTTGTTGTTGTTGTTTATTTGACGTTGTTGTTGTTATTGTTTATTTGACGTTGTTGTTGTTGTTTATTTGACGTTGTTGTTGTTGTTTATTTGACGTTGTTGTTGTTGTTGTTGTTTATTTGACGTTGTTGTTGTTGTTGTTTATTTGACGGTGTTGTTGTTATTGTTGTTGTTGTTGTTTATTTGACGTTGTTATTGTTGTTGTTGTTGTTTATTTGACGTTGTTGTTATTGTTGACGTTGTTGTTGTTGTTGTTTATTTGATGTTGTAGTTGTTGTTGACATAGTTGTTGTTGTTTATTTCACGTTGTTGTTGTTGTTGACGTTGTTGTTTATTTGACGTTGTTGTTGTTGTTGTTGTTTATTTGACGTTGTTGTTGTTGTTTATTTGACATTGTTGTTGTTGTTGTTGACGGTGTTGTTGTTGTTTATTTGACGTTGTTGTTGTTATTTATTTGACGTTGTTGTTGTTGTTGTTGACGTTGTTGTTGTTGTTGTTGTTTATTTGACATTGTTATTGTTGTTGTTGTTGTTGACGTTGTTGTTGTTTATTTGACGTAGTTTCAGTATTGTTGTTTATTTGACATTGTTATTGTTATTTATTTGACGTTGTTGTGGGTGACATTATTGTTGTTGTTGTTTATTTAACGTTGTTGTTGTTGTTTATTTGACGTAGTTGTTGTTGTTGACGTTGTAGTTGTTGTTGTTTATTTGACGTTTTTGTTGTTGTTGATGTTGTTGTTGTTGTTGTTCATTTGACGTTGTTGTTGTTGTTATTGTTGTTGTTGTTGTTGTTGTTGTTTATTTGACATTGTTGTTGTTGTTGTTGTTTATTTGACGTTGTTGTTGTTGTTTATTTGACGTTGTTGTTGTTGTTTATTTGACGTTGTTGTTGTTGACGGTGTTGTTTTTGTTGTTGTTGTTTATTTGACATTGTTGTTGTTGTTGTTGACGTTGTTGTTGTTGTTGACGGTGTTGTTGTTGTTGTTTATTTGACGTTGTTGTTGTTGTTGTTATTGTTGTTGTTTAATTAATGATGTTGTTGTTTATTTGACGTTGTTGTTGTTGTTGTTATTGTTGTTGTTGTTGTTGTGGTTGTTTATTTGACGTTGTTGTTGTTGTTTATTTGACGTTGTTGTTGTTATTGTTTATTTGACGTTGTTGTTGTTGTTTATTTGACGTTGTTGTTGTTGTTTATTTGACGTTGTTGTTGTTGTTGTTGTTTATTTGACGTTGTTGTTGTTGTTGTTGTTTATTTGACGGTGTTGTTGTTGTTGTTGTTGTTGTTTATTTGACGTTGTTATTGTTGTTGTTGTTGTTTATTTGACGTTGTTGTTATTGTTGACGTTGTTGTTGTTGTTGTTTATTTGATGTTGTAGTTGTTGTTGACATAGTTGTTGTTGTTTATTTCACGTTGTTGTTGTTGTTGACGTTGTTGTTTATTTGACGTTGTTGTTGTTGTTGTTGTTTATTTGACGTTGTTGTTGTTGTTTATTTGACATTGTTGTTGTTGTTGTTGACGGTGTTGTTGTTGTTTATTTGACGTTGTTGTTGTTATTTATTTGACGTTGTTGTTGTTGTTGTTGACGTTGTTGTTGTTGTTGTTGTTTATTTGACATTGTTATTGTTGTTGTTGTTGTTGACGTTGTTGTTGTTTATTTGACGTAGTTTCAGTATTGTTGTTTATTTGACATTGTTATTGTTATTTATTTGACGTTGTTGTGGGTGACATTATTGTTGTTGTTGTTTATTTAACGTTGTTGTTGTTGTTTATTTGACGTAGTTGTTGTTGTTGACGTTGTAGTTGTTGTTGTTTATTTGACGTTTTTGTTGTTGTTGATGTTGTTGTTGTTGTTGTTCATTTGACGTTGTTGTTGTTGTTTATTTGACGTTGTTGTTGTTGTTTATTTGACGTTGTTGTTGTTGTTGTTGTTGTTGTTTATTTGACATTGTTGTTGTTGTTGTTGTTTATTTGACGTTGTTGTTGTTGTTTATTTGACGTTGTTGTTGTTGTTTATTTGACGTTGTTGTTGTTGACGGTGTTGTTGTTGTTGTTGTTGTTGACGTTGTTGGACATTGTTGTTGTTGTTGACGTTGTTGTTGTTTATTTGACGTTGTTGTTGTTGTTGTTGTTCTTTATTTGACGTTGTTGTTGTTTATTTGACGTTGTTGTTGTTTATTTGACGTTGTTGTTGTTGTTTATTTGACGTTATTGTTGTTGACGTTGTTGTTGTTGTTATTGTTTATTTGACGTTGTTGTTGTTGTTTATTTGACGTAGTTGTTGTTGTTGACGTTGTTGTTATTGTTGTTTATTTGACATTTTTGTTGTTGTTGATGTTGTTGTTGTTGTTGTTTATTTGACGTTGTTGTTGTTGTTTATTTGACGGTGTTGTTGTTGTTTTTGTTTATTTGACGTTGTTATTGTTGTTGTTATTGTTTATTTGACGTTGTTGTTGTTGTTGACGTTGTTGTTGTTGTTGTTGTTTATTTGATGTTGTTGTTGTTGACATGGTTGTTGTGGTTTATTTCACATTGTTGTTGTTTTTGACGTTGTTGTTTATTTGACGTTGTTGTTGTTTATTTGACGTTGTTGTTGTAGTTGTTGACGTTGTTGTTGTTGTTTATTTGACGTTGTTGTTGTTGTTTATTTGACATTGTTGTTGTTGTTGACGGTGTTGTTTTTGTTGTTGTTTATTTGACGTTGTTGTTGTTCTTGTTGACGTTGTTGTTGTTGTTGTTTATTTGACGTTTTTGTTGTTGTTGACATAGTTGTTGTTGTTGTTGTTTATTTGACGTTGTTGTTGTTGTTGAGGTTGTTGTTGTTGTTGTTTATTTGACGTTGTTGTTGTTGTTGTTTATTTGACGTTGTTGTTGTTATTGTTTATTTGACGTTGTTGTTGTTGTTGTTTATTTGACAGTGTTGTTGTTGTTGTTGTTGTTTATTTGACGTTGTTATTGTTGTTGTTGTTTATTTGACGTTGTTGTTGTTGTTGTTTATTTGACGTAGTTGTTGTTGTTGACGTTGTTGTTTTTGTTGTTGTTTATTTCACGTTGTTGTTGTTATTGTTTATTTGACGTTGTTGTTGTTGTTTATTTGACGTTGTTGTTGTTGACGTTGTTGTTGTTGTTTATTTGACGTTTTTGTTGTTGTTGATGTTGTTGTTGTTGTTTATTTGACGGTGTTGTTGTTGTTGTTGTTTATTTGACGTTGTTATTGTTATTGTTGTTGTTGTTTATTTGACATTGTTGTTGTTATTGTTGTTGTTGTTGTTGTTGTTTATTTGACGTTGTTGTTGTTGTTGTTGTTGTTTATTTGACGTTGTTGTAGTTGTTGTTTATTTGACGTTGTTGTTGTTGTTGTTGTTGTTTATTTGACGTTGTTGTTGTTGTTGTTGACGTTGTTGTTGTTGTTGTTTATTTGACGTTGTTGTTGTTGTTTACTTGACATTGTTGTTGTTGTTATTGTTTATTTGACGTTGTTGTTGTTTATTTGACGTTGTTGTTGTTGTTGACGTCGTTCTTGTTGTTGTTTATTTGACGTTGTTGTTGTTATTTATTTGACGTTGTTGTTGCTTATTTGATGTTGTTGTTGTTGTTGTTGTTTACTTGACGTTGTTTTTATTATTGACGTTGTTGATGTTGTTGTTGTTTATTTGACGTTGTTGTTGTTCTTGTTGACATAATTCTTGTTGTTGTTTATTTGACGTTGTTGTTGTTGTTGTTGTTGTTGTTTGTTTGACATTGTTGTTGTTGTTGACGGTGTTGTTGTTGTTGTTGTTTATTTGACATTGTTATTGTTGTTGTTGTTGACGTTGTTGTTGTTTATTTGATGTTGTTTCAGTATTGTTGTTTATTTGACATTGTTATTGTTATTTATTTGACGTTGTTGTGGGTGACATTGTTGTTGTTGTTGTTTATTTAACGTTGTTGTTGTTGTTTATTTGACGTAGTTGTTGTTGTTGACGTTGTAGTTGTTGTTGTTTATTTGACGTTTTTGTTGTTGTTGATGTTGTTGTTGTTGTTGTTCATTTGACGTTGTTGTTTTTGTTGTTATTGTTGTTGTTGTTGTTGTTTATTTGACATTGTTGTTGTTGTTGTTGTTTATTTGACGTTGTTGTTGTTGTTTATTTGACGTTGTTGTTATTGTTTATTTGACGTTGTTGTTGTTGACGGTGTTGTTGTTGTTGTTGTTGTTGTTGTTGTTTATTTGACATTGTTGTTGTTGTTGTTGACGTTGTTGTTGTTGTTTATTTGATGTTGTTGTTGTTGTTGTTCTTTATTTGACGTTGTTGTTGTTTATTTGACGTTGTTGTTGTTTATTTGACGTTGTTGTTGTTGTTTATTTGACGTTATTGTTGTTGACGTTGTTGTTGTTGTTATTGTTTATTTGACGTTGTTGTTGTTGTTTATTTGACGTAGTTGTTGTTGTTTATTTGACATTGTTGTTGTTGTTGACGGTGTTGTTTTTGTTGTTGTTGTTTATTTGACATTGTTGTTGTTGTTGTTGACGTTGTTGTTGTTGTTGACGGTGTTGTTGTTGTTGTTTATTTGACGTTGTTGTTGTTGTTGTTATTGTTGTTGTTTAATTAATGATGTTGTTGTTTATTTGACGTTGTTGTTGTTGTTGTTATTGTTGTTGTTGTTGTTGTGGTTGTTTATTTGACGTTGTTGTTGTTGTTTATTTGACGTTGTTGTTGTTATTGTTTATTTGACGTTGTTGTTGTTGTTTATTTGACGTTGTTGTTGTTGTGTATTTGACGTTGTTGTTGTTGTTGTTGTTTATTTGACGTTGTTGTTGTTGTTGTTGTTTATTTGACGGTGTTGTTGTTGTTGTTGTTGTTGTTTATTTGACGTTGTTATTGTTGTTGTTGTTGTTTATTTGACGTTGTTGTTATTGTTGACGTTGTTGTTGTTGTTGTTTATTTGATGTTGTAGTTGTTGTTGACATAGTTGTTGTTGTTTATTTCACGTTGTTGTTGTTGTTGACGTTGTTGTTTATTTGACGTTGTTGTTGTTGTTGTTGTTTATTTGACGTTGTTGTTGTTGTTTATTTGACATTGTTGTTGTTGTTGTTGACGGTGTTGTTGTTGTTTATTTGACGTTGTTGTTGTTATTTATTTGACGTTGTTGTTGTTGTTGTTGACGTTGTTGTTGTTGTTGTTGTTTATTTGACATTGTTATTGTTGTTGTTGTTGTTGACGTTGTTGTTGTTTATTTGACGTAGTTTCAGTATTGTTGTTTATTTGACATTGTTATTGTTATTTATTTGACGTTGTTGTGGGTGACATTATTGTTGTTGTTGTTTATTTAACGTTGTTGTTGTTGTTTATTTGACGTAGTTGTTGTTGTTGACGTTGTAGTTGTTGTTGTTTATTTGACGTTTTTGTTGTTGTTGATGTTGTTGTTGTTGTTGTTCATTTGACGTTGTTGTTGTTGTTATTGTTGTTGTTGTTGTTGTTGTTGTTTATTTGACAGTGTTGTTGTTGTTGTTGTTTATTTGACGTTGTTGTTGTTGTTTATTTGACGTTGTTGTTGTTGTTTATTTGACGTTGTTGTTGTTGACGGTGTTGTTTTTGTTGTTGTTGTTTATTTGTCATTGTTGTTGTTGTTGTTGACGTTGTTGTTGTTGTTGACGGTGTTGTTGTTGTTGTTTATTTGACGTTGTTGTTGTTGTTGTTATTGTTGTTGTTTAATTAATGATGTTGTTGTTTATTTGACGTTGTTGTTGTTGTTGTTATTGTTGTTGTTTAATTAATGATGTTGTTGTTTATTTGACGTTGTTGTTGTTGTTGTTATTGTTGTTGTTGTTGTTGTGGTTGTTTATTTGACGTTGTTGTTGTTGTTTATTTGACGTTGTTGTTGTTATTGTTTATTTGACGTTGTTGTTGTTGTTTATTTGACGTTGTTGTTGTTGTTTATTTGACGTTGTTGTTGTTGTTGTTGTTTATTTGACGTTGTTGTTGTTGTTGTTGTTTATTTGACGGTGTTGTTGTTGTTGTTGTTGTTGTTGTTTATTTGACGTTGTTATTGTTGTTGTTGTTGTTTATTTGACGTTGTTGTTATTGTTGACGTTGTTGTTGTTGTTGTTTATTTGATGTTGTAGTTGTTGTTGACATAGTTGTTGTTGTTTATTTGACGTTGTTGTTGTTGTTGACGTTGTTGTTTATTTGACGTTGTTGTTGTTGTTGTTGTTTATTTGACGTTGTTGTTGTTGTTTATTTGACATTGTTGTTGTTGTTGTTGACGGTGTTGTTGTTGTTTATTTGACGTTGTTGTTGTTATTTATTTGACGTTGTTGTTGTTGTTGTTGACGTTGTTGTTGTTGTTGTTGTTTATTTGACATTGTTATTGTTGTTGTTGTTGTTGACGTTGTTGTTGTTTATTTGACGTAGTTTCAGTATTGTTGTTTATTTGACATTGTTATTGTTATTTATTTGACGTTGTTGTGGGTGACATTATTGTTGTTGTTGTTTATTTAACGTTGTTGTTGTTGTTTATTTGACGTAGTTGTTGTTGTTGACGTTGTAGTTGTTGTTGTTTATTTGACGTTTTTGTTGTTGTTGATGTTGTTGTTGTTGTTGTTCATTTGACGTTGTTGTTGTTGTTATTGTTGTTGTTGTTGTTGTTGTTTATTTGACATTGTTGTTGTTGTTGTTGTTTATTTGACGTTGTTGTTGTTGTTTATTTGACGTTGTTGTTGTTGTTTATTTGACGTTGTTGTTGTTGACGGTGTTGTTGTTGTTGTTGTTGTTGACGTTGTTGGACATTGTTGTTGTTGTTGACGTTGTTGTTGTTTATTTGACGTTGTTGTTGTTGTTGTTGTTCTTTATTTGACGTTGTTGTTGTTTATTTGACGTTGTTGTTGTTTATTTGACGTTGTTGTTGTTGTTTATTTGACGTTATTGTTGTTGACGTTGTTGTTGTTGTTATTGTTTATTTGACGTTGTTGTTGTTGTTTATTTGACGTAGTTGTTGTTGTTGACGTTGTTGTTATTGTTGTTTATTTGACATTTTTGTTGTTGTTGATGTTGTTGTTGTTGTTGTTTATTTGACGTTGTTGTTGTTGTTTATTTGACGGTGTTGTTGTTGTTTTTGTTTATTTGACGTTGTTATTGTTGTTGTTATTGTTTATTTGACGTTGTTGTTGTTGTTGACGTTGTTGTTGTTGTTGTTGTTTATTTGATGTTGTTGTTGTTGACATGGTTGTTGTGGTTTATTTCACATTGTTGTTGTTTTTGACGTTGTTGTTTATTTGACGTTGTTGTTGTTTATTTGACGTTGTTGTTGTAGTTGTTGACGTTGTTGTTGTTGTTTATTTGACGTTGTTGTTGTTGTTTATTTGACATTGTTGTTGTTGTTGACGGTGTTGTTTTTGTTGTTGTTTATTTGACGTTGTTGTTGTTCTTGTTGACGTTGTTGTTGTTGTTGTTTATTTGACGTTTTTGTTGTTGTTGACATAGTTGTTGTTGTTGTTGTTTATTTGACGTTGTTGTTGTTGTTGAGGTTGTTGTTGTTGTTGTTTATTTGACGTTGTTGTTGTTGTTGTTTATTTGACGTTGTTGTTGTTATTGTTTATTTGACGTTGTTGTTGTTGTTGTTTATTTGACAGTGTTGTTGTTGTTGTTGTTGTTTATTTGACGTTGTTATTGTTGTTGTTGTTTATTTGACGTTGTTGTTGTTGTTGTTTATTTGACGTAGTTGTTGTTGTTGACGTTGTTGTTTTTGTTGTTGTTTATTTCACGTTGTTGTTGTTATTGTTTATTTGACGTTGTTGTTGTTGTTTATTTGACGTTGTTGTTGTTGACGTTGTTGTTGTTGTTTATTTGACGTTTTTGTTGTTGTTGATGTTGTTGTTGTTGTTTATTTGACGGTGTTGTTGTTGTTGTTGTTTATTTGACGTTGTTATTGTTATTGTTGTTGTTGTTTATTTGACATTGTTGTTGTTATTGTTGTTGTTGTTGTTGTTGTTTATTTGACGTTGTTGTTGTTGTTGTTGTTGTTTATTTGACGTTGTTGTAGTTGTTGTTTATTTGACGTTGTTGTTGTTGTTGTTGTTTATTTGACGTTGTTGTTGTTGTTGTTGACGTTGTTGTTGTTGTTGTTTATTTGACGTTGTTGTTGTTGTTTACTTGACATTGTTGTTGTTGTTATTGTTTATTTGACGTTGTTGTTGTTTATTTGACGTTGTTGTTGTTGACGTCGTTCTTGTTGTTGTTTATTTGACGTTGTTGTTGTTATTTATTTGACGTTGTTGTTGCTTATTTGATGTTGTTGTTGTTGTTGTTGTTTACTTGACGTTGTTTTTATTATTGACGTTGTTGATGTTGTTGTTGTTTATTTGACGTTGTTGTTGTTCTTGTTGACATAATTCTTGTTGTTGTTTATTTGACGTTGTTGTTGTTGTTGTTGTTGTTTATTTGACATTGTTGTTGTTGTTGACGGTGTTGTTGTTGTTGTTGTTTATTTGACATTGTTATTGTTGTTGTTGTTGACGTTGTTGTTGTTTATTTGATGTTGTTTCAGTATTGTTGTTTATTTGACATTGTTATTGTTATTTATTTGACGTTGTTGTGGGTGACATTGTTGTTGTTGTTGTTTATTTAACGTTGTTGTTGTTGTTTATTTGACGTAGTTGTTGTTGTTGACGTTGTAGTTGTTGTTGTTTATTTGACGTTTTTGTTGTTGTTGATGTTGTTGTTGTTGTTGTTCATTTGACGTTGTTGTTTTTGTTGTTATTGTTGTTGTTGTTGTTTATTTGACATTGTTGTTGTTGTTGTTGTTTATTTGACGTTGTTGTTGTTGTTTATTTGACGTTGTTGTTGGTGTTTATTTGACGTTGTTGTTGTTGACGGTGTTGTTGTTGTTGTTGTTGTTGTTGTTGTTTATTTGACATTGTTGTTGTTGTTGTTGACGTTGTTGTTGTTGTTTATTTGATGTTGTTGTTGTTGTTGTTCTTTATTTGACGTTGTTGTTGTTTATTTGACGTTGTTGTTGTTTATTTGACGTTGTTGTTGTTGTTTATTTGACGTTATTGTTGTTGACGTTGTTGTTGTTGTTATTGTTTATTTGACGTTGTTGTTGTTGTTTATTTGACGTAGTTGTTGTTGTTGACGTTGTTGTTATTGTTGTTTATTTGACGTTTTTGTTGTTGTTGATGTTGTTGTTGTTGTTGTTGTTTATTTGACGTTGTTGTTGTTGTTTATTTGACGGTGTTGTTGTTGTTGTTGTTTATTTGACGTTGTTATTGTTGTTGTTATTGTTTATTTGACGTTGTTGTTGTTGTTGACGTTGTTGTTGTTGTTGTTTATTTGATGTTGTTGTGGTTGACATGGTTGTTGTGGTTTATTTCACATTGTTGTTGTTTTTGACGTTGTTGTTTATTTGACGTTGTTGTTGTTTATTTGACGTTGTTGTTGTAGTTGTTGACGTTGTTGTTGTTGTTTATTTGACGTTGTTGTTGTTGTTTATTTGACATTGTTGTTGTTGTTGACGGTGTTGTTGTTGTTGTTGTTTATTTGACGTTGTTGTTGTTTATTTGACGTTGTTGTTGTTCTTGTTGACGTTGTTGTTGTTGTTGTTTATTTGACGTTTTTGTTGTTGTTGACATAGTTGTTGTTGTTGTTGTTTATTTGACGTTGTTGTTGTTGTTGAGGTTGTTGTTGTTGTTGTTTATTTGACGTTGTTGTTGTTGTTGTTTATTTGACGTTGTTGTTGTTGTTGTTTATTTGACGTTGTTGTTGTTGTTGTTTATTTGACAGTGTTGTTGTTGTTGTTGTTTATTTGACGTTGTTATTGTTGTTGTTGTTTATTTGACGTTGTTGTTGTTGTTGTTGTTTATTTGACGTAGTTGTTGTTGTTGACGTTGTTGTTTTTGTTGTTGTTTATTTGACGTTGTTGTTGTTATTGTTTATTTGACGTTGTTGTTGTTGTTTATTTGACGTTGTTGTTGTTGTTGTTGTTGTTGTTTATTTGACGTTTTTGTTGTTGTTGTTTATTTGACGTTGTTGTTGTTGTTGTTGTTGTTGTTTATTTGACGTTGTTGTAGTTGTTGTTTATTTGACGTTGTTGTTGTTGTTGTTGTTTATTTGACGTTGTTGTTGTTGTTGTTGACGTTGTTGTTGTTGTTGTTTATTTGACGTTGTTGTTGTTGTTTACTTGACATTGTTGTTGTTGTTATTGTTTATTTGACGTTGTTGTTGTTTATTTGACGTTGTTGTTGTTGACGTCGTTCTTGTTGTTGTTTATTTGACGTTGTTGTTGTTATTTATTTGACGTTGTTGTTGCTTATTTGATGTTGTTGTTGTTGTTGTTGTTTACTTGACGTTGTTTTTATTATTGACGTTGTTGATGTTGTTGTTGTTTATTTGACGTTGTTGTTGTTCTTGTTGACATAATTCTTGTTGTTGTTTATTTGACGTTGTTGTTGTTGTTGTTGTTGTTGTTTATTTGACATTGTTGTTGTTGTTGACGGTGTTGTTGTTGTTGTTGTTTATTTGACATTGTTATTGTTGTTGTTGTTGACGTTGTTGTTGTTTATTTGATGTTGTTTCAGTATTGTTGTTTATTTGACATTGTTATTGTTATTTATTTGACGTTGTTGTGGGTGACATTGTTGTTGTTGTTGTTTATTTAACGTTGTTGTTGTTGTTTATTTGACGTAGTTGTTGTTGTTGACGTTGTAGTTGTTGTTGTTTATTTGACGTTTTTGTTGTTGTTGATGTTGTTGTTGTTGTTGTTCATTTGACGTTGTTGTTTTTGTTGTTATTGTTGTTGTTGTTGTTTATTTGACATTGTTGTTGTTGTTGTTGTTTATTTGACGTTGTTGTTGTTGTTTATTTGACGTTGTTGTTGTTGTTTATTTGACGTTGTTGTTGTTGACGGTGTTGTTGTTGTTGTTGTTGTTGTTGTTGTTTATTTGACATTGTTGTTGTTGTTGTTGACGTTGTTGTTGTTGTTTATTTGATGTTGTTGTTGTTGTTGTTCTTTATTTGACGTTGTTGTTGTTTATTTGACGTTGTTGTTGTTTATTTGACGTTGTTGTTGTTGTTTATTTGACGTTATTGTTGTTGACGTTGTTGTTGTTGTTATTGTTTATTTGACGTTGTTGTTGTTGTTTATTTGACGTAGTTGTTGTTGTTGACGTTGTTGTTATTGTTGTTTATTTGACGTTTTTGTTGTTGTTGATGTTGTTGTTGTTGTTGTTGTTTATTTGACGTTGTTGTTGTTGTTTATTTGACGGTGTTGTTGTTGTTGTTGTTTATTTGACGTTGTTATTGTTGTTGTTATTGTTTATTTGACGTTGTTGTTGTTGTTGACGTTGTTGTTGTTGTTGTTTATTTGATGTTGTTGTGGTTGACATGGTTGTTGTGGTTTATTTCACATTGTTGTTGTTTTTGACGTTGTTGTTTATTTGACGTTGTTGTTGTTTATTTGACGTTGTTGTTGTAGTTGTTGACGTTGTTGTTGTTGTTTATTTGACGTTGTTGTTGTTGTTTATTTGACATTGTTGTTGTTGTTGACGGTGTTGTTGTTGTTGTTGTTTATTTGACGTTGTTGTTGTTTATTTGACGTTGTTGTTGTTCTTGTTGACGTTGTTGTTGTTGTTGTTTATTTGACGTTTTTGTTGTTGTTGACATAGTTGTTGTTGTTGTTGTTTATTTGACGTTGTTGTTGTTGTTGAGGTTGTTGTTGTTGTTGTTTATTTGACGTTGTTGTTGTTGTTGTTTATTTGACGTTGTTGTTGTTGTTGTTTATTTGACGTTGTTGTTGTTGTTGTTTATTTGACAGTGTTGTTGTTGTTGTTGTTTATTTGACGTTGTTATTGTTGTTGTTGTTTATTTGACGTTGTTGTTGTTGTTGTTTATTTGACGTAGTTGTTGTTGTTGACGTTGTTGTTTTTGTTGTTGTTTATTTGACGTTGTTGTTGTTATTGTTTATTTGACGTTGTTGTTGTTGTTTATTTGACGTTGTTGTTGTTGTTGTTGTTGTTGTTTATTTGACGTTTTTGTTGTTGTTGTTTATTTGACGTTGTTGTTGTTGTTGTTGTTGTTGTTTATTTGACGTTGTTGTTGTTGTTGACGTTGTTGTTGTTGTTGTTTATTTGACGTTGGTGTTGTTGTTTATTTGACATTGTTGTTGTTGTTGACGGTGTTGTTGTTGTTGTTGTTGTTGTTTATTTGACATTGTTGTTGTTATTGTTGTTGTTGTTGTTGTTGTTGTTTATTTGACATTGTTGTTGTTATTGTTGTTGTTGTTGTTGTTGTTGTTGTTTATTTGACGTTGTTGTTGTTGTTGTTGTTGTTTATTTGACGTTGTTGTTGTTGTTGTTTATTTGGCGTTGTTGTTGTTGTTGTTGTTGTTTATTTGACGTTGTTGTTGTTGTTGTTGTTGACGTTGTTGTTGTTGTTGTTTATTTGACGTTGTTGTTGTTGTTTACTTGAAATTGTTGTTGTTGTTATTGTTTATTTGACGTTGTTGTTGTTTATTTGACGTTGTTGTTGTTGACGTCGTTCTTGTTGTTGTTTATTTGACGTTGTTGTTGTTATTTATTTGACGTTGTTGTTGTTGTTGTTGCTTATTTGACGTTGTTGTTGTTGTTGTTGTTTACTTGACGTTGTTTTTATTATTGACGTTGTTGTTGTTGTTGTTGTTTATTTGACGTTGTTGTTGTTCTTGTTGACATAATTCTTGTTGTTGTTTATTTGACGTTGTTGTTGTTGTTGTTGTTGTTTATTTGACATTGTTGTTGTTGTTGACGGTGTTGTTTTTGTTGTTGTTGTTTATTTGACATTGTTGTTGTTGTTGACGTTGTTGTTGTTGTTGACGGTGTTGTTGTTGTTGTTTATTTGACGTTGTTGTTGTTGTTGTTATTGTTGTTGTTTAATTAATGATGTTGTTGTTTATTTGACGTTGTTGTTGTTGTTGTTATTGTTGTTGTGGTTGTTTATTTGACGTTGTTGTTGTTGTTGTTTATTTGACGTTGTTGTTGTTATTGTTTATTTGACGTTGTTGTTGTTGTTTATTTGACGTTGTTGTTGTTGTTTATTTGACGTTGTTGTTTATGTTGTTTATTTGACGTTGTTGTTGTTTATTTGACGGTGTTGTTGTTGTTGTTGTTTATTTGACGTTGTTATTGTTGTTGTTGTTGTTTATTTGACGTTGTTGTTATTGTTGACGTTGTTGTTGTTGTTGTTTATTTGATGTTGTAGTTGTTGTTGACATAGTTGTTGTTGTTTATTTCACATTGTTGTTGTTGTTGACGTTGTTGTTTATTTGACGTTGTTGTTGTTGTTGTTTATTTGACGTTGTTGTTGTTGTTGTTTATTTGACATTGTTGTTGTTGTTGTTGACGGAGTTGTTGTTGTTTATTTGACGTTGTTGTTGTTATTTATTTGACGTTGTTGTTGTTGTTGTTGACGTTGTTGTTGTGGTTGTTTATTTGACATTGTTATTGTTGTTGTTGTTAACGTTGTTGTTGTTTATTTGACGTTGTTTCAGTATTGCTGTTTATTTGACATTGTTATTGTTATTTATTTGACGATGTTGTGGGTGACATTGTTGTTGTTGTTGTTTATTTAACGTTGTTGTTGTTGTTTATTTGACGTAGTTGTTGTTGTTGTTGACGTTGTAGTTGTTGTTGTTTATTTGACGTTTTTGTTGTTGTTGATGTTGTTGTTGTTGTTGTTGTTCATTTGACGTTGTTGTTGTTATTGTTGTTGTTGTTGATGTTATTTATTTGACATTGTTGTTGTTGTTGTTTATTTGACGTTGTTGTTGTTGTTTATTTGACGTTGTTGTTGTTGACGGTGTTGTTGTTGTTGTTGTTTATTTGACATTGTTGTTGTTGTTGTTGACGTTGTTGTTGTTTATTTGACGTTGTTGTTGTTGTTGTTCTTTATTTGACGTTGTTGTTGTTTAATTGACATTGTTGTTGTTTATTTGACGTTGTTGTTGTTGTTTATTTGATGTTATTGTTGTTGACGTTGTTGTTATTGTTATTGTTTATTTGACGTTGTTGTTGTTGTTTATTTGACGTAGTTGTTGTTGTTGACGTTGTTGTTATTGTTGTTTATTTGACGTTTTTGTTGTTGTTGATGTTGTTGTTGTTGTTGTTTATTTGATGTTGTTGTTGTTTATTTGACGTTGTTGTTGTTGTTTATTTGACGTTGTTATTGTTGTTGTTGTTGTTTATTTAACGTTGTTGTTGTTGTTGACGTTGTTGTTGTTGTTGTTTATTTGATGTTGTTGTTGTTGACATGGTTGTTGTGGTTTATTTCACATTGTTGTTGTTTTCGACGTTGTTGTTTATTTGACGTTGTTGTTGTTGTTGATTTGACGTTGTTGTTGTTGTTGTTGACGTTGTTGTTGTTGTTTATTTGACGTTGTTGTTGTTGTTTATTTGACATTGTTGTTGTTGTTGACGGTGTTGTTGTTGTTGTTGTTGTTTATTTGACGTTGTTGTTGTTTATTTGACGGTATTGTTGTTGTTGTTGTTTATTTGACGTTGTTGTTGTTGTTGTTTATTTGACGTTGTTGTTTTTCTTGTTGACGTTGTAGTTGTTGTTGTTATTTATTTGACGTTTTTGTTGTTGTTGACATAGTTGTTGTTGTTGTTGTTTATTTGACGTTGTTGTTGTTGTTGAGGTTGTTGTTGTTGTTGTTTATTTGACGTTGTTGTTGTTGTTGTTTATTTGATGTTGTTGTTGTTGTTGTTTATTTGACGTTGTTGTTGTTGTTGTTTATTTGACAGTGTTGTTGTTGTTGTTGTTTATTTGACGTTGTTATTGTTGTTGTTGTTTATTTGACGTTGTTGTTGTTGTTGACGTTGTTGTTGTTGTTTATTTGATGTTGTTGTTGTTGACATAGTAGTTATTGTTTATTTGACGTTGTTGTTGTTGTTGACGTTGTTGTTTATTTGACGTTGTTGTTGTTGTTTATTTTACGTTGTTGTTGTTGTTTATTTGACGTTGTTGTTGTTGTTTATTTGACGTTGTTATTGTTGTTGTTTATTTGACGGTGTTGTTGTTGTTGTTTATTTGACGTTGTTATTGTTTTTGTTGTTGTTTATTTGACGTTGTTGTTATTGTTGACGTTGTTGTTGTTGTTGTTTATTTGATGTTGTAGTTGTTGTTGACATAGTTGTTGTTGTTTATTTCACGTTGTTGTTGTTGTTGACGTTGTTGTTTATTTGACGTTGTTGTTGTTGTTTATTTGACGTTGTTGTTGTTGTTTATTTGACATTGTTGTTGTTGTTGTTGACGGTGTTGTTGTTGTTTATTTGACGTTGTTGTTGTTGTTGTTGTTTATTTGACGTTGTTGTTGTTGTTGTTTATTTGACAGTGTTGTTGTTGTTGTTGTTGTTTATTTGACGTTGTTATTGTTGTTGTTGTTTATTTGACGTTATTGTTGTTGTTGTTGTTTATTTGACGTAGATGTTGTTGTTGACGTTGTTGTTTTTGTTGTTGTTTATTTGACGTTGTTGTTGTTATTGTTGTTGTTGTTGTTGTTTATTTGACGTTGTTGTTGTTGTTGTTTATTTGACGTTGTTGTTGTTGTTGTTTATTTGACGTTGTTGTTGTTGTTGTTTATTTGACGTTGTTCTTGTTGTTGTTGACGTTGTTATTGTTGTTGTTTATTTGACGTTGTTGTTGTTGTTTACTTGACATTGTTGTTGTTGTTATTGTTTATTTGACGTTGTTGTTGTTTATTTGACGTTGTTGTTGTTGACGTCGTTCTTGTTGTTGTTTATTTGACGTTGTTGTTGTTATTTATTTGACATTGTTGTTGTTGTTGTTGCTTATTTGACGTAGTTGTTGTTGTTGTTGTTTACTTGACGTTGTTTTTATTATTGATGTTGTTGTTGTTGTTGTTTATTTGACGTTGTTGTTGTTCTTGTTTATTTGACGTTGTTGTTGTTGTTTATTTGACGTTGTTGTTGTTGTTTATTTGACGTTGTTGTTGTTGTTGTTTATTTGACGTTGTTGTTGTTGTTGTTTATTTGACGGTGTTGTTGTTGTTGTTGTTGTTTATTTGACGTTGTTATTGTTGTTGTTGTTGTTTATTTGACGTTGTTGTTATTGTTGACGTTGTTGTTGTTGTTGTTGTTTATTTGATGTTGTAGTTGTTGTTGACATAGTTGTTGTTGTTTATTTCACGTTGTTGTTGTTGTTGACGTTGTTGTTTATTTGACGTTGTTGTTGTTGTTGTTTATTTGACGTTGTTGTTGTTGTTTATTTGACATTGATGTTGTTGTTGTTGACGGTGTTGTTGTTGTTTATTTGACGTTGTTGTTGTTATTTATTTGACGTTGTTGTTGTTGTTGTTGACGTTGTTGTTGTTGTTGTTGTTTATTTGACATTGTTATTGTTGTTGTTGTTGACGTTGTTGTTGTTTATTTGACGTTGTTTCAGTATTGTTGTTTATTTGACATTGTTATTGTTATTTATTTGACATTGTTGTTGTTGTTGACGGTGTTGTTGTTGTTGTTTATTTAACGTTGTTGTTGTTGTTTATTTGACATTGTTGTTGTTATTGTTGTTGTTGTTGTTGTTGTTTATTTGACGTTGTTATTGTTGTTGTTGTTGTTGTTTATTTGACGTTGTTGTTGTTGTTACTGTTGTTGTTGTTGTTGTTGTTGTTGTTGTTGTTTATTTGACGTTGTTATTGTTGTTGTTGTTGTTGTTTATTTGACGTTGTTGTTGTTGACGGTGTTGTTGTTGTTGTTGTTTATTTGACATTGTTGTTGTTGTTGTTGACGTTGTTGTTGTTTATTTGACGTTGTTGTTGTTGTTGTTGTTCTTTATTTGACGTTGTTGTTGTTTATTTGACGTTGTTGTTGTTTATTTGACGTTGTTGTTGTTGTTTATTTGACGTTATTGTTGTTGTCGTTGTTGTTGTTGTTATTGTTTATTTGACGTTGTTGTTGTTGTTTATTTGACGTAGTTGTTGTTGTTGACGTTGTTGTTATTGTTGTTTATTTGACGTTTTTTTTGTTGTTGTTGTTGTTTATTTGACGTTGTTGTTGTTGTTTATTTGACGGTGTTGTTGTTGTTGTTTATTTGACGTTGTTATTGTTGTTGTTGTTGTTTATTTGACGTTGTTGTTGTTGTTGATGTTGTTGTTGTTGTTGTTTATTTGATGTTGTTGTTGTTGACATGGTTGTTGTGGTTTATTTCACATTGTTGTTGTTTTTGACGTTGTTGTTGTTGTTGAGGTTGTTGTTTTTGTTGTTGTTTATTTAACGTTGTTGTTGTTATTGTTTATTTGACGTTGTTGTTGTTGTTTATTTGACGTTGTTGTTGTTGTTTATTTGACATTGTTGTTGTTGTTGACGGTGTTGTTGTTGTTGTTTATTTGACGTTGTTGTTGTTGTTGATTTGACGTTGGTGTTGTTGTTGTTGACGTTGTTGTTGTTGTTTATTTGACGTTGTTGTTGTTGTTTATTTGACATTGTTGTTGTTGTTGACGGTGTTGTTGTTGTTGTTGTTGTTTATTTGACGTTGTTGTTGTTTATTTGACGGTATTGTTGTTGTTGTTGTTTATTTGACGTTGTTGTTGTTGTTATTGTTTATTTGACGTTGTTGTTGTTGTTTATTTGACGTAGTTGTTGTTGTTGACGTTGTTGTTATTGTTGTTTATTTGACGTTTTTGTTGTTGTTGATGTTGTTGTTGTTGTTGTTTATTTGATGTTGTTGTTGTTTATTTGACGTTGTTGTTGTTGTTTATTTGACGTTGTTATTGTTGTTGTTGTTGTTTATTTAACGTTGTTGTTGTTGTTGACGTTGTTGTTGTTGTTGTTTATTTGATGTTGTTGTTGTTGACATGGTTGTTGTGGTTTATTTCACATTGTTGTTGTTTTTGACGTTGTTGTTTATTTGACGTTGTTGTTGTTGTTGATTTGACGTTGTTGTTGTTGTTGTTGACGTTGTTGTTGTTGTTTATTTGACGTTGTTGTTGTTGTTTATTTGACATTGTTGTTGTTGTTGACGGTGTTGTTGTTGTTGTTGTTGTTTATTTGACGTTGTTGTTGTTTATTTGACGGTATTGTTGTTGTTGTTGTTTATTTGACGTTGTTGTTGTTGTTGTTTATTTGACGTTGTTGTTTTTCTTGTTGACGTTGTAGTTGTTGTTGTTATTTATTTGACGTTTTTGTTGTTGTTGA
Organism: Vicia faba; assembly: GCA_948472305.1. Taxonomy (NCBI): domain Eukaryota; kingdom Viridiplantae; phylum Streptophyta; class Magnoliopsida; order Fabales; family Fabaceae; genus Vicia; species Vicia faba. The sequence continues at coordinate 1,204,532,006 of OX451735.1, forward strand.
CATAGTTGTTGTTGTTGTTGTTTATTTGACGTTGTTGTTGTTGTTGTTGAGGTTGTTGTTGTTGTTGTTTATTTGACGTTGTTGTTATTGTTGTTTATTTGATGTTGTTGTTGTTGTTGTTTATTTGACGTTGTTGTTGTTGTTGTTTATTTGACAGTGTTGTTGTTGTTGTTGTTTATTTGACGTTGTTATTGTTGTTGTTGTTTATTTGACGTTGTTGTTGTTGTTGACGTTGTTGTTGTTGTTTATTTGATGTTGTTGTTGTTGACATAGTAGTTATTGTTTATTTGACGTTGTTGTTGTTGTTGACGTTGTTGTTTATTTGACGTTGTTGTTGTTGTTTATTTTACGTTGTTGTTGTTGTTTATTTGACGTTGTTGTTGTTGTTTATTTGACGTTGTTATTGTTGTTGTTTATTTGACGGTGTTGTTGTTGTTGTTTATTTGACGTTGTTATTGTTTTTGTTGTTGTTTATTTGACGTTGTTGTTATTGTTGACGTTGTTGTTGTTGTTGTTTATTTGATGTTGTAGTTGTTGTTGACATAGTTGTTGTTGTTTATTTCACGTTGTTGTTGTTGTTGACGTTGTTGTTTATTTGACGTTGTTGTTGTTGTTTATTTGACGTTGTTGTTGTTGTTTATTTGACATTGTTGTTGTTGTTGACGGTGTTGTTGTTGTTTATTTGACGTTGTTGTTGTTGTTGTTGTTTATTTGACGTTGTTGTTGTTGTTGTTTATTTGACAGTGTTGTTGTTGTTGTTGTTGTTTATTTGACGTTGTTATTGTTGTTGTTGTTTATTTGACGTTGTTGTTGTTGTTGTTGTTTATTTGACGTAGATGTTGTTGTTGACGTTGTTGTTTTTGTTGTTGTTTATTTGACGTTGTTGTTGTTATTGTTTATTTGACGTTGTTGTTGTTGTTTATTTGACGTTGTTGTTGTTGTTGTTGTTTATTTGACGTTTTTGTTGTTGTTGTTTATTTGACGTTGTTGTTGTTGTTGTTGTTTATTTGACGTTGTTGTTGTTGTTGACGTTGTTGTTGTTGTTGTTTATTTGACGTTGTTGTTGTTGTTTATTTGACATTGTTGTTGTTGTTGACGGTGTTGTTGTTGTTGTTGTTTATTTGACATTGTTGTTGTTATTGTTGTTGTTGTTGTTGTTTATTTGACGTTGTTGTTGTTGTTGTTTATTTGACGTTGTTGTTGTTGTTGTTTATTTGACGTTGTTGTTGTTGTTGTTTATTTGACGTTGTTGTTGTTGTTGTTTATTTGACGTTGTTCTTGTTGTTGTTGACGTTGTTATTGTTGTTGTTTATTTGACGTTGTTGTTGTTGTTTACTTGACATTGTTGTTGTTGTTATTGTTTATTTGACGTTGTTGTTGTTTATTTGACGTTGTTGTTGTTGACGTCGTTCTTGTTGTTGTTTATTTGACGTTGTTGTTGTTATTTATTTGACATTGTTGTTGTTGTTGTTGCTTATTTGACGTAGTTGTTGTTGTTGTTGTTTACTTGACGTTGTTTTTATTATTGATGTTGTTGTTGTTGTTGTTTATTTGACGTTGTTGTTGTTCTTGTTTATTTGACGTTGTTGTTGTTGTTTATTTGACGTTGTTGTTGTTGTTTATTTGACGTTGTTGTTGTTGTTGTTTATTTGACGTTGTTGTTGTTGTTGTTTATTTGACGGTGTTGTTGTTGTTGTTGTTGTTTATTTGACGTTGTTATTGTTGTTGTTGTTGTTTATTTGACGTTGTTGTTATTGTTGACGTTGTTGTTGTTGTTGTTGTTTATTTGATGTTGTAGTTGTTGTTGACATAGTTGTTGTTGTTTATTTCACGTTGTTGTTGTTGTTGACGTTGTTGTTTATTTGACGTTGTTGTTGTTGTTGTTTATTTGACGTTGTTGTTGTTGTTTATTTGACATTGATGTTGTTGTTGTTGACGGTGTTGTTGTTGTTTATTTGACGTTGTTGTTGTTATTTATTTGACGTTGTTGTTGTTGTTGTTGACGTTGTTGTTGTTGTTGTTGTTTATTTGACATTGTTATTGTTGTTGTTGTTGACGTTGTTGTTGTTTATTTGACGTTGTTTCAGTATTGTTGTTTATTTGACATTGTTATTGTTATTTATTTGACATTGTTGTTGTTGTTGACGGTGTTGTTGTTGTTGTTTATTTAACGTTGTTGTTGTTGTTTATTTGACATTGTTGTTGTTATTGTTGTTGTTGTTGTTGTTGTTTATTTGACATTGTTATTGTTGTTGTTGTTGTTGTTTATTTGACGTTGTTGTTGTTGTTACTGTTGTTGTTGTTGTTGTTGTTGTTGTTTATTTGACGTTGTTATTGTTGTTGTTGTTGTTGTTTATTTGACGTTGTTGTTGTTGACGGTGTTGTTGTTGTTGTTGTTTATTTGACATTGTTGTTGTTGTTGTTGACGTTGTTGTTGTTTATTTGACGTTGTTGTTGTTGTTGTTGTTCTTTATTTGACGTTGTTGTTGTTTATTTGACGTTGTTGTTGTTTATTTGACGTTGTTGTTGTTGTTTATTTGACGTTATTGTTGTTGACGTTGTTGTTGTTGTTATTGTTTATTTGACGTTGTTGTTGTTGTTTATTTGACGTAGTTGTTGTTGTTGACGTTGTTGTTATTGTTGTTTATTTGACGTTTTTTTTGTTGTTGTTGTTGTTTATTTGACGTTGTTGTTGTTGTTTATTTGACGGTGTTGTTGTTGTTGTTTATTTGACGTTGTTATTGTTGTTGTTGTTGTTTATTTGACGTTGTTGTTGTTGTTGATGTTGTTGTTGTTGTTGTTTATTTGATGTTGTTGTTGTTGACATGGTTGTTGTGGTTTATTTCACATTGTTGTTGTTTTTGACGTTGTTGTTGTTGTTGACGTTGTTGTTTTTGTTGTTGTTTATTTGACGTTGTTGTTGTTATTGTTTATTTGACGTTGTTGTTGTTGTTTATTTGACGTTGTTGTTGTTGTTTATTTGACATTGTTGTTGTTGTTGACGGTGTTGTTGTTGTTGTTTATTTGACGTTGTTGTTGTTGTTGATTTGACGTTGGTGTTGTTGTTGTTGACGTTGTTGTTGTTGTTTATTTGACGTTGTTGTTGTTGTTTATTTGACATTGTTGTTGTTGTTGACGGTGTTGTTGTTGTTGTTGTTGTTTATTTGACGTTGTTGTTGTTTATTTGACGGTATTGTTGTTGTTGTTGTTTATTTGACGTTGTTGTTGTTGTTGTTGTTTATTTGACGTTGTTGTTTTTCTTGTTGACGTTGTAGTTGTTGTTGTTATTTATTTGACGTTTTTGTTGTTGTTGACATAGTTGTTGTTGTTGTTGTTTATTTGACGTTGTTGTTGTTGTTGAGGTTGTTGTTGTTGTTGTTTATTTGACGTTGTTGTTGTTGTTGTTTATTTGATGTTGTTGTTGTTGTTGTTTATTTGACGTTGTTGTTGTTGTTGTTTATTTGACAGTGTTGTTGTTGTTGTTGTTTATTTGACGTTGTTATTGTTGTTGTTGTTTATTTGACGTTGTTGTTGTTGTTGACGTTGTTGTTGTTGTTTATTTGATGTTGTTGTTGTTGACATAGTAGTTATTGTTTATTTCACGTTGTTGTTGTTGTTGACGTTGTTGTTTATTTGACGTTGTTGTTGTTGTTTATTTGACGTTGTTGTTGTTGTTTATTTGACGTTGTTGTTGTTGTTTATTTGACGTTGTTGTTGTTGTTGTTTATTTGACGGTGTTGTTGTTGTTGTTTATTTGACGTTGTTATTGTTGTTGTTGTTGTTTATTTGACGTTGTTGTTATTGTTGACGTTGTTGTTGTTGTTGTTTATTTGATGTTGTAGTTGTTGTTGACATAGTTGTTGTTGTTTATTTCACGTTGTTGTTGTTGTTGACATTGTTGTTTATTTGACGTTGTTGTTGTTGTTTATTTGACGTTGTTGTTGTTGTTTATTTGACATTGTTGTTGTTGTTGTTGACGGTGTTGTTGTTGTTTATTTGACGTTGTTGTTGTTGTTGTTGTTTATTTGACAGTGTTGTTGTTGTTGTTGTTTATTTGACGTTGTTATTGTTGTTGTTGTTTATTTGACGTTGTTGTTGTTGTTGTTTATTTGACGTAGATGTTGTTGTTGACGTTGTTGTTTTTGTTGTTGTTTATTTGACATTGTTGTTGTTATTGTTTATTTGACGTTGTTGTTGTTGTTTATTTGACGTTGTTGTTGTTGTTGTTGTTGTTTATTTGACGTTTTTGTTGTTGTTGTTTATTTGACGTTGTTGTTGTTGTTGACGTTGTTGTTGTTGTTGTTTATTTGATGTTGTTGTTGTTGTTTATTTGACATTGTTGTTGTTGTTGACGGTGTTGTTGTTGTTGACGGTGTTGTTGTTGTTGTTGTTTATTTGACATTGTTGTTGTTATTGTTGTTGTTGTTGTTGTTGTTTATTTGACGTTGTTGTTGTTGTTGTTGTTTATTTGACGTTGTTGTTGTTGTTGTTGTTTATTTGACGTTGTTGTTGTTGTTGTTTATTTGACGTTGTTGTTGTTGTTGTTGACATTGTTATTGTTGTTGTTTATTTGACGTTGTTGTTGTTGTTTACTTGACATTGTTGTTGTTGTTATTGTTTATTTGACGTTGTTGTTGTTGTTGTTTATTTGACGGTGTTGTTGTTGTTGTTGTTTATTTGACGTTGTTATTGTTGTTGTTGTTGTTTATTTGACGTTGTTGTTATTGTTGACGTTGTTGTTGTTGTTGTTTATTTGATGTTGTAGTTGTTGTTGACATAGTTGTTGTTGTTTATTTCACGTTGTTGTTGTTGTTGACGTTGTTGTTTATTTGACGTTGTTGTTGTTGTTTATTTGACGTTGTTGTTGTTGTTTATTTGACATTGTTGTTGTTGTTGTTGACGGTGTTGTTGTTGTTTATTTGACGTTGTTGTTGTTATTTATTTCACGTTGTTGTTGTTGTTGTTGACGTTGTTGTTGTTGTTGTTGTTTATTTGACATTGTTATTGTTGTTGTTGTTGACGTTGTTGTTGTTTATTTGACGTTGTTTCAGTATTGTTGTTTATTTGACATTGTTATTGTTATTTATTTGACATTGTTATTGTTGTTGACGGTGTTGTTGTTGTTGTTTATTTAACGTTGTTGTTGTTGTTTATTTGACATTGTTGTTGTTATTGTTGTTGTTGTTGTTGTTGTTGTTTATTTGACATTGTTGTTGTTGTTGTTGTTGTTTATTTGACGTTGTTGTTGTTGTTACTGTTGTTGTTGTTGTTGTTGTTTATTTGACATTGTTGTTGTTGTTGTTGTTTATTTGACGTTGTTGTTGTTGTTTATTTGACGTTGTTGTTGACGGTGTTGTTGTTGTTGTTGTTGTTTATTTGACATTGTTGTTGTTGTTGTTGACGTTGTTGTTGTTTATTTGACGTTGTTGTTGTTGTTGTTGTTCTTTATTTGACGTTGTTGTTGTTTATTTGACGTTGTTGTTGTTTATTTGACGTTGTTGTTGTTGTTTATTTGACGTTATTGTTGTTGACGTTGTTGTTGTTGTTATTGTTTATTTGACGTTGTTGTTGTTATTTATTTGACGTTGTTATTGTTGTTGTTGTTGTTTATTTGACGTTGTTGTTGTTGTTGACGTTGTTGTTGTTGTTGTTTATTTGATGTTGTTGTTGTTGACATGGTTGTTGTGGTTTATTTCACATTGTTGTTGTTTTTGACGTTGTTGTTTATTTGACGTTGTTGTTGTTGTTGTTTATTTGACGTTGTTGTTGTAGTTGTTGATGTTGTTGTTGTTGTTTATTTGACGTTGTTGTTGTTGTTTATTTGACATTGTTGTTGTTGTTGACGGTGTTGTTGTTGTTGTTGTTTATTTGACGTTGTTGTTGTTGTTTATTTGACGTTGTTGTTGTTCTTGTTGACGTTGTTGTTGTTGTTGTTTATTTGACGTTTTTGTTGTTGTTGACATAGTTGTTGTTGTTGTTGTTTATTTGACGTTGTTGTTGTTGTTGAGGTTGTTGTTGTTGTTGTTTATTTGACGTTGTTGTTGTTGTTGTTTATTTGACGTTGTTGTTGTTGTTGTTTATTTGACGTTGTTGTTGTTGTTGTTGTTTATTTGACAGTGTTGTTGTTGTTGTTGTTTATTTGACGTTGTTATTGTTGTTGTTGTTTATTTGACGTTGTTGTTGTTGTTGTTTATTTGACGTAGTTGTTGTTGTTGACGTTGTTGTTTTTGTTGTTGTTTATTTGACGTTGTTGTTGTTATTGTTTATTTGACGTTGTTGTTGTTGTTTATTTGACGTTGTTGTTGTTGTTGTTGTTGTTGTTGTTTATTTGACGTTTTTGTTGTTGTTGTTTATTTGACGTTGTTGTTGTTGTTGTTGTTTATTTGATGTTGTTGTTGTTGTTTATTTGACATTGTTGTTGTTGTTGACGGTTGTTGTTTATTTGACGTTGTTGTTGTTGTTGTTGTTGTTGTTGTTGTTGTTGTTGTTTATTTGACGTTGTTGTTGTTGTTGTTGTTGTTTATTTGACGTTGTTGTTGTTGTTGTTTATTTGACGTTGTTGTTGTTGTTGTTGTTGTTTATTTGACGTTGTTGTTGTTGTTGTTGTTGACGTTGTTGTTATTTATTTGACGTTGTTGTTGTTGTTGTTGACGTTGTTGTTGTTGTTGTTTATTTGACATTGTTATTGTTGTTGTTGTTGTTTATTTGACGTTGTTGTTGTTGTTGTTGACGTTGTTGTTGTTGTTGTTGTTTATTTGACATTGTTATTGTTGTTGTTGTTAACGTTGTTGTTGTTTATTTGTCGTTGTTGATGTTGTTGTTCTTTATTTGACGTTGTTGTTGTTTATTTGACGTTGTTGTTGTTGAAGTTGTTGTTGTTGTTATTGTTTATTTGACGTTGTTGTTGTTATTTATTTGACGTAGTTGTTGTTGTTGACGTTGTTGTTGTTGTTGTTGTTTATTTGACGTTGTTGTTGTTGTTTATTTGACGTAGTTGTTGTTGTTGACGGTTGTTGTTGTTGTTGTTGTTTATTTGACGTTTTTGTTGTTGTTGATGTTGTTGTTGTTGTTGTTGTTGACATTGTTGTTGTTGTTGTTTATTTGACGTTGTTGTTGTTGTTGATGTTGTTGTTGTTTATGTTGTTGTTGTTGTTGTTTATTTGACGTTGTTTCAGTATTGTTGTTTATTTGACATTGTTATTGTTATTTATTTGACATTGTTATTGTTGTTGACGGTGTTGTTGTTGTTGTTTATTTAACGTTGTTGTTGTTGTTTATTTGACATTGTTGTTGTTATTGTTGTTGTTGTTGTTGTTGTTGTTTATTTGACATTGTTGTTGTTGTTGTTGTTGTTTATTTGACGTTGTTGTTGTTGTTACTGTTGTTGTTGTTGTTGTTGTTTATTTGACATTGTTGTTGTTGTTGTTGTTGTTTATTTGACGTTGTTGTTGTTGTTTATTTGACGTTGTTGTTGTTGACGGTGTTGTTGTTGTTGTTGTTGTTTATTTGACATTGTTGTTGTTGTTGTTGACGTTGTTGTTGTTTATTTGACGTTGTTGTTGTTGTTGTTGTTCTTTATTTGACGTTGTTGTTGTTTATTTGACGTTGTTGTTGTTTATTTGACGTTGTTGTTGTTGTTTATTTGACGTTATTGTTGTTGACGTTGTTGTTGTTGTTATTGTTTATTTGACGTTGTTGTTGTTATTTATTTGACGTTGTTATTGTTGTTGTTGTTGTTTATTTGACGTTGTTGTTGTTGTTGACGTTGTTGTTGTTGTTGTTTATTTGATGTTGTTGTTGTTGACATGGTTGTTGTGGTTTATTTCACATTGTTGTTGTTTTTGACGTTGTTGTTTATTTGACGTTGTTGTTGTTGTTGTTTATTTGACGTTGTTGTTGTAGTTGTTGATGTTGTTGTTGTTGTTTATTTGACGTTGTTGTTGTTGTTTATTTGACATTGTTGTTGTTGTTGACGGTGTTGTTGTTGTTGTTGTTGTTTATTTGACGTTGTTGTTGTTGTTTATTTGACGTTGTTGTTGTTCTTGTTGACGTTGTTGTTGTTGTTGTTTATTTGACGTTTTTGTTGTTGTTGACATAGTTGTTGTTGTTGTTGTTTATTTGACGTTGTTGTTGTTGTTGAGGTTGTTGTTGTTGTTGTTTATTTGACGTTGTTGTTGTTGTTGTTTATTTGACGTTGTTGTTGTTGTTGTTTATTTGACGTTGTTGTTGTTGTTGTTGTTTATTTGACAGTGTTGTTGTTGTTGTTGTTTATTTGACGTTGTTATTGTTGTTGTTGTTTATTTGACGTTGTTGTTGTTGTTGTTTATTTGACGTAGTTGTTGTTGTTGACGTTGTTGTTTTTGTTGTTGTTTATTTGACGTTGTTGTTGTTATTGTTTATTTGACGTTGTTGTTGTTGTTTATTTGACGTTGTTGTTGTTGTTGTTGTTGTTGTTGTTTATTTGACGTTTTTGTTGTTGTTGTTTATTTGACGTTGTTGTTGTTGTTGTTTATTTGATGTTGTTGTTGTTGTTTATTTGACATTGTTGTTGTTGTTGACGGTTGTTGTTTATTTGACGTTGTTGTTGTTGTTGTTGTTGTTGTTGTTGTTGTTGTTGTTTATTTGACGTTGTTGTTGTTGTTGTTGTTGTTTATTTGACGTTGTTGTTGTTGTTGTTTATTTGACGTTGTTGTTGTTGTTGTTGTTGTTTATTTGACGTTGTTGTTGTTGTTGTTGTTGACGTTGTTGTTATTTATTTGACGTTGTTGTTGTTGTTGTTGACGTTGTTGTTGTTGTTGTTTATTTGACATTGTTATTGTTGTTGTTGTTGTTTATTTGACGTTGTTGTTGTTGTTGTTGACGTTGTTGTTGTTGTTGTTGTTTATTTGACATTGTTATTGTTGTTGTTGTTAACGTTGTTGTTGTTTATTTGTCGTTGTTGATGTTGTTGTTCTTTATTTGACGTTGTTGTTGTTTATTTGACGTTGTTGTTGTTGAAGTTGTTGTTGTTGTTATTGTTTATTTGACGTTGTTGTTGTTATTTATTTGACGTAGTTGTTGTTGTTGACGTTGTTGTTGTTGTTGTTGTTTATTTGACGTTGTTGTTGTTGTTTATTTGACGTAGTTGTTGTTGTTGACGGTTGTTGTTGTTGTTGTTGTTTATTTGACGTTTTTGTTGTTGTTGATGTTGTTGTTGTTGTTGTTGTTGACATTGTTGTTGTTGTTGTTTATTTGACGTTGTTGTTGTTGTTGATGTTGTTGTTGTTTATGTTGTTGTTGTTGTTGTTTATTTGACGTTGTTTCAGTATTGTTGTTTATTTGACATTGTTATTGTTATTTATTTGACATTGTTATTGTTGTTGACGGTGTTGTTGTTGTTGTTTATTTAACGTTGTTGTTGTTGTTTATTTGACATTGTTGTTGTTATTGTTGTTGTTGTTGTTGTTGTTGTTTATTTGACATTGTTGTTGTTGTTGTTGTTGTTTATTTGACGTTGTTGTTGTTGTTACTGTTGTTGTTGTTGTTGTTGTTTATTTGACATTGTTGTTGTTGTTGTTGTTGTTTATTTGACGTTGTTGTTGTTGTTTATTTGACGTTGTTGTTGTTGACGGTGTTGTTGTTGTTGTTGTTGTTTATTTGACATTGTTGTTGTTGTTGTTGACGTTGTTGTTGTTTATTTGACGTTGTTGTTGTTGTTGTTGTTCTTTATTTGACGTTGTTGTTGTTTATTTGACGTTGTTGTTGTTTATTTGACGTTGTTGTTGTTGTTTATTTGACGTTATTGTTGTTGACGTTGTTGTTGTTGTTATTGTTTATTTGACGTTGTTGTTGTTATTTATTTGACGTTGTTATTGTTGTTGTTGTTGTTTATTTGACGTTGTTGTTGTTGTTGACGTTGTTGTTGTTGTTGTTTATTTGATGTTGTTGTTGTTGACATGGTTGTTGTGGTTTATTTCACATTGTTGTTGTTTTTGACGTTGTTGTTTATTTGACGTTGTTGTTGTTGTTGTTTATTTGACGTTGTTGTTGTAGTTGTTGATGTTGTTGTTGTTGTTTATTTGACGTTGTTGTTGTTGTTTATTTGACATTGTTGTTGTTGTTGACGGTGTTGTTGTTGTTGTTGTTGTTTATTTGACGTTGTTGTTGTTGTTTATTTGACGTTGTTGTTGTTCTTGTTGACGTTGTTGTTGTTGTTGTTTATTTGACGTTGTTGTTGTTGTTGAGGTTGTTGTTGTTGTTGTTTATTTGACGTTGTTGTTGTTGTTGTTTATTTGACGTTGTTGTTGTTGTTGTTTATTTGACGTTGTTGTTGTTGTTGTTGTTTATTTGACAGTGTTGTTGTTGTTGTTGTTTATTTGACGTTGTTATTGTTGTTGTTGTTTATTTGACGTTGTTGTTGTTGTTGTTTATTTGACGTAGTTGTTGTTGTTGACGTTGTTGTTTTTGTTGTTGTTTATTTGACGTTGTTGTTGTTATTGTTTATTTGACGTTGTTGTTGTTGTTTATTTGACGTTGTTGTTGTTGTTGTTGTTGTTGTTGTTTATTTGACGTTTTTGTTGTTGTTGTTTATTTGACGTTGTTGTTGTTGTTGTTTATTTGATGTTGTTGTTGTTGTTTATTTGACATTGTTGTTGTTGTTGACGGTTGTTGTTTATTTGACGTTGTTGTTGTTGTTGTTGTTGTTGTTGTTGTTGTTGTTGTTGTTGTTTATTTGACGTTGTTGTTGTTGTTGTTGTTGTTTATTTGACGTTGTTGTTGTTGTTGTTTATTTGACGTTGTTGTTGTTGTTGTTGTTTATTTGACGTTGTTGTTGTTGTTGTTGTTGACGTTGTTGTTATTTATTTGACGTTGTTGTTGTTGTTGTTGACGTTGTTGTTGTTGTTGTTTATTTGACATTGTTATTGTTGTTGTTGTTGTTTATTTGACGTTGTTGTTGTTGTTGTTGACGTTGTTGTTGTTGTTGTTGTTTATTTGACATTGTTATTGTTGTTGTTGTTAACGTTGTTGTTGTTTATTTGTCGTTGTTGATGTTGTTGTTCTTTATTTGACGTTGTTGTTATTTATTTGACGTTGTTGTTGTTGAAGTTGTTGTTGTTGTTATTGTTTATTTGACGTTGTTGTTGTTATTTATTTGACGTAGTTGTTGTTGTTGACGTTGTTGTTGTTGTTGTTGTTTATTTGACGTTGTTGTTGTTGTTTATTTGACGTAGTTGTTGTTGTTGACGGTTGTTGTTGTTGTTGTTGTTTATTTGACGTTTTTGTTGTTGTTGATGTTGTTGTTGTTGTTGTTGTTGTTGACATTGTTGTTGTTGTTGTTTATTTGACGTTGTTGTTGTTGTTGATGTTGTTGTTGTTTATGTTGTTGTTGTTGTTGTTTAATTGACATTGTTGTTGTTGTTGTTGTTTATTTGACGTTGTTGTTGTTGTTGTTATTGTTGTTTATTTGACGTTGTTGTTGTTGACGTTGTTTATTTGACGTTGTTGTTGTTGTTTATTTGACGTTGTTGTTGTTGTTGACGCTGTTGTTGTTGTTTATTTGACGTTGTTGTTGTTATTTATTTGACATTGTTGTTGTTGACGTTGTTGTCGTTGTTGTTTATTTGACATTGTTGTTTTTGTTGTTGTTGACGTTGTTCTTGTTGTTGTTGTTTATTTGATGTTGTTTTAGTATTGTTGTGTATTTGACATTGTTGTTGTTGTTTATTTGACGTTGTTGTTGTTGTTGAGGTTGTTGTTGTTGTTGTTTATTTGACGTTGTTGTTGTTGTTGTTTATTTGACGTTGTTGTTGTTGTTGTTTATTTGACGTTGTTGTTGTTGTTGTTTATTTGACAGTGTTGTTGTTGTTGTTGTTGTTGTTTATTTGACGTTGTTATTGTTGTTGTTGTTTATTTGACGTTGTTGTTGTTGTTGTTTATTTGACGTAGTTGTTGTTGTTGACGTTGTTGTTTTTGTTGTTGTTTATTTGACGTTGTTGTTGTTATTGTTTATTTGACGTTGTTGTTGTTGTTTATTTGACGTTGTTGTTGTTGTTGTTGTTTATTTGACGTTTTTGTTGTTGTTGTTTATTTGACGTTGTTGTTGTTGTTGTTTATTTGATGTTGTTGTTGTTGTTTATTTGACATTGTTGTTGTTGTTGACGGTGTTGTTGTTGTTGTTGTTGACGGTGTTGTTGTTGTTGTTGTTGTTTATTTGACATTGTTGTTGTTATTGTTGTTGTTGTTGTTGTTGTTGTTTATTTGACGTTGTTGTTGTTGTTGTTGTTTATTTGACGTTGTTGTTGTTGTTGTTTATTTGACGTTGTTGTTGTTGTTGTTTATTTGACAGTGTTGTTGTTGTTGTTTATTTGACGTTGTTATTGTTGTTGTTGTTTATTTGACGTTGTTGTTGTTGTTGACGTTGTTGTTGTTGTTTATTTGATGTTGTTGTTGTTGACATAGTAGTTATTGTTTATTTGACGTTGTTGTTGTTGTTGACGTTGTTGTTTATTTGACGTTGTTGTTGTTGTTTATTTTACGTTGTTGTTGTTGTTTATTTGACGTTGTTGTTGTTGTTTATTTGACGTTGTTATTGTTGTTGTTTATTTGACGGTGTTGTTGTTGTTGTTTATTTGACGTTGTTATTGTTGTTGTTGTTGTTTATTTGACGTTGTTGTTATTGTTGACGTTGTTGTTGTTGTTGTTGTTTATTTGATGTTGTAGTTGTTGTTGACATAGTTGTTGTTGTTTATTTCACGTTGTTGTTGTTGTTGACGTTGTTGTTTATTTGACGTTGTTGTTGTTGTTTATTTGACGTTGTTGTTGTTGTTTATTTGACATTGTTGTTGTTGTTGTTGACGATGTTGTTGTTGTTTATTTGACGTTGTTGTTGTTGTTGTTTATTTGACGTTGTTGTTGTTGTTGTTGTTTATTTGACAGTGTTGTTGTTGTTGTTGTTGTTTATTTGACGTTGTTATTGTTGTTGTTGTTTATTTGACGTTGTTGTTGTTGTTGTTTATTTGACGTAGATGTTGTTGTTGACGTTGTTGTTTTTGTTGTTGTTTATTTGACGTTGTTGTTGTTATTGTTTATTTGACGTTGTTGTTGTTGTTTATTTGACGTTGTTGTTGTTGTTGTTGTTTATTTGACGTTTTTGTTGTTGTTGTTTATTTGACGTTGTTGTTGTTGTTGTTTATTTGACGTTGTTGTTGTTGTTGACGTTGTTGTTGTTGTTGTTTATTTGACGTTGTTGTTGTTGTTTATTTCACATTGTTGTTGTTGTTGACGGTGTTGTTGTTGTTGTTGTTGTTTATTTGACATTGTTGTTGTTATTGTTGTTGTTGTTGTTGTTTATTTGACGTTGTTGTTGTTGTTGTTGTTGTTTATTTGACGTTGTTGTTGTTGTTGTTTATTTGACGTTATTGTTGTTGTTGTTTATTTGACGTTGTTCTTGTTGTTGTTGACGTTGTTATTGTTGTTGTTGTTTACTTGACATTGTTGTTGTTGTTATTGTTTATTTGACGTTGTTGTTGTTTATTTGACGTTGTTGTTGTTGACGTCGTTCTTGTTGTTGTTTATTTGACGTTGTTGTTGTTATTTATTTGACGTTGTTGTTGTTGTTGTTGCTTATTTGACGTAGTTGTTGTTGTTGTTGTTTACTTGACGTTGTTTTTATTATTGATGTTGTTGTTGTTGTTGTTTATTTGACGTTGTTGTTGTTCTTGTTTATTTGACGTTGTTGTTGTTGTTTATTTGACGTTGTTGTTGTTGTTTACTTGACGTTGTTGTTGTTGTTGTTGTTTATTTGACGTTGTTGTTGTTGTTGTTTATTTGACGGTGTTGTTGTTGTTGTTGTTGTTGTTTATTTGACGTTGTTATTGTTGTTGTTGTTGTTTATTTGACGTTGTTGTTATTGTCGACGTTGTTGTTGTTGTTGTTTATTTGATGTTGTAGTTGTTGTTGACATAGTTGTTGTTGTTTATTTCACGTTGTTGTTGTTGTTGACGTTGTTGTTTATTTGACGTTGTTGTTGTTGTTGTTTATTTGACGTTGTTGTTGTTGTTTATTTGACATTGTTGTTGTTGTTGTTGACGGTGTTGTTGTTGTTTATTTGACGTTGTTGTTGTTATTTATTTGACGTTGTTGTTGTTGTTGTTGACGTTGTTGTTGTTGTTGTTGTTTATTTGACATTGTTATTGTTGTTGTTGTTGACGTTGTTGTTGTTTATTTGACGTTGTTTCAGTATTGTTGTTTATTTGACATTGTTATTGTTATTTATTTGACATTGTTGTTGTTGTTGACGGTGTTGTTGTTGTTGTTTATTTAACGTTGTTGTTGTTGTTTATTTGACATTGTTGTTGTTATTATTGTTGTTGTTGTTGTTGTTTATTTGACGTTGTTGTTGTTGTTGTTGTTGTTGTTGTTTATTTGACGTTGTTGTTGTTGTTACTGTTGTTGTTGTTGTTGTTGTTGTTGTTTATTTGACATTGTTGTTGTTGTTGTTGTTTATTTGACGTTGTTGTTGTTGTTTATTTGACGTTGTTGTTGTTGTTTATTTGACGTTGTTGTTGTTGACGGTGTTGTTGTTGTTGTTGTTGTTTATTTGACATTGTTGTTGTTGTTGTTGACGTTGTTGTTGTTTATTTGACGTTGTTGTTGTTGTTGTTGTTGTTTATTTGACGTTGTTGTTGTTTATTTGACGTTGTTGTTGTTGTTTATTTGACGTTATTGTTGTTGACGTTGTTGTTGTTGTTATTGTTTATTTGACGTTGTTGTTGTTGTTTATTTGACGTAGTTGTTGTTGTTGACGTTGTTGTTATTGTTGTTTATTTGACGTTTTTTTTGTTGTTGTTGTTGTTTATTTGACGTTGTTGTTGTTGTTTATTTGACGGTGTTGTTGTTGTTGTTGTTTATTTGACGTTGTTATTGTTGTTGTTGTTGTTGTTTATTTGACGTTGTTGTTGTTGTTGACGTTGTTGTTGTTGTTGTTTATTTGATGTTGTTGTTGTTGACATGGTTGTTGTGGTTTATTTCACATTGTTGTTGTTTTTGACGTTGTTGTTGTTGTTGACGTTGTTGTTTTTGTTGTTGTTTATTTGACGTTGTTGTTGTTATTGTTTATTTGACGTTGTTGTTGTTGTTTATTTGACGTTGTTGTTGTTGTTTATTTGACATTGTTGTTGTTGTTGACGGTGTTGTTGTTGTTGTTTATTTGACGTTGTTGTTGTTGTTGATTTGACGTTGGTGTTGTGGTTGTTGACGTTGTTGTTGTTGTTTATTTGACGTTGTTGTTGTTGTTTATTTGACATTGTTGTTGTTGTTGACGGTGTTGTTGTTGTTGTTGTTGTTTATTTGACGTTGTTGTTGTTTAATTGACGGTATTGTTGTTGTTGTTGTTTATTTGACGATGTTGTTGTTGTTGTTGTTTATTTGACGTTGTTGTTTTTCTTGTTGACGTTGTAGTTGTTGTTGTTATTTATTTGACGTTTTTGTTGTTGTTGACATAGTTGTTGTTGTTGTTGTTTATTTGACGTTGTTGTTGTTGTTGAGGTTGTTGTTGTTGTTGTTTATTTGACGTTGTTGTTGTTGTTGTTTATTTGATGTTGTTGTTGTTGTTGTTTATTTGACGTTGTTGTTGTTGTTGTTTATTTGACAGTGTTGTTGTTGTTGTTGTTTATTTGACGTTGTTATTGTTGTTGTTGTTTATTTGACGTTGTTGTTGTTGTTGACGTTGTTGTTGTTTTTTATTTGATGTTGTTGTTGTTGACATAGTAGTTATTGTTTATTTCACGTTGTTGTTGTTGTTGACGTTGTTGTTTATTTGACGTTGTTGTTGTTGTTGTTTATTTGACGTTGTTGTTGTTGTTTATTTGACGTTGTTGTTGTTGTTTATTTGACGTTGTTGTTGTTGTTTATTTGACGTTGTTGTTGTTGTTGTTTATTTGACGGTGTTGTTGTTGTTGTTTATTTGACGTTGTTATTGTTGTTGTTGTTGTTTATTTGAAGTTGTTGTTATTGTTGACGTTGTTGTTGTTGTTGTTTATTTGATGTTGTAGTTGTTGTTGACATAGTTGTTGTTGTTTATTTCACGTTGTTGTTGTTGTGTACGTTGTTGTTTATTTGACGTTGTTGTTGTTGTTTATTTGACGTTGTTGTTGTTGTTTATTTGACATTGTTGTTGTTGTTGTTGACGGTGTTGTTGTTGTTTATTTGACGTTGTTGTTGTTGTTGTTTATTTGACGTTGTTGTTGTTGTTGTTGTTTATTTGACAGTGTTGTTGTTGTTGTTGTTTATTTGACGTTGTTATTGTTGTTGTTGTTTATTTGACGTTGTTGTTGTTGTTGTTTATTTGACGTAGATGTTGTTGTTGACGTTGTTGTTTTTGTTGTTGTTTATTTGACGTTGTTGTTGTTATTGTTTATTTGACGTTGTTGTTGTTGTTTATTTGACGTTGTTGTTGTTGTTGTTGTTGTTGTTTATTTGACGTTTTTGTTGTTGTTGTTTATTTGACGTTGTTGTTGTTGTTGTTGACGTTGTTGTTGTTGTTGTTTATTTGACGTTGTTGTTGTTGTTTATTTGACATTGTTGTTGTTGTTGACGGTGTTGTTGTTGTTGTTGTTTATTTGACATTGTTGTTGTTATTGTTGTTGTTGTTGTTGTTGTTTATTTGACGTTGTTGTTGTTGTTGTTGTTGTTGTTGTTTATTTGACGTTGTTGTTGTTGTTGTTTATTTGACGTTGTTGTTGTTGTTGTTTATTTGACGTTGTTGTTGTTGTTGTTGACGTTGTTATTGTTGTTGTTTATTTGACGTTGTTGTTGCTGTTTACTTGACATTTATTGTTGTTGTTATTGTTTATTTGACGTTGTTGTTGTTGTTGTTTATTTGACGGTGTTGTTGTTGTTGTTGTTGTTTATTTGACGTTGTTATTGTTGTTGTTGTTGTTTATTTGACGTTGTTGTTATTGTTGACGTTGTTGTTGTTGTTGTTGTTTATTTGATGTTGTAGTTGTTGTTGACATAGTTGTTGTTGTTTATTTCACGTTGTTGTTGTTGTTGACGTTGTTGTTTATTTGACGTTGTTGTTGTTGTTTATTTGACGTTGTTGTTGTTGTTTATTTGACATTGTTGTTGTTGTTGTTGACGGTGTTGTTGTTTTTTATTTGACGTTGTTGTTGTTATTTATTTGACGTTGTTGTTGTTGTTGTTGACGTTGTTGTTGTTGTTTATTTGACATTGTTATTGTTGTTGTTGTTGACGTTGTTGTTGTTTATTTGACGTTGTTTCAGTATTGTTGTTTATTTGACATTGTTATTGTTATTTATTTGACATTGTTATTGTTGTTGACGGTGTTGTTGTTGTTGTTTATTTAACGTTGTTGTTGTTGTTTATTTGACATTGTTGTTGTTATTGTTGTTGTTGTTGTTGTTGTTTATTTGACATTGTTGTTGTTGTTGTTGTTGTTTATTTGACGTTGTTGTTGTTGTTACTGTTGTTGTTGTTGTTTATTTGACATTGTTGTTGTTGTTGTTGTTTATTTGACGTTGTTGTTGTTGTTTATTTGACGTTGTTGTTGTTGTTTATTTGACGTTGTTGTTGTTGACGGTGTTGTTGTTGTTGTTGTTTATTTGACATTGTTGTTGTTGTTGTTGACGTTGTTGTTGTTTATTTGACGTTGTTGTTGTTGTTGTTGTTCTTTATTTGACGTTGTTGTTGTTTATTTGACGTTGTTGTTGTTTATTTGACGTTGTTGTTGTTGTTTATTTGACGTTATTGTTGTTGACGTTGTTGTTGTTGTTATTGTTTATTTGACGTTGTTGTTGTTGTTTATTTGACGTTGTTATTGTTGTTGTTGTTGTTTATTTGACGTTGTTGTTGTTGTTGACGTTGTTGTTGTTGTTGTTTATTTGATGTTGTTGTTGTTGACATGGTTGTTGTGGTTTATTTCACATTGTTGTTGTTTTTGACGTTGTTGTTTATTTGACGTTGTTGTTGTTGTTGTTTATTTGACGTTGTTGTTGTAGTTGTTGATGTTGTTGTTGTTGTTTATTTGACGTTGTTGTTGTTGTTTATTTGACATTGTTGTTGTTGTTGACGGTGTTGTTGTTGTTGTTGTTTATTTGACGTTGTTGTTGTTGTTGTTTATTTGACGTTGTTGTTGTTCTTGTTGACGTTGTTGTTGTTGTTGTTTATTTGACGTTTTTGTTGTTGTTGACATAGTTGTTGTTGTTGTTGTTTATTTGACGTTGTTGTTGTTGTTGAGGTTGTTGTTGTTGTTGTTTATTTGACGTTGTTGTTGTTGTTGTTTATTTGACGTTGTTGTTGTTGTTGTTTATTTGACGTTGTTGTTGTTGTTGTTGTTGTTTATTTGACAGTGTTGTTGTTGTTGTTGTTGTTTATTTGACGTTGTTATTGTTGTTGTTGTTTATTTGACGTTGTTGTTGTTGTTGTTTATTTGACGTAGTTGTTGTTGTTGACGTTGTTGTTTTTGTTGTTGTTTATTTGACGTTGTTGTTGTTATTGTTTATTTGACGTTGTTGTTGTTGTTTATTTGACGTTGTTGTTGTTGTTGTTGTTGTTTATTTGACGTTTTTGTTGTTGTTGTTTATTTGACGTTGTTGTTGTTGTTGTTTATTTGATGTTGTTGTTGTTGTTGTTTATTTGACATTGTTGTTGTTGTTGACGGTGTTGTTGTTGTTGTTGTTGTTTATTTGACATTGTTGTTGTTATTGTTGTTGTTGTTGTTGTTTATTTGACGTTGTTGTTGTTGTTGTTGTTTATTTGACGTTGTTGTTGTTGTTGTTGTTTATTTGACGTTGTTGTTGTTGTTGTTGACGTTGTTGTTGTTGTTGTTTATTTGATGTTGTTGTTGTTGTTGTTTATTTGACATTGTTGTTGTTGTTGACGGTGTTGTTGTTGTTGTTGTTGTTTATTTGACATTGTTATTGTTGTTGTTGTTGTTGTTGTTGTTTATTTGACGTTGTTGTTGTTGTTGTTGTTTATTTGACGTTGTTGTTGTTGTTGTTTATTTGACGTTGTTGTTGTTGTTGTTTATTTGACAGTGTTGTTGTTGTTGTTTATTTGACGTTGTTATTGTTGTTGTTGTTTATTTGACGTTGTTGTTGTTGTTGACGTTGTTGTTGTTGTTTATTTGATGTTGTTGTTGTTGACATAGTAGTTATTGTTTATTTGACGTTGTTGTTGTTGTTGACGTTGTTGTTTATTTGACGTTGTTGTTGTTGTTTATTTTACGTTGTTGTTGTTGTTTATTTGACGTTGTTGTTGTTGTTTATTTGACGTTGTTATTGTTGTTGTTTATTTGACGGTGTTGTTGTTGTTGTTTATTTGACGTTGTTATTGTTGTTGTTGTTGTTTATTTGACGTTGTTGTTATTGTTGACGTTGTTGTTGTTGTTGTTGTTTATTTGATGTTGTAGTTGTTGTTGACATAGTTGTTGTTGTTTATTTCACGTTGTTGTTGTTGTTGACGTTGTTGTTTATTTGACGTTGTTGTTGTTGTTTATTTGACGTTGTTGTTGTTGTTTATTTGACATTGTTGTTGTTGTTGTTGACGATGTTGTTGTTGTTTATTTGACATTGTTGTTGTTGTTGTTTATTTGACGTTGTTGTTGTTGTTGTTGTTTATTTGACAGTGTTGTTGTTGTTGTTGTTGTTTATTTGACGTTGTTATTGTTGTTGTTGTTTATTTGACGTTGTTGTTGTTGTTGTTTATTTGACGTAGATGTTGTTGTTGACGTTGTTGTTTTTGTTGTTGTTTATTTGACGTTGTTGTTGTTATTGTTTATTTGACGTTGTTGTTGTTGTTGTTGTTTATTTGACGTTTTTGTTGTTGTTGTTTATTTGACGTTGTTGTTGTTGTTGTTTATTTGACGTTGTTGTTGTTGTTGACGTTGTTGTTGTTGTTGTTTATTTGACGTTGTTGTTGTTGTTTATTTCACATTGTTGTTGTTGTTGACGGTGTTGTTGTTGTTGTTGTTGTTTATTTGACATTGTTGTTGTTATTGTTGTTGTTGTTGTTGTTTATTTGACGTTGTTGTTGTTGTTGTTGTTGTTTATTTGACGTTGTTGTTGTTGTTGTTTATTTGACGTTATTGTTGTTGTTGTTTATTTGACGTTGTTCTTGTTGTTGTTGACGTTGTTATTGTTGTTGTTGTTTACTTGACATTGTTGTTGTTGTTATTGTTTATTTGACGTTGTTGTTGTTTATTTGACGTTGTTGTTGTTGACGTCGTTCTTGTTGTTGTTTATTTGACGTTGTTGTTGTTATTTATTTGACGTTGTTGTTGTTGTTGTTGCTTATTTGACGTAGTTGTTGTTGTTGTTGTTTACTTGACGTTGTTTTTATTATTGATGTTGTTGTTGTTGTTGTTTATTTGACGTTGTTGTTGTTCTTGTTTATTTGACGTTGTTGTTGTTGTTTATTTGACGTTGTTGTTGTTGTTTATTTGACGTTGTTGTTGTTGTTGTTGTTTATTTGACGTTGTTGTTGTTGTTGTTTATTTGACGGTGTTGTTGTTGTTGTTGTTGTTGTTTATTTGACGTTGTTATTGTTGTTGTTGTTGTTTATTTGACGTTGTTGTTATTGTCGACGTTGTTGTTGTTGTTGTTGTTTATTTGATGTTGTAGTTGTTGTTGACATAGTTGTTGTTGTTTATTTCACGTTGTTGTTGTTGTTGACGTTGTTGTTTATTTGACGTTGTTGTTGTTGTTGTTTATTTGACGTTGTTGTTGTTGTTTATTTGACATTGTTGTTGTTGTTGTTGACGGTGTTGTTGTTGTTTATTTGACGTTGTTGTTGTTATTTATTTGACGTTGTTGTTGTTGTTGTTGACGTTGTTGTTGTTGTTGTTGTTTATTTGACATTGTTATTGTTGTTGTTGTTGACGTTGTTGTTGTTTATTTGACGTTGTTTCAGTATTGTTGTTTATTTGACATTGTTATTGTTATTTATTTGACATTGTTGTTGTTGTTGACGGTGTTGTTGTTGTTGTTTATTTAACGTTGTTGTTGTTGTTTATTTGACATTGTTGTTGTTATTATTGTTGTTGTTGTTGTTTATTTGACGTTGTTGTTGTTGTTGTTGTTGTTGTTTATTTGACGTTGTTGTTGTTGTTACTGTTGTTGTTGTTGTTGTTGTTGTTGTTGTTGTTTATTTGACATTGTTGTTGTTGTTGTTGTTTATTTGACGTTGTTGTTGTTGTTTATTTGACGTTGTTGTTGTTGTTTATTTGACGTTGTTGTTGTTGACGGTGTTGTTGTTGTTGTTGTTGTTTATTTGACATTGTTGTTGTTGTTGTTGACGTTGTTGTTGTTTATTTGACGTTGTTGTTGTTGTTGTTGTTGTTTATTTGACGTTGTTGTTGTTTATTTGACGTTGTTGTTGTTGTTTATTTGACGTTATTGTTGTTGACGTTGTTGTTGTTGTTATTGTTTATTTGACGTTGTTGTTGTTGTTTATTTGACGTAGTTGTTGTTGTTGACGTTGTTGTTATTGTTGTTTATTTGACGTTTTTTTTGTTGTTGTTGTTGTTTATTTGACGTTGTTGTTGTTGTTTATTTGACGGTGTTGTTGTTGTTGTTGTTTATTTGACGTTGTTATTGTTGTTGTTGTTGTTGTTTATTTGACGTTGTTGTTGTTGTTGACGTTGTTGTTGTTGTTGTTTATTTGATGTTGTTGTTGTTGACATGGTTGTTGTGGTTTATTTCACATTGTTGTTGTTTTTGACGTTGTTGTTGTTGTTGACGTTGTTGTTTTTGTTGTTGTTTATTTGACGTTGTTGTTGTTATTGTTTATTTGACGTTGTTGTTGTTGTTTATTTGACGTTGTTGTTGTTGTTTATTTGACATTGTTGTTGTTGTTGACGGTGTTGTTGTTGTTGTTTATTTGACGTTGTTGTTGTTGTTGATTTGACGTTGGTGTTGTGGTTGTTGACGTTGTTGTTGTTGTTTATTTGACGTTGTTGTTGTTGTTTATTTGACATTGTTGTTGTTGTTGACGGTGTTGTTGTTGTTGTTGTTGTTTATTTGACGTTGTTGTTGTTTAATTGACGGTATTGTTGTTGTTGTTGTTTATTTGACGATGTTGTTGTTGTTGTTGTTTATTTGACGTTGTTGTTTTTCTTGTTGACGTTGTAGTTGTTGTTGTTATTTATTTGACGTTTTTGTTGTTGTTGACATAGTTGTTGTTGTTGTTGTTTATTTGACGTTGTTGTTGTTGTTGAGGTTGTTGTTGTTGTTGTTTATTTGACGTTGTTGTTGTTGTTGTTTATTTGATGTTGTTGTTGTTGTTGTTTATTTGACGTTGTTGTTGTTGTTGTTTATTTGACAGTGTTGTTGTTGTTGTTGTTGTTTATTTGACGTTGTTATTGTTGTTGTTGTTTATTTGACGTTGTTGTTGTTGTTGACGTTGTTGTTGTTTTTTATTTGATGTTGTTGTTGTTGACATAGTAGTTATTGTTTATTTCACGTTGTTGTTGTTGTTGACGTTGTTGTTTATTTGACGTTGTTGTTGTTGTTGTTTATTTGACGTTGTTGTTGTTGTTTATTTGACGTTGTTGTTGTTGTTTATTTGACGTTGTTGTTGTTGTTTATTTGACGTTGTTGTTGTTGTTGTTTATTTGACGGTGTTGTTGTTGTTGTTTATTTGACGTTGTTATTGTTGTTGTTGTTGTTTATTTGAAGTTGTTGTTATTGTTGACGTTGTTGTTGTTGTTGTTTATTTGATGTTGTAGTTGTTGTTGACATAGTTGTTGTTGTTTATTTCACGTTGTTGTTGTTGTGTACGTTGTTGTTTATTTGACGTTGTTGTTGTTGTTTATTTGACGTTGTTGTTGTTGTTTATTTGACATTGTTGTTGTTGTTGTTGACGGTGTTGTTGTTGTTTATTTGACGTTGTTGTTGTTGTTGTTTATTTGACGTTGTTGTTGTTGTTGTTGTTTATTTGACAGTGTTGTTGTTGTTGTTGTTTATTTGACGTTGTTATTGTTGTTGTTGTTTATTTGACGTTGTTGTTGTTGTTGTTTATTTGACGTAGATGTTGTTGTTGACGTTGTTGTTTTTGTTGTTGTTTATTTGACGTTGTTGTTGTTATTGTTTATTTGACGTTGTTGTTGTTGTTTATTTGACGTTGTTGTTGTTGTTGTTGTTGTTGTTTATTTGACGTTTTTGTTGTTGTTGTTTATTTGACGTTGTTGGTGTTGTTGTTGACGTTGTTGTTGTTGTTGTTTATTTGACGTTGTTGTTGTTGTTTATTTGACATTGTTGTTGTTGTTGACGGTGTTGTTGTTGTTGTTGTTTATTTGACATTGTTGTTGTTATTGTTGTTGTTGTTGTTGTTGTTTATTTGACGTTGTTGTTGTTGTTGTTGTTGTTGTTTATTTGACGTTGTTGTTGTTGTTGTTTATTTGACGTTGTTGTTGTTGTTGTTTATTTGACGTTGTTGTTGTTGTTGTTGACGTTGTTATTGTTGTTGTTTATTTGACGTTGTTGTTGCTGTTTACTTGACATTTATTGTTGTTGTTATTGTTTATTTGACGTTGTTGTTGTTGTTGTTTATTTGACGGTGTTGTTGTTGTTGTTGTTGTTTATTTGACGTTGTTATTGTTGTTGTTGTTGTTTATTTGACGTTGTTGTTATTGTTGACGTTGTTGTTGTTGTTGTTGTTTATTTGATGTTGTAGTTGTTGTTGACATAGTTGTTGTTGTTTATTTCACGTTGTTGTTGTTGTTGACGTTGTTGTTTATTTGACGTTGTTGTTGTTGTTTATTTGACGTTGTTGTTGTTGTTTATTTGACATTGTTGTTGTTGTTGTTGACGGTGTTGTTGTTTTTTATTTGACGTTGTTGTTGTTATTTATTTGACGTTGTTGTTGTTGTTGTTGACGTTGTTGTTGTTGTTTATTTGACATTGTTATTGTTGTTGTTGTTGACGTTGTTGTTGTTTATTTGACGTTGTTTCAGTATTGTTGTTTATTTGACATTGTTATTGTTATTTATTTGACATTGTTATTGTTGTTGACGGTGTTGTTGTTGTTGTTTATTTAACGTTGTTGTTGTTGTTTATTTGACATTGTTGTTGTTATTGTTGTTGTTGTTGTTGTTGTTTATTTGACATTGTTGTTGTTGTTGTTGTTGTTTATTTGACGTTGTTGTTGTTGTTACTGTTGTTGTTGTTGTTTATTTGACATTGTTGTTGTTGTTGTTGTTTATTTGACGTTGTTGTTGTTGTTTATTTGACGTTGTTGTTGTTGTTTATTTGACGTTGTTGTTGTTGACGGTGTTGTTGTTGTTGTTGTTTATTTGACATTGTTGTTGTTGTTGTTGACGTTGTTGTTGTTTATTTGACGTTGTTGTTGTTGTTGTTGTTCTTTATTTGACGTTGTTGTTGTTTATTTGACGTTGTTGTTGTTTATTTGACGTTGTTGTTGTTGTTTATTTGACGTTATTGTTGTTGACGTTGTTGTTGTTGTTATTGTTTATTTGACGTTGTTGTTGTTGTTTATTTGACGTTGTTATTGTTGTTGTTGTTGTTTATTTGACGTTGTTGTTGTTGTTGACGTTGTTGTTGTTGTTGTTTATTTGATGTTGTTGTTGTTGACATGGTTGTTGTGGTTTATTTCACATTGTTGTTGTTTTTGACGTTGTTGTTTATTTGACGTTGTTGTTGTTGTTGTTTATTTGACGTTGTTGTTGTAGTTGTTGATGTTGTTGTTGTTGTTTATTTGACGTTGTTGTTGTTGTTTATTTGACATTGTTGTTGTTGTTGACGGTGTTGTTGTTGTTGTTGTTTATTTGACGTTGTTGTTGTTGTTGTTTATTTGACGTTGTTGTTGTTCTTGTTGACGTTGTTGTTGTTGTTGTTTATTTGACGTTTTTGTTGTTGTTGACATAGTTGTTGTTGTTGTTGTTTATTTGACGTTGTTGTTGTTGTTGAGGTTGTTGTTGTTGTTGTTTATTTGACGTTGTTGTTGTTGTTGTTTATTTGACGTTGTTGTTGTTGTTGTTTATTTGACGTTGTTGTTGTTGTTGTTGTTGTTTATTTGACAGTGTTGTTGTTGTTGTTGTTGTTTATTTGACGTTGTTATTGTTGTTGTTGTTTATTTGACGTTGTTGTTGTTGTTGTTTATTTGACGTAGTTGTTGTTGTTGACGTTGTTGTTTTTGTTGTTGTTTATTTGACGTTGTTGTTGTTATTGTTTATTTGACGTTGTTGTTGTTGTTTATTTGACGTTGTTGTTGTTGTTGTTGTTGTTTATTTGACGTTTTTGTTGTTGTTGTTTATTTGACGTTGTTGTTGTTGTTGTTTATTTGATGTTGTTGTTGTTGTTGTTTATTTGACATTGTTGTTGTTGTTGACGGTGTTGTTGTTGTTGTTGTTGTTTATTTGACATTGTTGTTGTTATTGTTGTTGTTGTTGTTGTTTATTTGACGTTGTTGTTGTTGTTGTTGTTTATTTGACGTTGTTGTTGTTGTTGTTGTTTATTTGACGTTGTTGTTGTTGTTGTTGTTTATTTGACGTTGTTGTTGTTGTTGTTGACGTTGTTGTTGTTGTTGTTTATTTGACGTTGTTGTTGTTGTTTACTTGACATTGTTGTTGTTGTTATTGTTTATTTGACGTTGTTGTTGTTTATTTGACGTTGTTGTTGTTGACGTCGTTCTTGTTGTTGTTTATTTGACGTTGTTGTTGTTATTTATTTGACGTTGTTGTTGTTGTTGTTGCTTATTTGACGTTGTTGTTGTTGTTGTTGTTGTTGTTTACTTGACGTTGTTTTTATTATTGACGTTGTTGTTGTTGTTGTTGTTTATTTGACGTTGTTGTTATTCTTGTTGACATAATTCTTGTTGTTGTTTATTTGACGTTGTTGTTGTTGTTGTTGTTGTTTATTTGACATTGTTGTTGTTGTTGACGGTGTTGTTTTTGTTGTTGTTGTTTATTTGACATTGTTGTTGTTGTTGTTGACGTTGTTGTTGTTGTTGACGGTGTTGTTGTTGTTGTTTATTTGACGTTGTTGTTGTTGTTATTGTTGTTGTTTAATTAATGATGTTGTTGTTTATTTGACGTTGTTGTTGTTGTTATTATTGTTGTTGTTGTTGTTGTGGTTGTTTATTTGACGTTGTTGTTGTTGTTTATTTGACGTTGTTGTTGTTATTGTTTATTTGACGTTGTTGTTGTTGTTTATTTGACGTTGTTGTTGTTGTTTATTTGACGTTGTTGTTGTTGTTGTTTATTTGACGTTGTTGTTGTTGTTGTTTATTTGACGGTGTTGTTGTTGTTGTTGTTGTTGTTTATTTGACGTTGTTGTTATTGTTGACGTTGTTGTTGTTGTTGTTGTTTATTTGATGTTGTAGTTGTTGTTGACATAGTTGTTGTTGTTTATATCACGTTGTTGTTGTTGTTGACGTTGTTGTTTATTTGACGTTGTTGTTGTTGTTGTTGTTTATTTGACGTTGTTGTTGTTGTTGTTTATTTGACATTGTTGTTGTTGTTGTTGACGGTGTTGTTGTTGTTTATTTGACGTTGTTGTTGTTATTTATTTGACGTTGTTGTTGTTGTTGTTGACGTTGTTGTTGTTGTTGTTTATTTGACATTGTTATTGTTGTTGTTGTTAACGTTGTTGTTGTTTATTTGACGTTGTTGTTGTTGTTGTTGACGTTGTTGTTGTTGTTGTTTATTTGACATTGTTATTGTTGTTGTTGTTGTTAACGTTGTTGTTGTTTATTTGTCGTTGTTGTTGTTGTTGTTCTTTATTTGACGTTGTTGTTGTTTATTTGACGTAGTTGTTGTTGTTGACGTTGTTGTTTTTGTTGTTGTTTATTTGACGTTGTTGTTGTTATTGTTTATTTGACGTTGTTGTTGTTGTTTATTTGACGTTGTTGTTGTTGTTGTTGTTGTTTATTTGACGTTTTTGTTGTTGTTGTTTATTTGACGTTGTTGTTGTTGTTGTTTATTTGATGTTGTTGTTGTTGTTTATTTGACATTGTTGTTGTTGTTGACGGTGTTGTTGTTGTTGTTGTTTATTTGACATTGTTGTTGTTATTGTTGTTGTTGTTGTTGTTGTTGTTGTTTATTTGACGTTGTTGTTGTTGTTGTTGTTTATTTGACGTTGTTGTTGTTGTTTATTTGACGTTGTTGTTGTTGTTGTTGTTGTTTATTTGACGTTGTTGTTGTTGTTGTTGTTGACGTTGTTGTTGTTGTTGTTTATTTGACGTTGTTGTTGTTGTTTACTTGACATTGTTGTTGTTGTTATTGTTTATTTGACGTTGTTGTTGTTTATTTGACGTTGTTGTTGTTGACGTCGTTCTTGTTGTTGTTTATTTGACGTTGTTGTTGTTATTTATTTGACGTTGTTGTTGTTGTTGTTGCTTATTTGACGTTGTTGTTGTTGTTGTTGTTGTTGTTTACTTGACGTTGTTTTTATTATTGACGTTGTTGTTGTTGTTGTTGTTTATTTGACGTTGTTGTTGTTCTTGTTGACATAATTCTTGTTGTTGTTTATTTGACGTTGTTGTTGTTGTTGTTGTTTATTTGACATTGTTGTTGTTGTTGACGGTGTTGTTTTTGTTGTTGTTGTTTATTTGACATTGTTGTTGTTGTTGTTGTTGACGTTGTTGTTGTTGTTGACGGTGTTGTTGTTGTTGTTTATTTGACGTTGTTGTTGTTGTTATTGTTGTTGTTTAATTAATGATGTTGTTGTTTATTTGACGTTGTTGTTGTTGTTATTATTGTTGTTGTTGTTGTTGTGGTTGTTTATTTGACGTTGTTGTTGTTTATTTGACATTGTTGTTGTTATTGTTTATTTGACGTTGTTGTTGTTGTTTATTTGACGTTGTTGTTGTTGTTTATTTGACATTGTTGTTGTTGTTGTTTATTTGACGTTGTTGTTGTTGTTGTTTATTTGACGGTGTTGTTGTTGTTGTTGTTGTTGTTTATTTGACGTTGTTGTTATTGTTGACGTTGTTGTTGTTGTTGTTGTTTATTTGATGTTGTAGTTGTTGTTGACATAGTTGTTGTTGTTTATATCACGTTGTTGTTGTTGTTGACGTTGTTGTTTATTTGACGTTGTTGTTGTTGTTGTTGTTTATTTGACGTTGTTGTTGTTGTTGTTTATTTGACATTGTTGTTGTTGTTGTTGACGGTGTTGTTGTTGTTTATTTGACGTTGTTGTTGTTATTTATTTGACGTTGTTGTTGTTGTTGTTGACATTGTTGTTGTTGTTGTTTATTTGACATTGTTATTGTTGTTGTTGTTAACGTTGTTGTTGTTTATTTGACGTTGTTGTTGTTGTTGTTGACGTTG
This sequence comes from Vicia faba, assembly GCA_948472305.1. NCBI lineage: Eukaryota > Viridiplantae > Streptophyta > Magnoliopsida > Fabales > Fabaceae > Vicia > Vicia faba. The sequence continues at coordinate 1,204,560,291 of OX451735.1, forward strand.
TTGTTGTTGTTGTTTATTTGACATTGTTATTGTTGTTGTTGTTAACGTTGTTGTTGTTTATTTGTCGTTGTTGTTGTTGTTGTTCTTTATTTGACGTTGTTGTTGTTTATTTGACGTTGTTGTTGTTGAAGTTGTTGTTGTTGTTATTGTTTATTTGACGTTGTTGTTGTTATTTATTTGACGTAGTTGTTGTTGTTGACGTTGTTGTTGTTGTTGTTGTTGTTTATTTGACGTTGTTGTTGTTGTTTATTTGACGTAGTTGTTGTTGTTGATGTTGTTGTTGTTGTTGTTGTTTATTTGACGTTTTTGTTGTTGTTGATGTTGTTGTTGTTGTTGTTGTTGACATTGTTGTTGTTGTTTTTTATTTGACGTTGTTGTTGTTGTTGATGTTGTTGTTGTTTATGTTGTTGTTGTTGTTTAATTGACATTGTTGTTGTTGTTGTTTATTTGACGTTGTTGTTGTTGTTATTGTTGTTTATTTGACGTTGTTGTTGTTGACGTTGTTTATTTGACGTTGTTGTTGTTGTTTATTTGACGTTGTTGTTGTTGTTGACGCTGTTGTTGTTGTTTATTTGACGTTGTTGTTGTTATTTATTTGACATTGTTGTTGTTGACGTTGTTGTTGTTGTTGTTTATTTGACATTGTTGTTTTTGTTGTTGTTGACGTTGTTCTTGTTGTTGTTGTTTATGTGATGTTGTTTTAGTATTGTTGTTTATTTGACATTGTTGTTGTTGTTTATTTGACGTTGTTGTTGTTGTTGAGGTTGTTGTTGTTGTTGTTTATTTGACGTTGTTGTTGTTGTTGTTGTTGTTTATTTGACGTTGTTGTTGTTGTTGTTTATTTAACGTTGTTGTTGTTGTTGTTTATTTGACAGTGTTGTTGTTGTTGTTGTTGTTGTTGTTTATTTGACGTTGTTATTGTTGTTGTTGTTTATTTGACGTTGTTGTTGTTGTTGTTGTTTATTTGACGTAGTTGTTGTTGTTGACGTTGTTGTTTTTGTTGTTGTTTATTTGACGTTGTTGTTGTTATTGTTTATTTGACGTTGTTGTTGTTGTTTATTTGACGTTGTTGTTGTTGTTGTTGTTGTTGTTTATTTGACGTTTTTGTTGTTGTTGTTTATTTGACGTTGTTGTTGTTGTTGTTTACTTGATGTTGTTGTTGTTGTTTATTTGACATTGTTGTTGTTGTTGTTGTTGTTGTTGTTTATTTGACATTGTTGTTGTTATTGTTGTTGTTGTTGTTGTTGTTTATTTGACGTTGTTGTTGTTGTTGTTGTTGTTGTTTATTTGACGTTGTTGTTGTTGTTTATTTGACGTTGTTGTTGTTGTTGTTGTTTATTTGACGTTGTTGTTGTTGTTGTTGTTGACGTTGTTGTTGTTGTTGTTGTTTATTTGACGTTGTTGTTGTTGTTTACTTGACATTGTTGTTGTTGTTATTGTTTATTTGACGTTGTTGTTGTTTATTTGACGTTGTTGTTGTTGACGTCGTTCTTGTTGTTGTTTATTTGACGTTGTTGTTGTTATTTATTTGACGTTGTTGTTGTTGTTGTTGCTTATTTGACGTTGTTGTTGTTGTTGTTGTTGTTTACTTGACGTTGTTTTTATTATTGACGTTGTTGTTGTTGTTGTTGTTTATTTGACGTTGTTGTTGTTCTTGTTGACATAATTCTTGTTGTTATTTATTTGACGTTGTTGTTGTTGTTGTTGTTGTTGTTTATTTGACATTGTTGTTGTTGTTGACGGTGTTGTTTTTGTTGTTGTTGTTTATTTGACATTGTTGTTGTTGTTGTTGACGTTGTTGTTGTTGTTGACGGTGTTGTTGTTGTTGTTTATTTGACGTTGTTGTTGTTGTTTAATTAATGATGTTGTTGTTTATTTGACGTTGTTGTTGTTGTTGTTATTGTTGTTGTTGTTGTTGTGGTTGTTTATTTGACGTTGTTGTTGTTGTTTATTTGACGTTGTTGTTGTTATTGTTTATTTGACGTTGTTGTTTATTTGACGTTGTTGTTGTTGTTTATTTGACGTTGTTGTTGTTGTTGTTTATTTGACGTTGTTGTTGTTGTTGTTGTTTATTTAACGGTGTTGTTGTTGTTGTTGTTGTTTATTTGACGTTGTTGTTATTGTTGACGTTGTTGTTGTTGTTGTTGTTTATTTGATGTTGTAGTTGTTGTTGACATAGTTGTTGTTGTTTATATCACGTTGTTGTTGTTGTTGACGTTGTTGTTTATTTGACGTTGTTGTTGTTGTTGTTTATATGACGTTGTTGTTGTTGTTTATTTGACATTGTTGTTGTTGTTGTTGACGGTGTTGTTGTTGTTTATTTGACGTTGTTGTTGTTATTTATTTGACGTTGTTGTTGTTGTTGTTGACGTTGTTGTTGTTATTGTTTATTTGACATTGTTATTGTTGTTGTTGTTAACGTTGTTGTTGTTTATTTGACGTTGTTGTTGTTGTTGTTGTTGACGTTGTTGTTGTTGTTGTTTATTTGACATTGTTATTGTTGTTGTTGTTGGTAACGTTGTTGTTTTTGTTGTTGTTTATTTGACGTTGTTGTTGTTATTGTTTATTTGACGTTGTTGTTGTTGTTTATTTGACGTTGTTGTTGTTGTTGTTGTTGTTTATTTGACGTTTTTGTTGTTGTTGTTTATTTGACGTTGTTGTTGTTGTTGTTTATTTGATGTTGTTGTTGTTGTTTATTTGACATTGTTGTTGTTGTTGACGGTGTTGTTGTTGTTGTTGTTGTTTATTTGACATTGTTGTTGTTATTGTTGTTGTTGTTGTTGTTGTTGTTGTTGTTTATTTGACGTTGTTGTTGTTGTTGTTGTTTATTTGACGTTGTTGTTGTTGTTGTTTATTTGACGTTGTTGTTGTTGTTGTTGTTTATTTGACGTTGTTGTTGTTGTTGTTGTTGACGTTGTTGTTGTTGTTGTTTATTTGACGTTGTTGTTGTTGTTTACTTGACATTGTTGTTGTTGTTATTGTTTATTTGACGTTGTTGTTGTTTATTTGACGTTGTTGTTGTTGACGTCGTTCTTGTTGTTGTTTATTTGACGTTGTTGTTGTTATTTATTTGACGTTGTTGTTGTTGTTGTTGCTTATTTGACGTTGTTGTTGTTGTTGTTGTTGTTTACTTGACGTTGTTTTTATTATTGACGTTGTTGTTGTTGTTGTTGTTTATTTGACGTTGTTGTTGTTCTTGTCGACATAATTCTTGTTGTTGTTTATTTGACGTTGTTGTTGTTGTTGTTTATTTGACATTGTTGTTGTTGTTGACGGTGTTGTTTTTGTTGTTGTTGTTTATTTGACATTGTTGTTGTTGTTGTTGACGTTGTTGTTGTTGTTGACGGTGTTGTTGTTGTTGTTTATTTGACGTTGTTGTTGTTGTTATTGTTGTTGTTTAATTAATGATGTTGTTGTTTATTTGACGTTGTTGTTGTTGTTATTATTGTTGTTGTTGTTGTTGTGGTTGTTTATTTGACGTTGTTGTTGTTGTTTATTTGACGTTGTTGTTGTTATTGTTTATTTGACGTTGTTGTTGTTGTTTATTTGACGTTGTTGTTGTTGTTTATTTGACATTGTTGTTGTTGTTGTTTATTTGACGTTGTTGTTGTTGTTGTTGTTTATTTGACGGTGTTGTTGTTGTTGTTGTTGTTTATTTGACGTTGTTGTTATTGTTGACGTTGTTGTTGTTGTTGTTGTTTATTTGATGTTGTAGTTGTTGTTGACATAGTTGCTGTTGTTTATATCACGTTGTTGTTGTTGTTGACGTTGTTGTTTATTTGACGTTGTTGTTGTTGTTGTTTATTTGACGTTGTTGTTGTTGTTGTTTATTTGACATTGTTGTTGTTGTTGTTGACGGTGTTGTTGTTGTTTATTTGACGTTGTTGTTGTTATTTATTTGACGTTGTTGTTGTTGTTGTTGACGTTGTTGTTGTTGTTGTTTATTTGACATTGTTATTGTTGTTGTTGTTAACGTTGTTGTTGTTTATTTGACGTTGTTGTTGTTGTTGTTGACGTTGTTGTTGTTGTTGTTTATTTGACATTGTTATTGTTGTTGTTGTTAACGTTGTTGTTGTTTATTTGTCGTTGTTGTTGTTGTTGTTCTTTATTTGACGTTGTTGTTGTTTATTTGACGTTGTTGTTGTTGAAGTTGTTGTTGTTGTTATTGTTTATTTGACGTTGTTGTTGTTATTTATTTGACGTAGTTGTTGTTGTTGACGTTGTTGTTGTTGTTGTTGTTGTTTATTTGACGTTGTTGTTGTTGTTTATTTGACGTAGTTGTTGTTGTTGATGTTGTTGTTGTTGTTGTTTATTTGACGTTTTTGTTGTTGTTGATGTTGTTGTTGTTGTTGACATTGTTGTTGTTGTTGTTTATTTGACGTTGTTGTTGTTGTTGATGTTGTTGTTGTTTATGTTGTTGTTGTTGTTTAATTGACATTGTTGTTGTTGTTGTTGTTTATTTGACGTTGTTGTTGTTGTTATTGTTGTTTATTTGACGTTGTTGTTGTTGACGTTGTTTATTTGACGTTGTTGTTGTTGTTTATTTGACGTTGTTGTTGTTGTTGACGCTGTTGTTGTTGTTTATTTGACGTTGTTGTTGTTATTTATTTGACATTGTTGTTGTTGACGTTGTTGTTGTTGTTGTTTATTTGACATTGTTGTTTTTGTTGTTGTTGACGTTGTTCTTGTTGTTGTTGTTTATGTGATGTTGTTTTAGTATTGTTGTTTATTTGACATTGTTGTTGTTGTTTATTTGACGTTGTTGTTGTTGTTGAGGTTGTTGTTGTTGTTTATTTGACGTTGTTGTTGTTGTTGTTTATTTGACGTTGTTGTTGTTGTTGTTTATTTGACGTTGTTGTTGTTGTTGTTTATTTGACAGTGTTGTTGTTGTTGTTGTTGTTGTTTATTTGACGTTGTTATTGTTGTTGTTGTTTATTTGACGTTGTTGTTGTTGTTGTTTATTTGACGTAGTTGTTGTTGTTGACGTTGTTGTTTTTGTTGTTGTTTATTTGACGTTGTTGTTGTTATTGTTTATTTGACGTTGTTGTTGTTGTTTATTTGACGTTGTTGTTGTTGTTGTTGTTGTTGTTGTTTATTTGACGTTTTTGTTGTTGTTGTTTATTTGACGTTGTTGTTGTTGTTGTTTACTTGATGTTGTTGTTGTTGTTTATTTGACATTGTTGTTGTTGTTGACGGTGTTGTTGTTGTTGTTGTTGTTTATTTGACATTGTTGTTGTTATTGTTGTTGTTGTTGTTGTTGTTTATTTGACGTTGTTGTTGTTGTTGTTGTTGTTTATTTGACGTTGTTGTTGTTGTTTATTTGACGTTGTTGTTGTTGTTGTTGTTTATTTGACGTTGTTGTTGTTGTTGTTGTTGACGTTGTTGTTGTTGTTGTTGTTTATTTGACGTTGTTGTTGTTGTTTACTTGACATTGTTGTTGTTGTTATTGTTTATTTGACGTTGTTGTTGTTTATTTGACGTTGTTGTTGTTGACGTCGTTCTTGTTGTTGTTTATTTGACGTTGTTGTTGTTATTTATTTGACGTTGTTGTTGTTGTTGTTGCTTATTTGACGTTGTTGTTGTTGTTGTTGTTGTTTACTTGACGTTGTTTTTATTATTGACGTTGTTGTTGTTGTTGTTGTTTATTTGACGTTGTTGTTGTTCTTGTTGACATAATTCTTGTTGTTGTTTATTTGACGTTGTTGTTGTTGTTGTTGTTGTTTATTTGACATTGTTGTTGTTGTTGACGGTGTTGTTTTTGTTGTTGTTGTTTATTTGACATTGTTGTTGTTGTTGTTGACGTTGTTGTTGTTGTTGACGGTGTTGTTGTTGTTGTTTATTTGACGTTGTTGTTGTTGTTTAATTAATGATGTTGTTGTTTATTTGACGTTGTTGTTGTTGTTGTTATTGTTGTTGTTGTTGTTGTGGTTGTTTATTTGACGTTGTTGTTGTTGTTTATTTGACGTTGTTGTTGTTATTGTTTATTTGACGTTGTTGTTTATTTGACGTTGTTGTTGTTGTTTATTTGACGTTGTTGTTGTTGTTGTTTATTTGACGTTGTTGTTGTTGTTGTTGTTTATTTGACGGTGTTGTTGTTGTTGTTGTTGTTGTTTATTTGACGTTGTTGTTATTGTTGACGTTGTTGTTGTTGTTGTTGTTTATTTGATGTTGTAGTTGTTGTTGACATAGTTGTTGTTGTTTATATCACGTTGTTGTTGTTGTTGACGTTGTTGTTTATTTGACGTTGTTGTTGTTGTTGTTTATATGACGTTGTTGTTGTTGTTTATTTGACATTGTTGTTGTTGTTGTTGACGGTGTTGTTGTTGTTTATTTGACGTTGTTGTTGTTATTTATTTGACGTTGTTGTTGTTGTTGTTGACGTTGTTGTTGTTATTGTTTATTTGACATTGTTATTGTTGTTGTTATTAACGTTGTTGTTGTTTATTTGACGTTGTTGTTGTTGTTGTTGTTGACGTTGTTGTTGTTGTTGTTTATTTGACATTGTTATTGTTGTTGTTGTTGTTAACGTTGTTGTTGTTTATTTGTCGTTGTTGTTGTTGTTGTTCTTTATTTGACGTTGTTGTTGTTTATTTGACGTTGTTGTTGTTGAAGTTGTTGTTGTTGTTATTGTTTATTTGACGTTGTTGTTGTTATTTATTTGACGTAGTTGTTGTTGTTGACGTTGTTGTTGTTGTTGTTGTTTATTTGACGTTGTTGTTGTTGTTTATTTGACGTAGTTGTTGTTGTTGATGTTGTTGTTGTTGTTGTTGTTTATTTGACGTTTTTGTTGTTGTTGATGTTGTTGTTGTTGTTGTTGACATTGTTGTTGTTGTTGTTTATTTGACGTTGTTGTTGTTGTTGATGTTGTTGTTGTTTATGTTGTTGTTGTTGTTTAATTGACATTGTTGTTGTTGTTGTTGTTTATTTGACGTTGTTGTTGTTGTTATTGTTGTTTATTTGACGTTGTTGTTGTTGACGTTGTTTATTTGACGTTGTTGTTGTTGTTTATTTGACGTTGTTGTTGTTGTTGACGCTGTTTTTGTTGTTTATTTGACGTTGTTGTTGTTGTTGACGCTGTTGTTGTTGTTTATTTGACGTTGTTGTTGTTATTTATTTGACATTGTTGTTGTTGACGTTGTTGTTGTTGTTGTTTATTTGACATTGTTGTTTTTGTTGTTGTTGACGTTGTTGTTGTTGTTGTTGTTTATTTGATGTTGTTTTAGTATTGTTGTTTATTTGACATTGTTGTTGTTATTTATTTGACGTTGTTGTGGGTGACATTGTTGTTGTTGTTTATTTGAAGTTGTTGTTGTTGTTTATTTGACGTTGTTGTTATTGTTTATTTGACGTTGTTGTTGTTGTTGTTCTTTATTTGACGTTGTTTTTGTTAATTTGACGTTGTTGTTGTTTATTTGACGTTGTTATTGTTAACATTGTTGTTGTTGTTATTGTTTATTTGACGTTGTTGTTGTTGTTTATTTGACGTAGTTGTTGTTGACGTTGTTGTTGTTGTTGTTGTTGTTTATTTGACGTTGTTGTTGTTGTTTATGTGACGTTGTTGTTGTTGTTGTTGTTTATTTGACATTGTTGTTGTTGTTGTTTATTTGACGTTGTTTTAGTATTGTTGTTTATTTGACATTTTTGTTGTTATTTATTGGACGTTGTTGTGGGTGACATCTTTGTTGTTGTTGTTTATTTAACGTTGTTGTTGTTGTTTATTTGACATAGTTGTTGTTGTTGACGTTGTTGTTGTTGTTGTTGTTTATTTGACGTTTTTGTTGTTGTTGATGCTGTTGTTGTTATTGTTGTTGTTTATTTTACGTTGTTGTTGTTGTTGTTGTTTATTTGACATTGTTGTTGTTGTTGTTGACGTTGTTGTTGTTTATTTGTCGTTGTTGTTGTTGTTGTTCTTTATTTGACGTTGTTGTTGTTTATTTGACGTTGTTGTTGTTGAAGTTGTTGTTGTTGTTATTGTTTATTTGACGTTGTTGTTGTTGTTTATTTGACGTAGTTGTTGTTGTTGACGTTGTTGTTGTTGTTGTTGTTTATTTGACGTTGTTGTTGTTGTTTATTTGACGTAGTTGTTGTTGTTGACGTTGTTGTTGTTGTTGTTTATTTGACGTTTTTGTTGTTGTTGATGTTGTTGTTGTTGTTGTTGTTGACATTGTTGTTGTTGTTGTTTATTTGACGTTTTTCTTGTTGTTGATGTTGTTGTTGTTTATGTTGTTGTTGTTGTTTAATTGACGTTGTTGTTGTTGTTGTTGTTTATTTGACGTTGTTGTTGTTGTTATTTATTTGACATTTTTCTTGTTGTTGATGTTGTTGTTGTTTATGTTGTTGTTTATTTGACGTTGTTGTTGTTGTTTAATTGACGTTGTTGTTGTTGTTGTTGTTTATTTGACGTTGTTGTTGTTGTTGTTGTTGTTGTTGTTGTTATTGTTGTTGTTGTTGTTTATTTGACGTTGTTGTTGTTGACGTTGTTGTTTATTTGACGTTGTTTTTGTTGTTTATTTGACGTTGTTGTTGTTGTTTATTTGACGTTGTTGTTGTTGTTCTTTATTTGACGTTGTTGTTGTTTATTTGACGTTCTTGTTGTTTAT